>CM031240.1:199328955-199643955 GCA_018340775.1 Taxus wallichiana var. yunnanensis
CCATTTGAAAATGATTACACCACAATCCCAAAGTAATAATAGGGAAGATTTTACAACAAGATGGAGGAGTAATACAACATGCTCTAAGCATGAATGAAACACATTGCAACAAGAAGACAAATCAAGCTTACAAAGAACACATTTCCTTCACAAGAGGATGGACCTACACAATTGTTACACATACGAAAATACATAGTTTATCTTAAGAACAAGAATGCTTAAAAATGATCAATATATCAATTTCAAAACCAATTTAAATCAAAATGAATAAACCTCCCAAAAGTTTGGAACCATGAAAAAAGTCTTCAACCTTCACCAACAATCTTCAAACTAAGATTTGTATCCTCCATTCCATAAAGTCTTTAAAACACAAAGATATAGGCATGATTTTTCTCCCAAAATATAGGCATAATTACATGCTTTTCCAAAGTTTGGATGACATGCTAGCCTCCCCCCAATCCCATGGGAGAGAGAGAAAGAAATCCTCAAGCATGCATAAGTGGGGAAGGGGTAGAAACAAGAACAACACACAAACCAACATTAACCACACACCCAAAACACAAGAGGAGAACCAAAAGAACACCAATTTAATCTCCAAATGGGGAAGAGTGGATGATAAATCCAAATGATCAAAAAGGTGTGATCCAACCATAGGAAACACACATACCAAAATTTTCCAAAAATCCTCCTAATTCCTCTATAAAAAGCACCTCTCCTTATTTCTACTCCCAATCAACAAAATTCCTCCTTGAGAGGATTTTCAAACCTCTTGGGTTTCCTTTCCAAGGATGGGAAGGGGGTTACAACTATATGAACCACCTCCCCACCTCAAACAATATAAGGGGATTAAAACATGAGAAACAAGCATGGTTTGTCTATCAAACCATGAGGTTTGAGAGGGAAATTCCCTTCTTCTTCCTCCACACATCTCCAAAATCCATCATTCCATATGACGGATGGAGAAAAACATAATAAGGAAATGGAACAAGAATACCATGCATTACATATAAAACATAATCACGCATAACAACAAAGTTCATATAAAATATACTTACAATAACACCAAAGATTTATTAAGGATCCTACCTCCAAGAGCTTTCCAAGTCTCTAAGCTATCCAATCCACTTCCAAGTAAGAGCTCCAAGTCTCCAACTCCAAAATCACTCACAAGCCAAAAGAAAATCAAAAAGTCCTCTTCCTCCTACATGAGGAAGTATTTGAAGAAAAATAAAGAAAAATTCCTCAAAAATGAGCGGGTGACATGTGTCACCCCTCTCTTCCCTCCAAACCAAGATTCCAAAAATTAAAGAGAGAAAATATAAATTTCATTTTAGCATTAATCCCCCAAATTACCCAAAATGAATATAAGTCAAACCCATGCAACTTTTAAAAAGACACAACACCCAACCATTCTTACAAGAATGGTGACTTGAGAGAGGTCAAATGGGAGGGAAAAATCCCATTTGACCATGATATGAATACCCCCTACCTATAGGTAGGGTGAAAGGCTCATTTTCATGATAAGAGAACCCCCAAAGCCAAAAAAGGTCTCCAAAATGAGATAAATAGCCAAATTTCGGGTTTGGCATTTTAGGGATAATAGCTAAGGTTATGGGGCCCACCTGTTATCTCTCATAAGTCCACCCTAATTGAGAGATAACGGTGAGGGGTTATAAGCTTGCTCTTCCCTCACTTCTGCAGATATAATGGAAACACCTCAAGGTTGTGGGTATCCCTATGTTGAGGTGAGTCTTTGGGATTACAAGGTTGGTTCCTTATTGATGTATCCTAAACTAATTTTTTGGGGTTTTAAGGGTAAAAATATGGTTGTAACTAAAATTAAAATGGGGTGATACACCAAAATTATTGAGGGATTTGACTGAGTACATGCAAAATTTACTAAGAACAAATTAAAGGAGCATGAACCAATGGGTTTCAGCTAAATCCTAAGGAAAAACACTTTTGTGTTGAGGGACTAATCACAAAAAAAAAAAAACAAGTAATATCCACACTAAGACCATACAAAAAACACCAAACTTGTAGCAAGGTAATATAAATAATTCAGGAATTAAAATTCACAAGAGCTAATGAAAGATACACACATCTGCAAATAATTAGAAATGTAATAATTGGTTCTCAATCAAGGGAAAAATTGGCAAAAATTTACTTCAATATTCATTACATCCAAAATTCCTCTTGTAAAAGTTCCCCCTTGTGTTTTGCCAATGCACACAATATATAGAAAAATTGTTCACCCAAGTCTTTAAAAATAAACTAAGTCCTAACTACACTTGCATGTTATTATTAACCTTCATTATGTATAAATAAAATACTAAAATAGACATGTTGTACATAAGTAAAAAATATCCTTTTCTTTCTCTAAAATAGGTCAAGTCAAAGTGTAGTTGACTACTTTAATTCTAATGCAATGAATTAAATTGGGTGAATAATTTAGCTAATATTAGCCACTTGCTTGGTGTGCAAGTCTCCTCCAATGTGCATGCAAATTTGTCTTCTTGTTCTTGATGTGAAACATATTCTTGTCCTCTTGTGATCACATGTAAAAACACCCTGTGAAAAATACTTCTCTTGATTTCATACTTAGCAAAAATAGCTCCACCCCACTGTGGGGACAACTGTGAACATGCAAGGATAAGGTCTTCATTTTATCCTCTCCCTTGTATAAGGTTCCCTTAGAAAATTTTAAGGTAAAATTTGTAAATTCTAAGGTAAAGGTTCTTTGGCATTATTAGCCCCTCATTAACTTAGGCATAAGCATGTGTTATAGTTGGAAAAACACTCCTTGGTATGTATAATGTTTAGATTACTCCGCCTCCTTCTTTGATCATGACACCTTTACTTTGGCACATATATCATTGTTTGAGTAATAAACATGTGGACAACTTACACAAACATTGGCACTCCTTGATGATGTGGTACATAGACCATGGTCTAATGATATCAAAATTCATAATTGGTTAATCTTGGCCCTTTCATAATTTCAACACCATCTATAGTCTTCGTCTTGTGGGATATATTATTATTATAGACCTTAGATAATGTCAATGCAACATAATTATTAAAAATGGAAGTTGTTACCATGTTCCATGATGACTCACCCCTCAAATATTTTTTTGGTTGCATTTGACTTAAGCTGTGATTAGATTTTTACCATTTCTTGAGACATGCACTATTTTCGAACCATGGTTGAGTTCTGGGAATTGTGGTTAATGTTTGAGTTTGCATTTTTGATCATTTGATTTGTACTATTTGATCTCCATTGTAGATCCTCTAATAGTGCTTAAGTGGTATTTGACATGGAAATTGGTGATTTGAAACTTCAACCACCGATCTTTGTACTTCTTAAGTTTGAACCGTTTATTTCAAAATATTCGATCCTTAGCAAGTTAGACTAACTCAACCCTATGGTTAAGGAAGAAAAAATTAATGCAATCTCTCATGTTTTCATTTTTTATTTTGAAGACATTGGCTTAGTGAAGCCCTAGAAAAAAATTTCCAAGCCTCCATTAGTCCATTTCTTGAGCTCGATTATGTCATTTTTTATCCTTTGAAGGTTCTATGAGCGTCAATACTCGGATTTTCCACCATTTTACTCATTTTTGAGCTCATTTGTGATGTTTTGATGAACATCGTAATAGGAGCTTTGAAGCTTGGCAAGATTTTGAGTACTTTAGAACTATTGTTGGATGAGGTAAGCTCACATTTCATTAAGCACTGAAAGTTGTTTTAATCCAAACATTGAAACCCTTAAGCTGAGTTTTTTTTTTTTTAATCTTGCATAGTATTCGGATATTCATTTTCTTTTCTTGTTCCGAGTTCGGCCATTAACGTTGAGATATTTATTTCTTTTGTGTGCCTTATATTCTAAATGATGTTGAGGGTTTGAAAGGTCACACATAAAACATGTAAGTTCTTGATTTTATTTGAATATCTTTACAAATCTTCTAGCATATACCTAGGCTATGGAAGATAAAGCTTCCTTGAGCATATAAAATGTAGTTTTTTTATCCGTGTCTTTAAATTTTAGTGAAATTATAAAGATAAGGAAATTTTGATGATGCACAATCCACTCTGTGATGTTATTTCTAAGTTCTTCTGTATACTTTGTTGGGTCGCCCTTGAGGGTTTCAATGGTCAAACTGGACATTTGAATTTTTGGGTATTTACATTATTTTTACATGTTTCACCTTTGTACATTTTTGCATTGAAGGGATTCATGTCCTTTGTGAATGAATGTTTTCAATATACGCTGCTTAAAATCCATTTTACCATAAGGATCCCTTCATATTCAAGTTGCATGTATTTTTCCTTCTCAAAGATATTTCGGTCTGCTTTTTGAGTAGGTACTATATGAGAAATACCTAAGCTCTATATTTTTGCATTCCTTGCACATGGGTTTGAACATCGGACTTTGTTTTAGGGTTATGTAACAATGTATAAACTCTATAATATTTTCATTTTATTTTTATGAATTTAGATTGTGCATTTGTTTAAAATTGCTTCGTTCTCGGTGTATTATTTTATTTTCATTTGCTACATGTACCTGCATATTTAGACAAACTATTTAGAAAATAAATACACTTTCAACCTCTCTTGTATTTCATAGTGACTTTTATTTCTCCTTTTCTATCATGATTCCGAGAATCACATGTGCTTTTTAAGGTAGTAATTTCTCAATTATGTATCATATTTAATGTAGCTTATGTTTATTGACTTAAAATGATTAATTTTCCGAAGATAGATAGCACAATAATACAGATTAAACCTAAGCTCAATAAATGACAAAATTTCTCTTTCTTTTTAGGTACCATGATTGATGGAAGATGATGCGAGAATAAGATGAAGGTGAAGGAAGTTGCGTAAATGGATGAAGAAAAGTGAAGACCCAAAAGGAAATTATGGGTTTCTTGTAAATTCCTTTTCTTCTATCTTTGTGTACATCTATCTTTTATATCGGTAATCATAAGTTACATCCCATGGCTTGTGTTAGAAAAACTGAAATTGTATATCTTTATGAATAAATGAAATTACATTATGTAATTGAGTTGTCTATTTCATTTTGCATTTGATTATTGTAAATGATAATTGTGGAATGAACTAAACAATTCAAAACATAATTAATCTCATTCAAACATAAATAAATAACAATAATTAATGTACTTGTAACTTATAATGTACCTTCATTGATGCAAACAACAACTAGGTTTCTTGTTGTAGAGTCCAACTCCTCATCTCTGCAGTTTTTTCAACCTTTATCAAGGTTGTACTTTAGTTCTTCAAAGATTTTGCAAAAATTTGATGAAGGTGAACATAGAATGATAACATATGTGAGGTGTTGCATTCTACAACAACACACATAGCTACATTTTTCTTTGCTGATTTACTTACTGCAACTTAAAACCTTTAAAAAATTGTATATCTTCCCCTTAGTTAGGTCCATCTCATCAATTCCTTCCATATGAAATGAAGTTTCGAGTTGCCCATTTTTGCACAAGTGCAAAAATTGTCAACATTTGTGGTGATTGTGTGGGTAAAGCTACATACTCTTATCCATTAGGCATAGAGTCAGAAGCATATGGCCATAATTTTTCCTTTTTTTGAAAAACAAAGCTTTCTAAAAAACAAAATAAATCTAGGAAAGGATCTGGTAAACCAGATCATGTACATAAATGTAATTATTGAATTGAAAGCTGCAATGTGCATGAACTAAAATTATTGAAAGGTAAATCCTACTCTAACCAAAACTTATAAAATATTTAATAACAGTGCTTGAGAAACATCCCATTCACAAGAATGGGAAGTTTTTCTCCATTCAGTCTTGAAATTTGAAATGCATTGTGATCTTTACAAGCTGAAATCATGTAAGGACCACTCCAGATTGTATCCAACTTCATTTGGTTTCCTGGCTTTGTACAATCAACATCCCATTTTAGCATAATGTATACTTCATTAAAAATTATGAACTTAGTATTTTTATCAAAATTTCTCTTGATCTGTTTCTGACTCTTCTCCATGTTCAAGTGAGCTTGATCTCTTAACTCTTGTAGTTCCATAAGTTCTACATAACGAACCTGCATTGGTTCATTCTCAAGTAACTCCATCTGATGTAATAAATCCAATGCGGGAAGCTCAATTGAAATAGGCATTCTTGCCTCACGACCATAAACAATCTTGTATGGTGAGTTACCAACTGATCTTTTAGGAGTCACTCTATCAGCCCAAAGTGCTAAATTTAACATCAGATACCAAGCTCTTTGGTTGTCTTTGAGTGTTCTTCTGATAATCTTGAGCATATTTTTATTAGTAATTTTAGCTAATCCATTACCTTAGGGGTAATAATTAGAAGAATTAATCAAATAAATACCATGCTTAACAACCCAATCTGTCACTTTTTCTCAAAGGAAAGCTTGGGTGTTATCTAAAATGATAGTAAATTTGGAACACCAAATATGAAAACAATAACTTCGTAGAATG
Source organism: Taxus wallichiana var. yunnanensis (assembly GCA_018340775.1). Lineage (NCBI taxonomy): Eukaryota > Viridiplantae > Streptophyta > Pinopsida > Cupressales > Taxaceae > Taxus > Taxus wallichiana. The sequence continues at coordinate 199,335,451 of CM031240.1, forward strand.
ATAAGATTAAAGTCTTGTTAGCTTCTTTCAATGCCATTTCTTCAATCCAATGGGTAAAGTAATATATGGTAGTTAAGATCCACTTGTGTCCTTGTGATGAAGGAAGATTTATCATGCTAATGAAGTCAAGACCCCACTGCATGAATGGTTGATCCCTTTGAGATAGGTTGTAAGGGTAGTAAATCTTATTGTTCTTTTCCAATAAAAATGCATGTTTTTTACACTTGTTTATCCATTCAAAAGAGTCCTTGAATATGTTAGGCCAATAATAACTAACTTTCATAATTTTTAGAGTTGTAGTACGTGTTAAGAAGTGACCTCCTTAGGTCATTCATGAAATTCAGAGAGTAATTATTGCACTCTAACATAATCAACACAACGCAACAAAACTCCATTATTATCTTTCTTGTACAACACTCCATCAGAAAAAGAATAAGGTATGGCCTATAATATGAAATATCTTCATTTATTTTTTTCCATACCTTCTAGATAATTACCATGCTTTGCAAGTACTTGATAAAATCAGTCATCCTTCTTGATCCTGAAACCTCTAGATTGAGTTCAAAGTTGCTGATTTTAGGGATGTAATAAAATTTCAGGTTGTTGGTATGCAATTATACCATGATGTAATGAATCTGCAACCTAATTTTTTTCCATATCAGAAATCAAATGTTCACATAATCCTTTTCCTCATACTATTTTAGTAACATGGATGTCAACATCATACTCCATAACCTTTATAATCCAACCTTTTCGCTTATCATTAAATTTGTAGTTACATGAATGAATGCTTTAACACTTGGTTGAGAAACTATAACATGAATCTTATTATTCGAAACAAGAAAAGTGTACCTTGTTTCATAGTCATGAAGGCTCTATCCAAAAAATAAATGGCTTATTTTATTTCATCATCATTGACCTGTGTCTATAAGGCTAAAATAGTTTCAGCTCCTGCAAGTGCATACATTATGAAGTATTTATCAAAGTCGGGATTTTCCAAAGTAGGAGGTTTTGAAATAGCCAACTTAATGGTATCAAATACTTTCCTTCCTTTGTTGGTCCAAGAGAAGTTTGTTCCTTTCTTAAGCATAATTTTTAATGGCTTAACCAATGCTACAAAATCTTGAACAAATATTCTAACAAAGTTGATTTCTCCAAGAAAAATTTGTAAAGCCTTCTTATGATGAGGAAGGGACAAAGTTGTAATATTGCATCAATTTTGAAAGGATCAATAGCCAAGCCCTATTTAGAAACAATATGTCCAAGTAATTTACCTTTATGCATTGAAAAACTGAACTTTTTGGGATTCAATGAGATTCCAAACTTCCTGTAAAGCTCAGAAATTTGCCTTAAATGCATAAAATGATCATCAGAATTCTTTGAAAATATAGTAACATCATCTAAATAAACCAATATGCATTTATTCAAGAGGCTATGAAAATTCATATACATTACACGTTGAAACGTTGCACCGGTATTAGAAAGTCCAAAAGGCATTCTTTTATAAGCGTAAGTACCCCACTTTGTGGTGAAGGCTATCTTGTATCTATCTTCTTCACACACAAAAATCGACATATCCATTATAACCATCTAACAAGGGCAACCTTTATGAACCTAAAACTATTCTTAAAATTTGATCCATGTTTGACAACCGATAGTGATCTTTAAATGAAGCTTTATTAATATCTCTAAAATCCACATACAACCATATTTCACCATTCTTTTTATGAGAAATAGTGCAAGGTTGGCTACCCAACTTGAATGCTTCTTTGGAAAGATAATACCCAGGTCAATCATTTTAGAAAACTCTTTTCTCATAAATGTATCAATCTTGGGATTTACATGCCTCTGTTTCTTCCTTACTGGTTTTGAGTTTGGTTGTAATTCTATAGTATGTTGTGCCAAACTAGGATCAAAACCTTTAATATCTTGGTATTTCCAAGAAAAAAATGTCTTTTAATTCTTTGTATAAATTGATAAAAGACTATTTTTCAGCTAAGGAACATACCTTTCCAATTTGTAATGTCTTTCCATCATCAACTGAAATCTCTTGCAGTTATCAACATGTGTTGAGATATTTCCTTTGTCTTTTTGAGTTGATCATCTAAACTGAAAATGTCCTCTAAAGTGACAAGTCCTTGAGGTAATTTATTTGTCTTTAGCTGTACAATCTGGTCACCATATTGGTGTTGTAATTTTTCTTGATTAAGCTCGTAGAAATTTTAGCTTCTTGCTATAGAAATATACATATTTGTTTAACATCTTTAAAAACTTTTCATATTTCTTCATTATCAACCACCGAAGGTCTAATTATCGATTTAATATAAGGTTGTATTTTTTCATTTCCATCCTGTTCTAGCACTTCAATGCTAGTCTGCAAAAGTTAAAATTTTTTCGCATGTTTATTTTCAGCTCTTGGGACTGATTTAATATTAATAGCTTCAAAATCATCCATTAAATCTGAAACTCTATGTTTGTAAGATTTCAGCAATGAATTCTTACAGACATTATAGTTCTTAACTTGGTTTATAACTAATTCAGAATCACCATAAACTTGTAACATGTTGATTCCTCTTTTTGGCCCATTGTAGGCCATGAATCAATGCTTCATATTCAGCTACGTTACAAGTACATGAAAATTACAAACTTAAAGCTGAAAAATACCTTTGATTTGAAGGGGAAGTCAGCATCATACATGCACCTTGTCATTTCTTGTTATTAGCACCATCAACATGAATTTTTCATATACCAAGTCATCAATATTTTCTATTTTAGACAATAAAGGAATAGGTGTTTCTTCCTCATGAAGACAATAAACACCAAATAATCCTTCTTCCACTTCTTTGTAAGGATCATAAGCATGTTCTTCTTGAATTTTTCATCCATAAACAAGTTAGAAACACCATCTAATGCATAAATATGTGTTATAACATCAAAATCAGACTTCTTTATAGTTAAATAATTTCTTTGCAAAATTTACAAGATGAGGTTAAATGTGGAATCTAGCTAGAGGTTCTCGAGTTCACTATAAATTTAGTTCCATACCTCATAGTGAAGAACAAAAATGACCAATGAAGAAATATAACCACCTATATTTGTTGTAAAATATCTTGATAAACAAAGAGAAAAGTAGGGAGGTAGATCTACAATAGTTACATCTTGTAAAATTGAAACATTGGGACAAGCATGTAACGTTACCTCCAAATTTTTTATGACACCAAATATGTGCTAGTTGTTATTCCATCTAGCCATAATACACTTTTTTCTATCGGTTAATATTGTAGGCCTAATTTTTCTACAATTGCTTTAGGCATAGTTGTGTTTCTTGTTCCACTATTAACCATACAATTGTGAACTAAATGATCACCAATAATAAGAGAAAGATAAAAAAGTGGTGTTTTTTTAATATCATGTGCATTTAGTACTTTCTATACCATCCACTTAACTTCTTTCATATGATCTTGCTCAATTGTACTAAGGACCATATCAGCTTTCTGAGCTTCTTTTTCTATTGGTTTTGAAGAAATCTATAACATAGCAAGATCATGAGCAAGTAACTCTTTTTCTTGGAATACTCAAAGCATCCCATAAAGAAATACTAATATTGTGTTTTTCATAGCCTCAAAAACATTAAATAAAGATGCTACAATTTTAGAATAAGCTTTAGCAAAAATTGACTTTGTTTCTACAACTTTAGAAATATGAGGTATGAATAACCATATAGAATCATGTTGTATTTGTTATTGATGCTCTTTAGGGACTGAACTACTTATTGTTTTAGGAGAATAAACATGATCGTTTATTGTTTTAGGGGCTCCACTTGTTTATTTATCTCATGCGCAGGTAAAACAAGTCCTTTATGTTGTTTTTCTTCATCTAGAGCTCTTTTCTAAGACCTAGATGTAACAAGATAATAAAATATTTCTCCAAATCTAGCCAAAGTTTGTTCAGGTGGTTTTTGACTCTAAGCATCTTGTTGCCCACCCTCCATTTGAGGCATGAATAATGTTTCAAATTTTGGTTGTGCAACAAGGCTCAAATTCAAGAATGCATTTGGATAATTAACAATTGGATGAGGTTGATTGCAAGGTGAACACCACTCTTTTAAAGCCATGTTGACTTGTAAAAGGGGTAGATGTGCTAGCAACTTTAATATCAATTGGTCTTTGTTGATAAGGTTGTATATAATTCGATTTTCTTGATATGTGTTCCTATTCTATTGAGAAGGTGCTTGATAAGGTTTGCTAGGCTGATCCAATTTATTCTCAATTTATGTTAGCTTGTTCCCCATGGTCTATAAGGCCTTAAATACGTCATCTTGAGGTGTTGTAACAATAGGCTCTATTATGGTAATAGGTTGCAGAATAGGTGCCAAATCATTATAATAGGCATAGAGGGCCTTGGGGCTAATTTACTAGCTTGAATAAGGATATTTTAAGATCTAATGGAAATGTCATAAGTTGTTGGAAGTGTAGTTCCTCCCATGGATTGTATCATGGTTTTAATATCATTGTTTAAGGCTCTAAGATAATATAAAAATGCATGATCATCTTGAGGCTTAATAGTGGTTGGAATTCTTTCCCATGTTCTTACAAATATGATGTTAAAACTAGCCATAAATTCATGAGGAGCATGCTTAATTATAGACAGTTGTTCTATGAGAGATAAATGATCTGAATTATCTTGAAATTATTTATGTAACTGATTTCCCAATTCATCCCAAGTTACTATAGCCCCCATTTGCTTGATAAAGTTCTATAATATTGCAAGGTTTGTCCTTTAAGTGACGAAACTAATGAGTCTTAAAGCTACATCTACATAAGTGATATTATGAACTCAACAAAGATTTGCAATGTCTTTAATGTGTTTAGCTTGGGTAATATGATCTTCACCAATAAATGAGGGTAAATGTTTTAAGGCACGGAGGTTATGTCATGATAAACATGAATTATTAAGGGCTGTCATGATTGAAATGTATAAAATTTTTGGGTTGTTGTGGTGGTGATGAGCCATTTAAATAACTAGGATTTGAACAATAAGATTTATACGTGATGAAGCAAGGGGAGGAGGGTTATTTTTTCATGCAAATGTGCAACAAGGAAATTGGAAGTTTCCAAGCATGAAAACTATACCACTGTGTAAAAATTTTCATGTTTTATCATTCCCAGGAACCCCAAGTAAAAATTTTCAGTCTGGTCACCCCCTATTTTATGTAAAATTTATCCCCTAGGTGATTTAGGAAATTCTATTCATTCCCCCTAGGTGATTTTAGGGAGTTCTAAAAAGATGCTATCTACTCGCAGTATTGGGAAGGGTTATCACTGGCCTTCCTAGGACTAGATCAACCCTTGGAGAGGAAAGAAAGGGTAAAATTCAACATGGAGGTGAATTGAAGACCTTAAAACATCATGGAAATTATTTTGGAAGGTTTTGGTAAGTTTTGAGAAACTTGGAGTAGTTTGAGAAAAACTAGGGTTCACAAGCCTAGCAGTACATTGGTCTAAAACAATTGTTGGGCTTTAGAAGATGATTTTGGGAGCTCCAAATAGAGTTATAAGCAAAGAAAAATACCACCAAAAATATTATTAAAACACCTACATGATGCTGAAATAATATTTTTCACTACACCTTGGCGCATAGGATTGGCACGTAGGTTTTATCAAGTACAAGTGGAGTCTCAAATAACAAATCCAATTTTTCATGGATCAGATGGATGAATCAAGACCTTATACCCCCACCATTGGATTCCAAATTCCATTTATAGTTAGGATAAGATACAATTTCAGCAATAAATTCCACTAGGAGCTCAAGTAATCTTCTTTCTAAGTTTCCCTCTCAAAGGCAGTTCAGGACTAAATAATTTTTTGGGAGGACACGTGTCAGCACTAGGATCCTAGTAGGATTTCATGTCCTCGATGTCCCTAAGTTCAGGTAAAAACCCTTGAAAAATTTTCCCATCCCCCATATGACCTCTTGGACCCTCATGTGACCTCTAGACTTGACAGTTCAGCCCCTAGGTGCATTTTTGGAGCATCCATTCCCTATCGTCGGATCAGGTGCCACGTGTCAACTCCAGGACCACCATGGAAACTGATGTCCCTTATGTCCCTAAGGTGAGGGACATAAAACATGTAAAAATGTTCCCTGGACCCTATGGGGAGTCATTTGTACACCCACGTGACTGACATTTAGCTCCAAGGTGTATTTTTTGAGCATCCATTCCCTATCGTCAGATCTAGTGCCACGTGTCATCTCCAGGACCACCATGGAAACTAATGTCCCTTATTTCCCTGAGGTGGGGGACATTATACACGGAAAAATGTGCCTATACCCTATGGGAAGTCGTTTTGACACCCACGTGACCGACTTTTAGCTCCCCTGTGCTTTAAAGTAATTTTCTCACCTTCATTTCTCTGTCATCGGATCAGCACCACGTGTCATCCTCTTAAAAACCAAGGAATTTGATGTCCCTCACATCCCTTCATAAAACATGAAAAATTACACCCAAGCTTCTCCCTTCATGTGTTCAAAGTTCAAAAATTATAATTGTTGCTCACTCTAGTTGCTTCCACTCGAGTGCTGAGACAAACTTCATCATTCCTCTGTAACTCTCCTCCATCACTCAACCATTGAAAAAACCAAAGCATAACTTCCATAGAGATAATTAAATTCACTCCAAAAAATCACATAGGTCCCAGAAGGATAATTGGAGCAAACATAGAAGGAGAAGCACAAAACAAAGAAGGAGAAGCACAGAGAAAACTTCATAGCCATGAAACGAATAGTCAAATAATTCTCCCAAATGGATGCATGAAACAACAAGTTGTATTGTTTAGTTCATTCCTCTACCCAATGCCATCAATAATAAACCTTCATAATCTCCTCTCGTACACTAGAGCATCCAACAAATAAATACCACTTCCGGCTCAACAAAGAAAGAAGTGGGATTTCTGTCAAAATGGTTACCGAATTGAAGTGAGATCACACGTGAAGCACTAGAAGAAAAAAACCACATAAAAATATAATTTTCTTCACAAACAGAGGAGAAACCAAGACTGTAATTTTGAGGTCCATTATCATACCCAGAAGCACTATCAGGTCCAAAAATTAAAACTTTAAAATCTCCTCGACTATTAAGTGGGTGGGCACAAAATTTTAGAAGGGTGATATTGGGAAAAAACCCATATCAAAAACATTTTTTGCACATCAATCCAACCTCGAGAAGCCAACTTTCTAAAAATAGCAAGCCTTCTACGTAGAGGACTCCTATTTTTGGAAAGTAAACTATAGAAGAACTTAAAAAGGAGACAAATACATTAGAGGTGTAATACAACTGAAAACTCACCAGAACGGGCATTTTTGGCACTTATTAAAAATAGAAAGTGGGCCCACAAGAACCTTCTAAAATTAGAAATTTGATCTTGAAGGAATGAGGAATGTAGGGAGAAAGAGGAATTAAGGTCATAACACTCAAGTACAACTTACAGGGACTTGATTTTTCACACTTACTAAAAATAGTAATTTGTTTATTCTAAGGGAGACATGAAGCCAAAGTGGTGGTCACAAGTGACATGACCCTTCGCATGTGAGTATGATTTGAAGATAATGATGTCTTGTACATGGGCCTGAATTACCTTAAGACTCGCATGGCCTTCAAGAATTGAAGGAGGATCAAAGACTAACTATTCACAAGTGTCTTAATCACCATTACAGGACACCCAATGTCTGTGTAGAGTCTCAAGCTAGTCCTATCTTGCTCTTTCCATTACAAGCCTGAGACATGAACCATCCAATCTGCTAATGGTACCATAATTATGATCATCAACAGAATAATTCACTCAACTTGGAGAGTGATTCATGAGCCAATTTAAAATATTTCAGAGTGTGCAAGGAATTTAGAGATTCATAGTTTCTTTGCATTTGGAGCTTTCCACCAACGAGGAACAATGAACTTCATCGAGAAGGACATCTCCTCCTCTTCTTCTCTATCTCTCTCTTTCTATCTCATCTTCTCCCCTTAACTTTCTCTCACTTTCCAATATTCTAATTTTGTGTTGGGGTTGCACTTTTTCACATGTCCTAATGTTCCTAATGTAATAAGTCACCTTTATGTTATAAAAAGGGACTTAAAAGTTTCCTAGGAAGTTGAAATTTTTTAAGTTGTGTGAGGACATATGAAAAGGCATTGGGGGGTAAATGAAGAGTCATATTCTACTCTATAAATTGTAACACCATTCCCATTTCAAAGGGTTGGTGATTGATCTTGTAAACTCAAGAGTGCATTGTACCTAGAGAAAGCAAAGGAGATAGCCATTTTCTTCTACTTTCCTCCACTCTCAAAATTATTCTATTCTCACACTATGTACGACTTCTATTTAAGCATCAATACAAGAATAAGTTTCTATCTTTCTTTGACCAAGGTATTTCATGATACTTTGTGTTCATCAAATTCTATTTGGTCTTGTTGCCATTTGCAGGGTTGTTTCCTCTTAATTTAATGCATGTGGTGAAGTTTCTAACTAGTGTATGTGTAGGAATCTGATTTTCTACCTGCAACATTAGTTCTCCTACCTCTTTTCTCACTACCTTTCCCACTTTCAAACAAAGTTCTCTCTTGTAGGTATCTGCAAGATTTTCCGCAAGGTCAGTGGAGTGTCCATGTTGGATCCACGGTGGAAAGGCCACCACAGAAATCCACCTTTTCATGCACATGCATATCCGATGATTGCACCGGTTAAGTAGAGGGACTTATATTCCCGAGCATGGGAAAAAAATCCAAAAGTTTGTCCACGACAAGTTTTCTCGCCAAGAGTTTTGGCGCCCATTTAGGGGCAGATTTAGCAGCATCTGCACCCAATATACGACCGCAAGGTCTGAAAAAAAAAAAATCATATTTTGAAGGAAAATCATTTTTGAAGGTGAATCCATCAAGGAATGAACCCCTGTCACATTCATTTCCCACATCATGAAGAAATTTCCAGATTGGAGTGAAGTACCAATGAGTGACAGTGAAGAAGAAGAAGAAGATGTCTTTCTAGAAAAGAAGATCATTGATCAGCCATGGTTCCGGACTAGTGTTGACAAAGGAAAGAAGAAAGAACCTGTCATTGATGAAGAAGAATGGATTCAAAGGAGACATAATATAAGGTGTGAATCTCAATAATATGCCAAATTCTTGTAAGAGATGAATGAGAAACTTCAAATAGCCCATAGCGAGAAAGAAGAGGAGGAGAATTGTCCTATAGAGGAAGACCACCGAAGATCATTCATACCATATGGTTTTCATACCCAAAATTTTCTTGAATGTTTCTAAAGAAAATCCTATCCTTGAGCCTTCTGATGAAGATAAAATCAGCATTCAAGAAGATGATGAAAGACAGGATGGTATAAGATCCACTAAAGAATATTTTTACAATCTTGCACAACTCACTACAAAATTGAGAACAGTTTCCTTCTTCCACTGTTCTCTAGAAAAATTCATTGCATATGGTGATGAAGAAATGAACATGTTGAAAAAATAATATGTGGAAATACTTGAGAGAATAATAAAAGGAAATTCTGACCCTGAAGTCTTTGATGTAATTTGGAGGTATGTTTTAGCTCTCTGAGAGAAGATATGAACATTTTGAAACTTTGCATCAAATTAAGGAAGAAGGTGAGATGCACCCTATGGAAGAAAACTCGTATTTCTGCCCATACTATGAGGTTTTCATTCTTGAAATATTCTCGGATGCTTCTAAATAAGATCTTGTCATGGAACCTCCCAATGAAAGCCAAAGAAATGTCATGGAGAAAGAAGTAGAAGAGACAAAGATAGAATCACCATTCAACAATTCCATTTGGCTCAAGTCACAGCCCATGGGGGAATAATATATTCAATAAAGGAAGATCCTTACTACATAATGGATGATCCAATGCTCTTCGAAGACTCCACCAATGATGAAGAAGATGGTCAATTCAAAGTAAGCATGGACGATCTCTTTTTAATTTTTTATCTTTCAATTGATGATGAAATGGAGAGATGTGAAGAAGTGAAAGAAACTTAGCTAACATCATGGCCCAAAAATGATGAATTCAAGATGGTCATAAATAATCATCCTTCCTATTTTGATTCCTCAAGTGACGTAGAAATATTACATGAAGGAAGTCAAAGAATTAAAATCTCTCCCCAATGCAATCATAGATGATCAAATGGAAGAATCCCACTCTATTTTCAAATCCAAGAAGAATGAGCAATTTAAACACAACCTCTACTCACTTGAGGAGTAGAATCATCATCATGGTGAAAACATAGCCTTTCATCTTTCACCTAAGCAAGAGGATTTAATAATGGATGATCAAGATGTAGCTGAAAATTCTTCTCATACTGCTACCCCAACATGGTTCTCTACTTCTTACCAAGGAGAAGATGATATGGATTTCGAGCTTGAAGGAGTGCCATTCCCTCGAAGCTTGGACATCTTCTCCTTGTCAATAGGTGTCATGAATCAAGTATGCCTATGTATGCAAGAAAGTGAATATTTGGCAACGCAAATCATGAAAGAGGTGAACGAGAATGTTTTAGATGAATCATGGGCCTGTATGGATCAGATTTTTAACCATCTCCTAGAGGCACAAGAAGAATATTCCTCTAATAAATATTAAAATATCCTATGGAAATTTAAGAATAATTATCTATACAAGATATCTTGAAGGCCACAGAAGAAAGCGAGGACCCTCAACTCGGTCTTGAACTCTAGACCCGGGACATGGAGATATAAGAAAATTATGAGTCAATTTTTGCTTTCTATTTTGGTGCACCAATTTTTGATGTTTAAATGGAGCAGTTGGATAAGCTTGATGACTTCTCTAATACTTTGGTTGACAAGAATAAACATGAAAACATGCCTTCTTCTTCCACATCGTGTGCAGAATTTCATGAGTGAAAAACAATAAAATTTCGTTTATCTCCTTTGGACATATCCATTTTTTAAGACAACACCTCTGCCATGGAATAAGATAATAGGAAAACATTAAACTGATTTGCATTGAAGAAAGCTATTCAAACATGGAAAAAATCATCTTTGGGGAAGCGATAAGATGCTCAATGAAAAATCATCTAAATGGATAAAAATGGAAGGCAACTGACATGATGAAACAGATTTTAGAGGGGGTGAAGGAAGTGGAATTTCCATGTATTGACACGAGAATCAAGAAGCTCACATGGAGTCACTCCTACCAAGTACATAGATAATTGTGAAAGCACTGGCTTTCATAAGTAGCCGAGGAGAGGAGGATAATTTTTGGAACCCGTCAAGCTTTGCAGACTAACATCACTCAAGTATTTCCCACTGGGGTAACTCTTAAGGAATGAAAATTGCTTCAGCAAAAGTGGTCTATCCCCCGACTTATACCTTAGGTGATTTCGAGGTGTGTTTCCTTCTTGTTGTGTGTCTTTTTCATTTTGTGTGTGTGTTTCTCTCTCTCTCTCTCTCTCTCTCTCTCTCTCTCTCTCTCTCTCTCTCTCTCTCTCTCTCTCTCTCTCTCTCTCTCTAAGTAAGTTGTACACAATTATATAAGGACCAAAGGATAAGGTAGTGGTCAATGAATTATGTGGTCTAAAATTGAGATTCTGGATTCCCTGTCATGTCTTCTCTATACTCATTCCATGTCATGTCCCCAAGCTAGAGCCAGTTGTTTTCATTCAAATGTGCAACAAGGAAATTAGAAGTTTACAAGCATGACAACTATACCCCTATGCCAAAATTTTCATGTTTTATCATTCCGGGAATCCCAAGTTGAATCCGTCATGTCTGGTCACCCCTCATTTGATGTAAAATTTATCCCTTAGGTGATTTTAGGGAGTTCGAAAAGATGTTATCTACTCATGCAATATTTGGAAGGGCTATAGTTGGCCTTCCTAGGAGTGGTTCAACCCTTGGGAGAAGAAAATGAAGGGTAAAATTAAACATGGAAGTGAATCGAAGACGTTAAAACATCATGGAAATTATTTTGGAAGGTTTTGGAAATATTTGATAAACTTAGAGCAGTTTGAGAAAAATTAGGGTTCATAAGCCTAGCAAGTACATAGGCCTAAAATAGCTCTGGGCTTGAGAAGATGATAATGGGAGCTCCACATGTAGTTATAAGGAAAATAAATACCTCCGAGTAAAGAGGATTGAAATACCTATATGATGGTGAAATCATATTTTTCACAACACCTTGGCACATAGGATTGGCAGGCAGTTTTTATCAGGTACAAATGGAGTCTCAAATCAAAAATCTATTTTTTCAGGGATCATATAGATGAATCAATACATGATACCCAGACCATTAAATTCAAAATTCCATTTCCATTCAGGATCATATACAATTTTACCAAGAAATTCCATCGGGAGCTCAAGTTATCTTCTTTCTAAGTTTCCCTCTCAAAGGCAATTCAGGACTTAGTCATTTTTCGAGAGGACACATGTCAGCACCAGGATCCTAGAGGGATTTCATAACCATAGATCCCTAAGTTCAGGTGAACAAACCCTTGAAAAATTCACCCAGGACCCCATATGACCTCTTGGACCCTCATTAGACCTCCAGACTTGGCGTTTAGCCCCAGGGTGCATTTTTGAGCATTTATTCCCTGTCGTCCGATTTGGTGCTACGTGTCAGCTCCATGACCACCGTGGAAACTGATTTACCTAATTTACCTAAGGTGGGGACATAAAATATGTAAAAATATGCCCATCCCCTATGGGGAGTCATTTGGACACCCATGTGACCGACTTTCGACTCCCATTTGCATTTTGGAGCATCCATTCCCTGTCGTTGGATCTAGTGCCACGTGTCAGCTCCAAGACCACCATGTGAAAATGATGTCCCTTATATCCCGAGGTGGGGAACATCAGACATGAAAAATGTGTCCATCCCTTATGGGGAGTCATTTTGACACCCACGTGGTGACTTTCAGCTCCCAATGATTTAAAATAGCTTTTCTCACCTTCATTCCCTGTCGTCGGATCACCACCACATGTCGTCCTCTTGACAAATGTGGAATTTTATTTCCCTAATTTCCCTAAGGTTAGGGAGATAAAACATGAAAAATTTCACCCAAGCTTCTCCCTTCATGCGTTCAAAATTAAAAATTTCTAAATATCGCTCAATGCTTCCATTGCTTCCACTCCGTTACACAAACAAACTTCATCATTCCTCTACAACTCTCCTCCATCACTCCATCATGAAAAAATCAAACCAGACCTATGATAGAGATAATTAAATTCACTCCACAAAAGCACATAGGTCCCAGAAGGAGAATTGGAGCAAACACAGAAGGAGAAGGACAAAACAAAAAAGGAGAAGCATAGAGAAAACTTCATAGCCATGAAACAAATAGTCGAAGAATTCTCCCAAACGGATGTATGAAACAACAATTTATATTTTTCTGTACATTCCTCTACCCAAGGCCATCAAGAATACACCTTCAAAATATCCTCTCGTGCACCAGAGCATCTGCAGTGAAGAATTCCCACTTTCAGCTTAACGAAGAAAGAAGTGGGATTTCCTATCAAACCGGTTGCCAGATTGAAGTAAAATCACACATGAAGCACCAGAAGAAAAAACCCACACAAAAAATATAATTTTATTTACAAATGGAGGAGAAAACTAGACTTGTAATTTTGAGGTCCATTAATGGTTGTCGTAACTGAACCACTGCCAGTCTAAAAATTAAAACTTTAAAACCTCCCGATTATTAAGAGAGTGGGCCGGAATTTTAGAGGAGTGATATTGGGAAAAAAACTATATCAAAAAAAAAATTTGCACGTCAATCCGACATCTGGAAGTCTACTTTCCAAAAATAGCAAGTCTTCTATGTAGAGGACTGTTATTTTGGGAAAGTAAGTGACAAAAGAGCTTGCAAAGGAGACAGAGAAATTAGAGGTGTAATACAACCAAGAAGTCACCAAAATAGGCATTTTGGAATTTTCTAAAAATATAAAGTGGGCCCATGAGAAACTTCTAAAAATATAAAGTTGATCCGAAAGGAATGAGGAATGTAGGGAGAAAGAGGAATCAAGGTCACAACACTCAGTAGAAGTTCTAGGGACTTGATTTTTCACACTTACTAAAAATAGTAAGTTTCTTTTTCTAAGGGAGACATGAAGCCGAAGTGGATGGGTCAGAAGCCGACACAACCCTTCACCTGCAAGTATGATGTGGAAGAAAATGATGTCTCGTACATGGGCCTAAATGACCTTAAGACTCGCATGGCCTTCAAGGACCGAAGGAGGATCGAAGACCAAATATTCACAAGTGGTTTGTTTGCCACTACAGGACACCTAGTGTCTATGCAGAGTCTTGAGCTAGTCCTATCCTACTCTTTCCACTAAAAGCTCGAGACATGAACCATTAAATCTAACAATGGTACCAAAATTTTGATCATCAGTGGAATAGTTCACTCAACTTGGAAAGTGATTTGTGAGCCAATTTGAAAGAGTTTCACAATTTGCAAGGAATTCAAAGATTCAAATGTTTACTGCACTTGGATCTTTCCATTAGCGAGGATCAACAAACTTCATCGAGAAGGACATATCCTCTTCTTCTTCTCTCTTTCTTTCAATCTCCTCTTCTCCCCTAACTTTTCTCACTTTCCAATATTCTAATTTTACATTGGGGTTGCACTTTTCACATGTCCTAATGTTCCTAATGTAATAAGTCACCTTTATGTTAGAAAAAGGGACTTAAAAGTTTCCTAGGAAGTTGAAAAGTTTTAAGTTGTGCGAGGACATATGAAAAGGCATTTGGAGGTAAATGAAGAGTCATATTATACTCTATAAGTAGCACCATTCCCATTTCAAAGGGTTGGCACTTGATCTTGTAAACTCAAGAGTGCATTGTACCTAGAGAAATCAAATGAGATAACCATTTTTCTTCTACTTTCCTCTTCTCTCAAATTTCTTCTATTCTCACACTATGTACAACTTCTTTTTAAGCATCGATACAAGAAGAAGGAATTTCTATCTTTCTTTGACAAAGGGATTTTGTGATACTTTATGTTCATAAAATTCTATTTTGTCTTATTGCCATTGTAGGGTTGTTTTCTCTTAATTTAATACATGTGGTGAAGTTTCTAACTAGTGTGTGTGTAGGAATCATATTTTCTACTTGCAACATTAGTTCTCTTACCTCTTTTCTCACTCCCTTTCCCACTTTCAGAAAAAGTTCTATCTTGCAGTATCTCGCAAGCTTTGCCACAGTGGTCGAGTGGAGTGTCCCTATTAGATCTCCAATTGAAAATCCACCACAAAAATCCACCTTTTCACGCGCATGCATATACGGCAGTTGCATCGGTTAAGTAGAGGGACTTAGATTCCCATAGCATTGGCAAAAAATCCACAAGTTTTTCCACCCAAAATTTTTTCTCACCAATGAGTTATCAAAAGTGTTCTGTTATAGGGTAAGGTATTGCCAACTCTTCTTCTTCTTGCTAAATTTAAAGGCAAAGAAACAAAATTATGAGGAAGTTCTCTTACCGTTGATTTTTAGTCACCTTAGGAATGGAACATGCTGTAAAACTAATCTGAAATCATCCTTATGGAGTCACCAGATAATTTCTTTTGATTTTCAATGGATTTCTGTAGATTTTTCCTTCCAAAAGTGCTTTTTTCTTTTCTATAATTCTACTGTGAATCTGATTCTTGTCCCACCGGGCATGCCGAAAAATCTTATATTTCAAAATTGCACCCTAATTAAGGGATAACAATAAGGGTTCTAAGCTTTCTCTAACCTCACTTTTGTATATATAATAGAAACACCTCATGGATGTGGGTATCTCTATGTTGAGGTGAGTCACTGCAATTACAAGGATGGTTCCTTATTGATGTAACCTAACCTAATTTTTTTTGGTTTTATGGGTAAAAAGATGGTTGTAACTCAAATTAAAATGGGGTGATACACCAAAATTATTGAGGGCTTTGACTAAGTACATGCATAATTTACTGAGAGAAGATTAAAGGAGCCTGAACCAATGGGTTTAAGCTAAATACTAAGGCAAAACACTTTTGTGTTGAGGAATTAATCACAACAACTAACACGCACACTAAGAATTTATAGAAAACACAAAATTTTCAGCAAGGTAAGATAATTAATTCAAGGAATTAAAATTTATAAGAGCTAATAGAAAGATACACACCATTGTAAATAATTGAAAAAACAATAACTGGTTCTCATTAAAGGGAAAAGCTGCAAAAATTTGATTCAAAGCAATCATTACATCCAAAAGTGCTCTTGTAAACATTTCCCCTTGTGCTTTGCTAATGCACACAATATATAGAAAAAATTATTCACCCAAGTCTCTAAAAATAAACTAAGTCCTAACTACACTTGCATGTTATTATTAACCTTCATTTTGAATAAATAAAAGGATAAGATAAAAATGTTCTACATGAGGCAAAAATAGCATTTTCTTTCTCTAAAAATAGCTCAAGTCAAAGTGTAGTTGACTCCTTTAATTTTGATGCAATGAATAAAATTGGGTGAATAATTTGGCTAATATTAGCCACTTTCTTTGGTGTAAAAGTCTTCCAATATGCATGCAAATTTGCCTTCTTATTGTTGATGTGACACATGTTTAATCCTCGTATGATCACATGCAAAAACACACCCTATGAAAAATAATGCTCTTGATTTTAGACTTAGCAAAAATAGCTCTACCCCACTATGGGGACCACATGTGAACGTGCAAGGATAAGGTCTTCCTTTTATTCTCTCCCTTGTAAGAGGTTCTTGTGTGCACCCGATTTAGCATGTGTTAGATTGTCGAGAAAACATTATAAAAGTCGCCATTGATGATTCATGTCCTTTTAAAAGGTGTTCAAGTTCTTAAGCTCATTCGTAATGTATATTTGTAGCCTAGATGCTTGTACTTAGCTTTCCCATGCTTTCTTCCAGACTTCCCACTCATTTCTATGCATGTTTTGGCCTTTAGTGTCAAAACCGCCACCCGTAGGGTGGTGGTCCTATGATTGGCACCCTACGCGGGGCATGGTCCTACATGATTTTTTGTAACTCTTTATGCATAATTTTAACATGCATGATTTCACTTAACTTCACTTCTAGGGTGTGTATCTGATCCAAATTGCCTAAAAATAGTCTTGTTTACATGGTATTCCTTCCTCTATTATTTTTACATAGATTTTATTAGTTTGAACTACCTCTTCACCCAATGATTTTGCACTCCTGGGCTTCCTTGTGTATGAAGGCACATCCCAGCCAATTCATATATATTCAATTCTTGTATTCAAGTAAATTGCCTAAGAATTTTGTGTATTTTGCATAGTATATCTACCACAATCTTGCTTGAAATTGCATACCCGAGATCTGTTCACTTGTTCCATCTCTCTTCCACTTACATTGTAACTGCAGATTGCCTTTAAGCTACCATTTATCAAGTGCCTTCTCTTCTTCCGCTGCATTTGCATTACCCATTCCTTGGAATCATATGGACACACAGAGAAATAAAGGATAAACTTAGGGGACAAATATAGATATAACCATATTTTTCAAATATCTTCCTTATCCAAGGTTGGAATTATTTGTTTTTTTTCTTCATTTGTTCAAATTATCAATTCTAAGTTATTCATTTCAAATCCATATCAAATAGATTATTAAATTTGTTCATTTTAATTAATCAAGTAATTACAAATAGATCAAATCATTAGAAATATTGCCCTTTGACATTACCAGGGAAGTTGTGGGGAATAATATCTCTTCAAGAGTTATGATTTATTCTCGCCTCCGAGGTAGGGTTAAAAGGGATTTGATTAAATTAGTTAAGTTGTTGTAGATCTAGATTAACATACTTACACAAGTAATTAACTAAAACTGGCTCATTACTTGTATTTTATTTCATTTATTAGATTAGAAGAATTGTTTAAAATCCTAGAAAAGATAAAAATATTTACTTTTGATAGATTAGTTTGCTTTCATTATTTTGTTCAGATATACTGTGAAAATACCAAAAACATAGTTCAAATTTCCTTTGATAATTAGTTTTCTTTGTCAGATCAATTCAATTCAATTCCACATGACCATCAAAGGTCCACAACAAGAGAAAATGTTCAATTGTGATCCATTGGTCCCACAACCCAACGGACCTGAGTTGTTGACCGATATTGATATGGGTTTATGCTTGTTATTTTTATGCACACCTACTAGGTATTCTAAGAAGATAGAACAATTAAACACATTAAACATTGTAGTTGATCAAGCCTACAATTATTGGACTGCTCTTGGCAATAGGGATTGATTATGCATATGACCATACAAAGACCACAACCTCCACGAGTTCACAGTTTTGATCCCCATGTCCCACAACCCAATGGGATGTTGACCAATTAAACATCGACATTAGTTTACGTGCACTGGTATTTAGATCATCACCACTTCCACCTGACATTGTTGCACAACTTTTAGTGTTGAACATAGTAGCCAATTAGGCTAAGGATTTCTAGACTAGACTAGAAAACCTCCCATAGACCTTGTGGTTCCATTACACCTCTCATTATCACTTCCATGACCTTGTATAGAAATATATACAAGGCATCCATAGGTCACTTTCCGCGTGTTCCACAACCAGTACACAAAATCTCAATAGATATTGATATGGATGGGGCCTCCGAATAGCCATTCTATCTGACCATTCCATTACACCACTTTAGGTTAGGGACGGATTTCATTTCCTTAGACTTACTGAGATCTCTATATTGCATGTTGAAGACATAAGGTTGCCTCATTATCTTATTCATCACTACCACACACACATCCATTTCCATTCTATACTGGTTGTCTGATGCGACCTCGGGAGGTCGCGTGCAAATAAGTTCATGTGTATATTTCCTTTTGTACAAATTGGTGAACCCAATGTAAATATATAGTATATAAACATTTCCACTTTCTTCATCCATATTCATCTCTCCCATTATTCTACGTGATATTCTTATACCCCGTGAATATGTTAGGATATGATGAATACAAATCGACCCCTCTCGGGTTTTGATGTTTGTTCTTGCACAATGAATAGACAACAACCGTCCCCTTCACTCTCTACATGGGCAGATAACTATTCAACTACTTAGGCTCGAAATCCTCTTCCTTAGGGAGCCAATGTTGGTTCCTCCATATGGAATGAGGATCTTCACCAAATCACATAGACACGTCCTTCTAAGAAGTCAAGCTCTAAGAACATGAATTTCACTGGGGAGGTGGGTTCATCTTCTCAGGTTTTATTCAGACAACCCATTTGCATGCAGTCAGACCAACTCCCACCTCTAGATGAGGATTACTTAGCACGATACACCATAAGTGAACAACACTTTGATAATATAAACTTGGATTTTTATGGGTTACAAGGAAATGTTGACATCTTACTCTAAAAAAATAACACTACCCCTCTAACAATGGAAAAAAATTACCAATGAGGGGTGGAAAAACAACAAAAAATTCATAGTAGGATATCACACTCATCAACAACCTCTAAAATTTCAACAACAAACACCAAAACAAAACACCACCCCATCAACGATTGACATCATCTTAGCATTAGTAGATAAATTCAAATAATTAGAGCTTTCCCAAAACACTCAATATTCATATGTTGGGAAATCAAGAGTCTCTCACTATCCGCAGAGCTATGGAAAATAACCTAATACACATACTTCTCTGGTTTATACGAGCACTCCAAGCCTTGGAGATTTTCTAAGTGGGATGGGAACCTTGGGTATGCCCCCCCATGCCACGTATGGATATCCAAAAAAAACACCAGTTAGAAGTGTGTTCTCAAATGCCATACCATCTAGAAATGTAATGTTCCCTAGATTTTTGCCTTCAACTCCATATAAAAACAATCAACCCCCTTATATACACATTTATTGTAAGTCACCATAGGGGCATATGTAGAATTACCTAGGTCCATATGGTTAGCCATAGGGGAGGCCGTATGCCCCAAAAATGTATATGCTGCACCATTTCAACAACCGATGCAACCTCCACCTCCCCAACAAGGATCTTCAATGGTTAAAACATACGCAATGGGGACCTATTTCGAATATCTTAAGGAGCCTCTAGACTTCTTCATATGGGTTTTCATGCTCCTAAGACCCTTTCCATGTCTTCTAGAGTTTAATGGAGGGGGGGGATCCTAACACACACAATAACATCTTACGCAACTACCATTCGAGAGCTATTCCCATGGGATGCAATTGATACAAATTTTTCCTTGATACATTAAAAGGTATCGCTCTCAATTGGTATTACCGGATAACAAAGGCTTCGATACATTCCTTTAAGAAACTTGTGTTAGATTTTATCAAGGATTTTTATATGAATAAACTTCTAAGGATAGGAATCATATAATTCCTTCATATCAAGAAAGAGCACAACTCTTCTACCCATTTCCTTCAAAGGTGGCATCAGGTCCTCTATTCCTTTACAAGAACTCCAAACATGTATCAGATGGAGCTCTATGATTTATTCCTCCAATCCCTTGATAGAAAGACAAAGGATTAAGTCTAGAAATTCCCACTAAGGAGCTATGAAGAGGTACTATAGGATGCTCTCCAGTTGATCAAGCAACCATAAACAAGTGGTCGTAAGACATATGGAACAACCGGGAGGTTAGTCACTCCTAAGCAAGGTAACTACTATTACTCCAAAAATGTGAACAATAATCACGGATGAAGGTCCTTAATAAGCATTTTGGGGTTACAATCGATGGTGAACTGATCAATAAAAAACCCAATGTTTTTAGCTCTCTCAATACCAACAATAACAAAAACAATAACAATGGCAATAATCAAGGAAACAATAACTTTTTACCTTCAATCAATGATGTGGACTTTAATCGTCGTCAACAACATCAACAACCAAGACAAGTACAGACCCAAGGCCCTCGTCACTACCCAGGTGGGTATCCAAACCAATTCCAAAACCAAGGGCAAGGGTTCCCGAATCTTAATCATAACAATCAGTAATTGAACAATGATTAGAATTTTGGACCACAACAGAATGCAAAATAAAGACCTAGGGATTCCAATCCTTATTTGTATTATGGTTTTCATAGGGTCCATGGGTATGATGCTAGAACATGTCACACTTGCAACAAATTCCTAAAACAAATTCGAGAAGATTAGATACAACTCTTTATAGACATGTTTCATGAAAATCCGACCTCACCAATGCAAAAAACGTACTCAGGACCGGTTTCTCCTCATAACACACCATTGAGGATTTGTTATCTCTTGAAAGTGCACCTTGGTTGAGAGATGAATACAAGGGTTCTAAGCTCACTTGATCTATCACTTTTGTAGATACAATGGAAACACCTTAAGTCTGTCAATATACCTATTGTTGAGGTGATTCTCCGGTATCAAGTTCGGTTCCTTATTGATGTATCCTAAACTAATTTTTTAGGGTTTTGAGGGTAAAAAGATGACTGTAAATGAAATTGAAATGGGTGATACACTGAACTTGTTAAAGGATTTGACTAATTATATGCATGATAAAATTGAGAATGAATTTTAGATGCACGAACCAATAACTTTCAGCAGAATATTAAGGAAAAACATTTTATTGAGGGATAAATCATAACAACACAACAAGATAAACATGCACACTAATAGTATACAAAAAATACCAGATTTGCAGCAAGGTAAGATGATTAATCAGGTAATTAAATTTCACAAGAATTAATGGAAAGATACACACCACTGTAAATAATTGGAAAGGCCAAAACAAATTCTCATTCAAGGTAAAACTGGCGAAATATGCTTCAAAGACTCTTATGTCCAAAATTCCTCCTCTTGTGCCTTACTAGTGCACACAATATATAGAAAAATAATTCACCCAACCCTCCTAAAAATAGGCTAAAATTTTTACTCACCCATGCATGCTAATTTTACCCCTTTATCATGAATAAATAAAGGAATAAAAATAGACATGTTGATTACAATGAGGCATTAATAGCCTTAGTTACAAATTTACACTTTAGTCAAAGTGTAGTTGACTACTCTATTTTAAATACAATGAATAAAATTGGGTGAATAATTTAGCTAATAATATCTCTTTCTTGTTGTGCAAGTATCCTCCAATGTAAGTGCATGTTTTGAGTCTTCTTGTGCATGATGTGACACCTATGTTCCTCATCCACTTGCATTGATATTTTTCCCTTTTCACTATTTTTTCCTCTAGTGATCACATACAAAATATACTATGTCCAAAAATAATTCCTTTGGTCTTCAACACTTAGAAAATTAAATCACCCATGTGGGGACCACTGTAGGAATGTGCACAATAATAATATATTTTGCAAAAAATAAGGTAATTGAGAAATCTCCAATTCTATCCCTTTCATGATCCATGTGATGGTTATGATGTTGACGCTTCCTGCATGTATTGATTTTTCTTATCTCATTATGGCATGTATATAATTGATTCTAAGGATGATGACCACTTTTTGGTCAATGGGAAGTATTAATATTTGACACCCCCATTTTATTATTAGCATAGGATATAGTTCAAGGTTAGAACCTAAAAAATTGATTAATAATCATAAATTCCCTATGTGGTCAACCACTTTTACATCGATCATTGTATATGTTATTATCAGGTCTTTTTTTGATTATTCATTGCACAAACCATAGTCTTCAGGATTTTTAGATAGTTGATGGCTCCTAGAAGGTAATTATTTAATCAAAAAGGTTCCTCCCCATGAGGCTAGACCCATCAATAATAAGTCAATGATTTGACTAACCGTGATGGTTAGGTTTTTTTGTGGTATTGACACATATGCTCTTCTTACGAACCATGGTTGAAATCAATGTGAGTTTGCATTTGGAATGTCAATTCGATCTTCACCATTGATCTTGTCTTGTGAAATATAAATCATTGATTCTTTGAGCTTTGATCTTTATGGAGTTTGCATTGATTATGTCGAATTTGGAACATTGATCCGGTACTTGGCTAATCCCCACCGTTGATCTTTGTACCATGATAACCTGCATTGTGAGTTGGATTTACATCGGAACATTGGATCTTTTACCTTTTGATCCTGATCGTTGATGGCTTACTCTGGTGGAGTTGGGAGAAGGAGGTTGAGTTTAGGGTTGGGTAAAAGAACCCAAATCCTATCATTCATCCATTATGCATTTTTGAGTTGTGGGTGAAGCCCTGGTAAATTTTTTCCTAGATGCCATGATTTTACTTCTTCGAGATTTTAAACTCTCGCAAGTTTTTCCTCTACGACATTTGGGTGTGAATACTTGGATTCTTTGTATATTTCAAATACTTCATATGGATTTTTTTATCTCTATGGCATTATTTGGAGTGGCTCCATTTGTGACATATTCGACCTTCTCGGTTTTCATTTCTTTTTTCTCGCACCATTAAGATAGAAGAAGCCTCCACTTGAGTTTGATGATGAAGATTTGGCCATTGCTAATTAGAAGGTAGGTTTTATTCCTATTATCATTGAATGGCCATGTTGTATTCACCCTTGACTTTTCCTTTTCAATTGTTGTTGAGTTCATTGTTTTGCCCGAATCTATGCTAGTTTTGGAGTTTTTCTTCGCAAAGCTCATTTCCTCGCTTGGGGTTTCGTGAAATTTGAATAACTCTTATTTATGTGCATTGTTGGATTTGAATTAAACTTTAGCTTATTTTTTTATTGCTTTTTTCCCGGTTTCTCTGTTTTGAATGGCATGTGCTCTTCTTTGCCACCATTATTACTTCTCCTAAGCTCTGGTTCATTGAAGTTCACTATTTGAAAGGACTCTTAATCTTTTTTTTATCTTAAATGGCCACTAAATTTTCAAAAGGTAAAAAATCTAGCCCATTTTGACTTCCACTTTTCGTTCTTTGAGAAAGTTGAACTCTGAAATTCATTATGGGTTTTTCTATGAACTTTGAATAACTCTGTGAGTCGTCATTGATGGGTCTTTTGTGGCATACTACTGCATGTACATTTTGGGATTTGTAACCGGTAAGTGATCATTGTTTCTCCTTTATATGAACTTAATTGACCCCTCTTTTTTTCAATTTTTGAAAGTGGTAGCTTGAATCGGGTATTCATGGAAGTTTTGAAGTTCTTCTTATAAAACTAGTAAGCCAAACATTTTAAGTATGAACCTTAGTATTTTCGCTAATACTTTATTTTTAAGGCCTTCTTGTAGAAGGCTTTAACTTTGTATATGTATATTCCATTTGGAGCTTCTTGAATGCCAAAAATGGACTCTGATGGTTAGAAGGCTTGACCTTTCACTTCTTTTCATGTCTTTGGCAAAGTTCATTGCTAGAAACCTTAATATTGCAAGGGCTTCTATATTTTGTTTCTGATGAGGAAGTAATATTGAAAATCCAAACCATTCATTGTTATAACTCTGCAATTCTTTGATCTTTCTAAGGGTTGGAAGGATTCAAACTTAAACCGGTAAGTTGAATCTCTTTCTTCTTTGAGTTCCATTTTGTTTCTACCTTCTACCCAAATGGGTTCATTTCGTATTTTACATTTATGCACTAAAATATTATTTGATTCAAAATTCTTCCCTATTTGTACTACTCTCCACTAGTTGGATTTGAGAAAATGGGTTTGTTATGATTTTTCCTATGATTTCTTTCATTTACACAAGGTTTTGTGTATATACTTAATGCTATGCTCCATGTGATTCATACTCTGATTTGAGCCTTGTAAAATGACTCTTGAACTCAGGTTTGTGCTTTATCTCAGTCTATTATTCTAAACGATTCGAGATGGCTTTACTTTGCATGAGCTCTTTGTTGATGTATCCGATTGTAGAAATAAAGATCTAACTGTGATATCATTGTTTTCATAGCTCGTTCATTTGAAATCCTATTTCATGTAAGTGGATGCTTGAAAATTTTGGAAATCCATTTCTTCGAAAAGGTATATGATTGTTTTTTTTTCTTCATTGAATGGTTCTTATTTGTATTTGAGTCTTGAATCTATATTATCAGCTTGCATGAGTATTTAACTAAATGAAACTTGACTTGAATATAAGTTCTTCTCTCATGAAGATTTACATCATTATGCCTAATTCTAGATATATATGGAAACATGAATATATGTACCTTCAATATTCAAACTTTAAACTTTGTACTTCCTAAACATGGAAAATTTTGGAAATGCTCAAAATCCTCTTACTTATAGCTATCATTTCATGTCTTTTGTGAGCATATATTTTGTTTGGTATACACTTGTAGATGCTTTCTATTTTGATTCCATGCATAATGAAAGATTGAATGAAGCTTAGGAGTCCATGTAAAGAGATCTGGAAAACCATACCTGGCATAACTCTAAATCTACACTTTTGTATTGAAACTGGTCATTTGAGGCCTCATGTTAGATGATTATGGTTTTTGACTATAGAAATAAAGATCTAATTGTATTTTGTCACCATATTATTCAAATATGGACATATATTAAATACTCTGTATTGCTTCTGGAAAAAAATTGTGTTCAAGAAATGATGAGCTTCTTCTATTCAAATGTATGATTGTAGTGTCTTCATCTTTTTAGTTGGGTGGTTTTGAAGTAGTTCCTTTAATATTACTGTTAGACTAGAAGCACATGTAGCCCATCCTATATTCAATAATTGGTTTTGTGTGATAGTGAACTGACTGTAGTTTTTCTTTCCCATAGCACTCAGTTAAGTTAAGAACTTGAAACTTGAAGGTTATTAGCAATCTCTTTGTTTCTTTTGATGCTTCTATACTTCTCTTTCAAATTTATATTCCTGAATTTTTTGTATGTTTTTGAAACTTCATGCATCTAGAAATAAGAGTTATAATCTGTTTATCCTTTTGATTCTTCTCCTCAAACATTTGAATGCATGAGTGAGTCTTCTTCTGTAGTCCTTGAATTTTGTTTGGTCATTGAGTGTAATATATACTTGATAGTACATAATTTTAAAACATGCATTGATCTCTTCTGCTACAACATGTACCTGCACACTTAAGAAAATAGTTAGAAAATAATTAGGCTTTTTGGCCTCTCTTATGTTCCATAGTGACTTTCTTTCTCTTTCTTTTCTGATTTTTCATGATTCTAGGAATCATATGTGCTACTGTAGGATACTTGCTTTATCAATTTTGTATCTATTACTTGATGTACCTTATGACCCTAATATTAGGAAATCCATTTGCATGAAGTTGGACAGTACATGAGTATAGATTAAACCTTGAGCTCTTGACTAATGTATTTTCCTTTCATTTTTTAGGTACATTGTAGTTGTTGGATGAAAAAGATGGAAGATGGAGCTAGAGCCAGAACAAAGAAGACTAGGAGAAAACCCAAGGCAATGATGGGTTTCTTCTATACTCTTTTACTTTTAACTTTATGCACATGTACTTCCTACTTCAGAAGTTATGAGTTATATCCCACAAATTGCACGGGAACATTGAATTTCTTCATGAATAAATGACATTAATTTTTGTAACTTAGTTGTATACTTCTTTTTGCATTTTGCTTTTATGATGGATATTGATTGTATGATGAAATAAACAACTCAATCACATGATTAATAATATTTAAACATGCAAAAATAATGAAATTTAATGTACATGTAACTTAATAATGAACTCTTCTCAATTCCATGTATATAAAACTCTGTTTGTTACTCCTGAATATAACATTTCACCTAAAATTTGATTGTCACCTTCATCAAGGCAATGCATTAGTCCTCCGGGGATTTTGTGTTTCCTTGTTGAAGATGAACATGGAATGGTAGTCTATGTGAGGTGTTACATTCTATAACAACACACATAACTATAAATTACATGTAGTTAATCAATTGCTGCAATTGAAAACACAAAGAAAAATTGTATGAATCCCCTTAGTTAGGTTTATTTCATCAATTCCTTCCATCGGAAACAAAGTTTCGAGTTACCCATTTTTACACGAGTATAAAAATTATCAACTAGATATTTAATAATCCTCTCCTCGCATGCCCAAAAGATGGTAGAATATATCCCAATGGTTCAAACAAATGGATTGTAATAGGAACCAATGATCATGAAGCCTCAACTTTGTCAAACCCACAAGTGGAACCTCCCTTGGATGGTTGTCAATAAACAACAATTATGGGGTTGGTAGAATTAGACACCGAACCTCAGATTAACACCGCCACAAAAATTGAGGATTATTTTTCACATCTTCTACCCATTTACCCACCAATAGCAGAGGACATCCAACAAATTCTTTCTAAACTAGTAGGGGATATGACTTAATCAATGACCTAACAAAGACAGTTTCTCACATCTCCTTCTTGGATTTGTTGAAGAAATACCCTCCTCATAGAGATGTGTTGTTAGAAGCATTGGATATTGGTAATTTGATCAACATCACTCCTCATCTAGAAGCATAATTAAACCACATATATTTTTATGTTTACCATCCTGGGTAGCCAGAGAGGGATGTTGGGTTTGTGTTCAACAAAATCAAAATGCCAACGGATGCTGAAATTACACGTAGAGGTGACCTAGCCTTACATTTGCAAGTATGGATCTACAATAACTATGTTAAATGCACAATGGTTGATGATGGGGTGGAAGTTAACATAGTCCCCTTCACTTTCCTTCAAAAACTAGGATATGGATAAACAAATTGTTCATCAACGTGAAATACACTAAGAGGTTATGATAGCATCAAAGCAACTTCAATACAAACTATAGTGTTACCAAGTCACCTTAGGACCTAAGACGGTTCTCACTGAGTTCTATATTATAGATTAGGAAAACAACTATAATATTATTCTCGGCTGCCCATGGATACATTGCATGAATTCGATCCCCCACATGTATTTTAGGAAGTAATATTTTTGTACTTAGGGAAGGTCTTTGTGGTGCAAGGTACCCCAAAATATTTTGATATACACCTAGCAAATTTGAAGAAGAGACCAGACTTCATTCTTATTTTGAGCTTCTAAAAATTAACTTAACAGACAAAGTGGTTTCGTAGACACCCTAATTTCACATATGCCCTAAATCAATTAATTCCCCTTACTCATTTCCCAAAAAACACACTTTGAATTAATCAAATATAATTTGATTAATTATCCATTTCAAAATCTAAAAATAACCTAATCCTCACCACATGTCATTATTCTCCATGTTTTTCTACTATTGAATTAAAAATTCAAAATTAAATCCTCACCCACTCTTCATGGTCCCCACTCACCTAAAATCCTCCACTTATGAATTAAAAATCTAAAATCAAATCCTCACCCATTCTTCGTGGTCCCCACTCACCTAATCTTGCCCACATTTTCAAACCATGATTACTTAAATTAATCTAAGTTAATCACTCCCGGGCTATAAATACAGCCTTACCCCTCCCCTCTAAACACATGGAGAATAATATTGAATGCCGGTCTAAGTTCTTGCATCTTTTGAGAAAAGAACATCCTTCTACATCATCCTAATGCCCAAATAGCCTCATTCTGAAGTACCCCAAATCCATAATCCTTTTTCCATTCTGGGTGCAAAGTAAGTGGATCATTTTTTCAGAAGGCATTGTTCCATCTTGAAGAAAAGCACCTACACATCACAAAATCGGGCTTAATCCATGTTTCTAGCCCAGTTTGAGGTTTTCATGGAACGCGAAGGAGGAGGTATGATTTTTGGTATTTTTCCTATCTTATATTCTTGCACACCTGGTTACTTTTGATCTATTACCATTAATTTCCCAGATTAGTGGTTTTATCTATTATTTTTTTATTATTGTTTGTTATCATCTCCTTTTTCGTGCCTTATGGCTTTCTTTAGTTAACCTTCATGTTGTGGGTAGTGTTTTTGTTGTGTGGTGTCTTGTGGTGAATCTACAGTTGTAAGTAACAAGGACATTATGATGCTCACAAAGTGATCGGTGTCTGCGGTAGAAAGAACATTCATCCCCTACTCTAACTACTCATGGGTTGCTGTGGACGACAACTTTTGGTATGGGACACCAATCCGGAAAGTCATTTTGAAGTTTCCTCTGGTCAATTTAATTTGATACTCAAAATTTGTAGCGTATACTCTTATTATACGAATTTAATATTCCCTTTAGTTTTTTAATTTCTTTTACTTTAGTATGGTCTTCTCTGTCTAAAACCTACACACAAAACAAAACAAACAAGATTATTATTATTTAAAAAAACAACTCAAAATAATACAAAAATATATATTTAGTATTTTGCTTAGCCCGTCTATTCATTTCAATCTCAAATCTATATAGCTTTTCATGTTTATGATATAAACATATATATTTATTTATTTAAATAAAAGCAAACTTTACATATCCTAACTACACCTACCCATAAATCCTCGCCCAAATTTATCCTACATCCCATTTTCTATCACCCCCCAACTACCTAACTTCCACGCCACTTCATCTCTCATCTCCCCTGTCCACCCATCCTGTCTCCTCCCTTCCCCATTGCCCATTCTCCCTTCTTCCCATTTCCTAAATCATCCTCATCCTCGATCTCCTAGCCAATCTTCTTTTCCCTCCTCCCTCCAATGCCAACCCAATTGACCTCACACCACTTGTCCCAACTTCCCACATGAGCCCTCTCGCTACCCTAGTTCTCACTTCCCCGAGCACTCCCCTCGTGCCTTCCCACGTGGCACTACTCCCTGTCATCCTAACTCGACTCCCAATACCCCCATGGAATCCCCTCAATCCACTCATCCCCGTCCTTGACACTTACTCCCAACCTCCGCCACCACAGTAATCAACATCCTCCCCAATTACTCGAAACACAAACCAAGCTTCCTCCCAACACCGAATCCATCCTCAACACTTCCACACTAACTCCATTCTCTACACTCCCAACCGACTTATTCCCCAACCTCCACCCATTTCCCTCATCCTATATTCTCTTTGTCCTTCTCCATATAACGCACTCCCCAATTTTAACCGGTCATTCCCTAATCTTCTCATTTTCCTAACCTCCCAACCGCTCACCTTCCATGCCACTTCATCTCTCAGCTCCTTGCCACCATCCCCGTATATTTTCTACCACCTCCATCAAAATATTTGGTTCCTCTTTATTTTCCTATGGTCGGTGCAGATCGAGAAATCGGTTCAAGCACATACAAAGATCAATAGGATAGCTTTTATTTATTTATATTGCTCTAAATCTTCACCTCATAGGGGCACTTACATTCCACAAGGGTGTCATATAGCCTTTACAACCCCACGTAACATCCTCCTTTTTCTACCACAAGCACCCGCATCTCTCCCGACATCACAACTTTCCTGGGTGAGTTTCTCAACCTCCCTAGCCGCACTTCATGCTTATCCTACATAATGCTCACACTTTAATTGCGATCCTCCACATTCAACCTCTTACACAACATAGAATTCACAATATATTTATTTCTATCATTCATCACTACTTCGGTATACGCATACGCATCTTCGGTCTTCCTTTATATGTTACCATCTCCCTTTCATATTCATGTTTGGAAGTCCATTTCATCCCACACTTCATTACATTTACAACTGGTTTGTATAATACTTAATACATTAGTCCATTTAGTCCACTTACACTTTGGTCACATTATACATCAATACTTCATCTTCAACTTGCGAATAATATTTGGATCCGACACATAAGTCTCCATCCCATCTCCTCTACTAATCAAAATTCTTCGTTCATTGTTAGGTTCATTGTTTTTTTCCTCCCATCTCGCACCTACCTTATTTCCCTTCACCTTACACTTAGGGCCTCCACTTTCATCACCCTCACCTATCGCATCTCCATGAATATTTTTATGCTTTTTCTCCTTTTAAAATTCCCCATTTTTGTCTCAAACATCTCCCCTTTCTAATCACCTTTCGGCATGTCTTCCTCCCAATCCACATTCTCATCATATAAGTCCATGTTATTGTCCTAAACGTCCACATTTTAATTTTAAAATTCATCTACAAAATTATTTAAATCCATCGCATTCACACTCCCATCACATTACGGATTTGAGTTATTTTTATTTCTAATGTTCTCTTTATCACGATTTTAATAACACTCTTATTTAATTATGTCTTTTATCATTATTTCTTTTTAGTTGCCTTTGATCACTTTGTACCAAATCATTGCCAAGTTTTTTTCACAATTTGATTTTATTTCAAATTTGTACCTTCTTGTGCGGTTCTTCCCAATCGTAAATCACCAACGTTAATTCCCTTTTCCAACCACCCGTGCAATTTTTATCACTTTTCAAGATTATTTTTCCAACTCATTCTTAATCATGTTTTGTAACTTTTGCGTCCTCATTCACAATCTCCAAATTTTCTCTTATCCACTTAATTTCATGATTTTTCACACTTTGTGATTATAATTAATTATTTTTAGTAATCATTATTAACGTTGTTTGCAAGTGCAAACTACTAATCATTTTCTTACAGGACCTTTTTCGACAATACAAGACCTTATCACACCTATCTAGCCATAATTATTCAAATCACATTCTCAATCATCTTTTTTGCAACTAGAAGACCTCCCTGTGCACCATAAAACACAAAACATTGTTTGCCTTACATTCCAATTTTCCACGACGACACTTCTGGTAACATTTTTAACGCTCTTATTTCGTTGTTTTTCTTTTTGTGAAGATAATCATTATTACTATTTTGTAATCATGATTAATTATAATAAATTATTTTAAAAAATTAACAAAATCTATTCCAATTATATCCATGTATGCTCTTTTCCTGTGCCTTGAAGCGATCTGGAAAATCAGAAATGGTCATGATTGTTTAGTTTCTTGTTCTAACATTGCAGGATCCATTTCCTTATTATTTTATGTTTCTAGCTATCATCTCAATCAATTTTATTTCGTCACACTATTGATATTTTTTCAGTCATTGGTTGTGTATGCTCTTTTCCTACACCTTCGAGCGATCTAGAAAATCAAAAAGACACAATTGTTTTTCTTCCTAACATTTTATCTACAAGATAACTACTAATTTTTTTTCGTAGGACCGCGTCACTAGAATATTGTCAAAAACACAAAAACAAACAAAAAAAATCCCGCAAAAATACCACCATTCAAAGAAAATTGCTAAAACCAAAAATGTTTTTAACATGCTCAAGTACGTAATTATTTTTTTCTAGTGATTTACTTCAAGTTGGAAAGAACCTTGCATTTAATCACTTCATCATTTTGTTTTTGCACGTAGTCAAGGTGGATTTCATCACCACCAAAGCTACACCATTGATGTGGACTTGCCTATCACGCACTAACAACATTCACATCTACATTGCACTTTGAGACCTAGTCTCATCACATCATTCGGTATTTACCTCACCCCTACTCTTCACTTATAGGTAATGTTGTCATGCGGTGCATGCGAGTCATGCCTAAATAGTTGTAACAACAAATCCTAGGCATCGTCCCTATAAATCTTTGGGGAGTTATAAGGACACCATACACATTCATTCCCCCATCACCTTCCACCTTTTCACAAAACCTGTTTTGGACATGGTGATTCACTCAAACAGGAAAGTAAGAATTGGTTAGTCTCCTCTAGTGCTCTAAGGGTTCTATTGATGCGTAATCATAGCACCCCTAAATGTCTGCAAATTGATGGGTTGAGACTCTCAGTGTGATTGCATAACATGGAGCTTCTCCCAAAGTGTGGGATTTTGTGAATCGGGAGAGCTCTTCGGGTGAAGGCCGATTCCTATTCTTCTATTCAGGTGCACCCATATAATTTGCAGAGGATCTACTTTAAAACCTACTCTAACTTTCCAAGGAGATAGGGTTAAGAAGATGCAAGAAAATAAACCTAAATTAATAGAGGTGATGCACCAAAGAAATGTTAAACACCTACTTTACAATTAAACACAAACCATTAAAACTGCAATACAACCACCATACATAGATAACCAAACTACAATGAGAGATCAGATGAATGCAATGAACACATAGAGGGTTGAAAATCATCCACAAACATGTTTTATTGTTGTGGAATTGATACAATACACTACAATGGACAAGAGGTAAGATTACATTACAACTTGAATGGGAGGTTTGAAAACTCCACAAATTCACTTGCAAACAAGGTAAGAAGGGAGGGTGCAAGGCAAAATTGTCCAAAAACTTGAAAAATGCCCCTCCTCTATGTTATATAGGAAGAATGGGAGAAGGAGATAGAATAAATCCAAATTATTGTTCAACCACCCAAGGAATGCATTGAATTTTTCTATGAAAATGATGGGTTCTATGAAAAAACCCATGCCTCCACATACTGTTCCTTGTTGGGCAAGAAAGGAAGCCCATACCTCATTAATGGTGGTAAGTGAGAAACTTGGGACACATCATAAAATGGATAATCTGTATTTTTTCATTTTGACTAACTTAGTCCCACTTATTTAAAGCCATCGAGAGCTTTCCAAAAAGTCCTCTCTTGCTCGGCTTCGATATTCCAATCGAAAGTTATGGCCATCTGAATGTCGTGGTGCCATTTTTCGAAAATGGTGGGCTGGGAGTTCTGAAAGTCCAAAATGCATGTAACCTCCAAAATCCCAAAATTCAAAATTTTGTAAATTTTCATTTGGAGAAAAACAATGTTCACCGCCAAATTGCTCTAAGAGTCCGAAAGTCTCGAAACTCCGAAAACACGAAAGTCTAAAATTTCAGACTTTCGGACTTCGGGATTTCGGACATTTCCTTGTGATATTTCATTTCAGGGTCGAGACTTCGAAACTCTCAATTCTAAAACCTGAAATTCGAAAGTCTAAAATTTTGGACTTTCAAGTTTTTGGGTTTAGACTTTTTTCTTACTTTTTTGGCACAATTTCCGAGGTCTCCAAAACCCTAAAAATCTAAAATTTCAGATTTTTGGGTTTCACAAATTCAGAATTTTTGGCTCCATTTTCTAACTTTGCACCTGAGATTTCTGAAATCCTGAAATCCAGAATTTTGAAATTTCAGACTTTTGGGGTTTTGGGTTTCAGACATTTTCCTATAATTTTTGCCCTATTTTTTCTGAAATGCCAAAAATGTAAAAAACTAAAAAATTGAGCCATCTCCATTCTTTTCTTTCTTGGGTTTTGATCTTCTTTGGCGTTTCTATTGGCCATTGATTTTCCACCTTTTTATTTCCATTGTTGAGCCCTCCCCGTACTTGATTTTTGGGATCGAATGTGAGCTCGCATGACTGAAACAACCCCTCCATTGTTCCCCTATTGCAAGGTCATTTTTTCCAATTTTGCCTTAGGGGAAAAACTGGATAACATGTTCCCCATAGCAAGTCTATCCCCATACATAATTAGGTATATCAGGACTAGGGTCTATTGGAGGATGCATCTATTTGGAGTAATAAGATCCTACATCCATCATTCGATAACATACTTGTATGATTGCATGAAACAATGATCATTCCTAAAGAATTTACCTCCTAAGCCAAAATAATTTGATCCATATGATTTCTTGTTGTTTGAAAACAAAATAGTTTAGCATTGCTTTATCATAAAACTTGGCTGATATCAATGTGTTCATTGTAAAATTTCAAACCCTAGTTGTGTTCCACAAAAAAATTATTTCTCAACCAATTCAATACCAAGTGAAAACATCCAAACAATCCAATAATGCATACCAAAACATCGCACCGATTTCATTAGCTTGCTTCAACCAATAATACATCTTCCATAGCTCTTCTTCGATTATATCCAATCTGATATTGAGTGACTAGTATTCACTCCCCATATCGTCAATTGTCAAAACATCCTTCATAGCTTGTTTCCAGCTATATCAAACTAATATTGGATGACTTGTTTGAGTTCACTCATTATTTTTTCCACCATCACATTTATCCAAATCACAACCAACACAAATCCTTTCATAACTCATTTTGAGTTATATCACAACCATATTGAGATTAACTTGTATACGGGTTACTTTCCCCGTCAATACCCAGAGCTTGTTCAAGCCAAATCTACAAAATGTGCAACAAATTCCCTAATAACTCATCTCGAGTTACATCACCATCATATTGAGATAACTTGTTTGAGTTACTCTACTTATCAGTCACCACGAGCTTATTCGAGCTAAATCCAAAGTAATCAAGTTCTCATTTAATCACACCTGCTCAAAATTTCTACCCACTTTTCAGATTAATCAAGAACATTTCATCATGGTATTCACACGTATTCATAATCATGAAAATGAAGATGAAGAAGTCAAAAAACCAAAACTCACCAATGAAGAACAAGAACAAGTCACTAGGGTGCTAGAACAAAATTAAAATGAATATCTGTTATGCATCCTAACCATGGGGAAAAACTACCCCATGAATTTGTGATGGAAAATTTAAACAAACATATCAATAGTGGTGAATCAAGTTATCACAATGAAATACCAAATAATCCAAATGGCTCTTCAGCCAATGAGTTATTCACTAAAATCCAAGACTTAATAAAGAAACTTGAGGAAGCAATGTCTAGAGTTGAAAGATTAAAAGACCCCAATCTAGAATCCAATACTCACGTCATTTTTTATAAACCATCCTCCACCTCTCCATTCGCACAATAATGGAAACATATGAAAGACACCATTCAAGGACTAAAAAAAAAATCAAAACAATTCAACTTTGAAGAATCATGTCCTTATCTATTTGATACAGAGATATCATGCTTACCATTTCCGTCATCCTTCAAAATCCCAAAGTTTGATAAATACAAAATCAAAGGTGACCCTTGTGAACATATCAAGGAATTTTACATGCAATGTTAGGAAGTTTCCTATCGATACATGTACCTTTTAGGATTATTCCCCAAAGTTTAGGAGGATAGGATTTAGACTGGTTTTTCCATCTTCCCAAAGGGTTGGTCACGACATTCGCAGACTTATCAGAGAAATTCGTCAAACATTTTTCCTATAACTTAGACTTAGAAATAACCATGTTTGATCTCTGTAACACTAGGAAAAGGCCAAATGAAAACTTTTCCTCCTTTTTACAACGATGGTAAGGAATTGCAAGCCAATTTCCTTCTCATTACCCGAGAGACAACTAGTTAGCATTTTTGTTCCTAATCTCAATGTCGAATTATCATTCCACATGTAAATGCATTGTCTGAATAGTTTTGAAGAAGTCATAAAAATGGCACAAAAATAAAAAAATCCCTCATTTCTAAGGGCTTACTTAAAGTACCCTCTAGGGACTAACCTTATCAAGACACTCCGAGTAACCATGACAAATCTAAATTCTTTAACCGAAATAAAACTCTAATCAATGATGGCGTTATCGATTCTGCCATGTCTAAAACATTCAAAATCATCCCATCAACACACTAATATCCAAAAAACCAATCATTATCCCTAGAAAGGAAGTTCCTTCTCGAGACCGTGACGAAGACAGCTTCACTTCTCTTGGAGAAAGTCTATCTAGTGTCTTTCGTCATTTGAAAAATGTCAATATGATTACATATCCCATCCTCAAACCCTTCAAGAAGGAAAACCCAAACCAAATTGGTATAATGATAACAAATATTTTGATTACCATCACATAAAAGGGCACTCTAAAGATCGATGCATGCAACTCTTCCACTATGTCCAAGACTTGATTGAATGTGGTGACATAGAAGTTAAAAATACTTCGAGACAAAAACACCTAATGAAAAAATTCACATGTTCAAAATTCCCTTCCCTAACCACGATAACAATTCAAAAGATAAGGTTAAATCATCAATAAATGTCGAGCATGACTCAGTCATCTTGACCATAGACTATGACCAAGACTTAGTGGCAACTATAAATATTAGAACTAACAGTGTGATCACCACTAGACAGAAAATAATGTGGGTCCCTCTAATAAAAAAATCTTCCATTCCTGCCCCACATCACCTCCTAATCCACCATCTAATTCCGCCACCAATTCCTCTCCATAACTTACACCATCATTCAATATTGTTAAATAGTTATAGAATGTTATAGCACAAATTTCCATCATGGAATTACTTAAATCTTATCCTACACTACAATGCATCCTTATACAAACATTGAATAATGCTCGAGTCCCTAAGGACATCAATTCAAAACAATTCTAGGCTTTAATTGCAAATCTTACAGTCCCCAATCCTATTTTATCTTTTTTCCCACTAACCTTCTTAATCCCAACATCGCTAATAATCATTCTTTATACGTCAATGTTTATATAACTCATCATAAGATCAAGCGCGTCTTAATCGACAATGGATCCACATTGAATATTGGTTCCATAAAACTTTTACGTTGTCTAGGTTACACTCAAAATGATTTACAAACCAATATCATAACCATTCATGGTATGATAATAGTGAGATAAAGTCTGAAGGCTCAATTATGTTGCCTCTCCAAGTCAGACCCATCACCTTAGACACGGTATTTCATGTAGTGGATGTAGAAGTTTCATATAACATTCTCGTCAGCTAACCATGGATTCATGCCATGAAATCTGTCCCATCTACGTTCCACCAATGTATTAAATTTCCTCATTTACATAAATAAATTATGTTACATGCGGATCCCCAACCCTTTGAGTATTGTAGATTCCTCGAAGGATGGTATCAACATGATCACTATTTTCCATCAATAGATAAGTATGCTCCACCTCACATAATCCCTAATAAAACATGCATCGATTTGGATACACTCCCTAACAATGATCTAAAACCATTATCTTCTAACCAAAACACATTTTCCAATCCATTATCTTCCTAGTCAACAATATTCAACCAGTCCTCCTCCCACTAATCAATCATCTTCTTCCACTAATCAAGCTTCTTCTTCCAACAATAATTATTCTTCCACCACACCATCTTCTTCCTCACCTAGCCAACCTTCTTCATCTAACCACACCTCTTCTATTAAGATACCTTCTCTTGTGAATAACCAAACTTCATCCTTTAATCCAACCCCTTCTTCTTATAACCCATTTTCTTCATATTTTGAAACTACCAAACTGAATTCCCACTACATGAGGTACCTATTAGTCCTTCATCCCACACATTTAAAATAATTGATACAGAATGTGGTGAATATCAATTTTAAAAGATGGAAAACTCATTTTTATCAACAAATCCCCACATAGCTACAGAAAACCTAACGCTCCACATCTAATAATTCATCCCATTTACCAAATGGGATAGTTAGTTTGGAAAAATTTGGTTATCTTCAAAATGAACATATTCCAAGTTCTTCGGGATCTTGGTTATATAATGACAACTTTTCTCCTTGTTATGAGTCCCCTTAGTTTACCATTACCAAAGCTCATTGAATAATGAAAAACATGCGATGGAAGGGTAAAGGACTTGGTCCAAATGAACAAGGTCATTTAGACCTGATCAATTACACACAACATCACGGTAAACATGGTCTAGGTTTCAAGGTGTTTGATGTTGCTCCCATAATAATTTCAAGTGATAACGATGACACCAGCTCTGATAATGACACCAGGTCTCCACGTAGCCTTTTTAGGACCTCACTAAAACACATCTTTACTTTGAACATTTATCTATTAATGTCATCAATTTTGAGCCTACACATCCAACTCTCATAGACCATGGCCAACCACATCATGCGGCCATGGAAATGTTCCAAAATGATGAAGCCATTGAATAATTCCTTGGAACTTGCAACCAAATCCCTACTTCCGACCATAGAAAATGATTTGAAATCAATCTAAATGAATTGGCTTATTTTAGCGAAGAGATTAAATATTCAGATCCTTCACCCTCAAAAATTTGGATCATAAGTACAAATAGAATATTTCCCATAGTCAAAATCTCACCACCACCCTATCCAACAAACATGTCAATAAAAATTCCCAACATTACACACAAAATTCTTATACCAACTCCCCTAAAACACCCGACACCGATGACCTACATCAACCATTAGCATCATTCTCTAGAAATGATACATATAAAATGCTTGTAGAAGAAAATAAAGATATAAACATTGGCACCACAGAACAACCAAAAATTTGACAACTTGGCATTAGTTTGTCTCGACCAAGAATGCATGGAATTCACAACACTCCTTATTTAATTCCAAGATATATTTGCATGGACATATGAAGACATGCCAAGCTTGGACTCATCTCTTGTATTACACCATCTTGTGGTACATCCGAATGCAAAACCTGTAAAAACAAATTTACGGAAAATGCATCCCCAAGTTGCATTACTTGTCAAAGCTGAATTAGAGAAACTCTTGGAAGTGACTTTATCAAACCTATTAATTATTCAACATGGATATCTAACATAGTTCCAATCACTAAGAAAAATCCTAGCATCATAATATGCACAGACTTCCGAGACATCAACAAGGCTTGTCCCAAAGATGACTTTCCCTTGCCAAATATAGACATGATTGTTGATTCTATGGTAGGCCATGAAATGCTTTCCTTAATGGATGGATTTTCTAGTTACAATCAAATACATATTGTTGAAGGAGATCAACATAAAATGGCATTTACTACACCATGGGGCACCTTCTGTTATAAGGTCATGCCTTTCAGCTTGAAAAATGTTGGTGCCACCTATCAATGAGCAATGATTGTCATCTTCCATGATATGTTACATGATATCATGGAAGATTATGTTGATGATATATTAGCAAAATCAAAAACATGAATAGGACATCTAGGTGTGTTGAGACACATTTTTGATAGATTACGTGAGTATAAGGTTCATCTTAACCCAAATAAATGTGTGTTTGGAGTGACCTCTAGTAAATTGTTAGGGTTTATTGTCTCACGGAGAGGCATAGAAGTGGATCTTGCAAAAGTCAAAGCCATTATGGAAATTCCTCCTCCTCAAAACCTAAAAAAATTACATAGTCTTCAGGAAAAATATAATCTATTCAAGCGTTTCATATCACAGTTGGTTGATAAGTGCCATCACTTCAACCAAGTACTCAAGAAATATGCATAATTTCACCGGAACCATGATTGCCAAGACTTTTTACTCGTTAAAATAATACCTCTCTAGCCCACCTATTCTTATGTCACGGTTGCCAATAAACCCATGTTTCTTTATGCATCTTCCATCGAACATGTCATAGGAGCCCTATTATCACAACATAATGATCAAGAAAAAGAATAGGTTGTATATTACCTTAGTCGAACACTTATTAAGCACGAAGTACGTTACTCCCAAATGAAAAAGTATGGCTAGAGGTAACCTTTGCATTCCATCATTTACATCATTACATGCTCAATCACATAGCTATGTTGATTACCAAGATTGACCCTCTCAAGTATTTATTGTCCAGACCTAATCTCACGGGAATAATGTCTAGTTGGGTTGTATTAGTTAGTGAATTCAATGTCAAATTTTTTCCGTAGAAGGCAATTAAAGGACAGGCCCTTGTAGACTAACTTGTCGAGGTACCCCTTCCTGGCACAAAACCACTTCATTTTTCTTTTCCTGATGAAGATCTTCTACACATAGACATCGCACCATCTTGGACTCTATTTTTTGATGGATCTTGTAATCTCCATGGCTCAGGGGCTGGTATTTTGCTTATCACACCTAGCAGGACACATTATCCCTAAATCATTTTTCTTAGCATTCCCATGTACCAACAATATCACATAATATGAAGCTCTAATCACAAGATTAAAATTGGCTATATCTTGGAATCTTACAGAATTAGTTGTATTTGGTGATTCTTTACTTATCATCAAGAAAGCTACCGATGAATACCAGTCAAGTATGAAAAAATGATCCCATATAAATGCATGGTGGATATTCTTCAAGCTATTTTTGATTAATTAGATTTGATCAAATCCCCATAATTCATAATAAATCTACCGATGCTATGGCAACCATCGGATCCCTATTAGAAAACACATCTAGTCAACCGTAGACACATTTTCTCATAGAACATATTTTAATGTCTTCCTATGATCTTCCCGAAAACACTATGGTATGTGAGATCATGGGTTTGAATAACCCTTGGTACCATGATCTTTATACCTTTATGAGTTATAAAACATTTCCGCCAATATGAAACCAATGCATAAACATGCTTTAGCACAACATGCTACTCGTTACACCATTTTAGTAAAAACTCTTTATAAATGAGGATATGATGGAACCCCCGCTCCGATGTCTTAATCAAGAAGAAGCCTCGAATGTCCTAGCTGAAGTCCATTCTAGTATTCGTGGAGCGCACACGAATGGTATAGCCTTAGCAAATAAATCCCGCGAGTTGGATATTATTGGCCCGCCATGGAAAGTGACGGATGTCATTTTTCAAATGATGGAAAGCATGTCAAAAGCATGGAAATATTCTCCACACACCTTCCCAAGCGTTATAATCGATAACCACACCATGGCCCTTCTATCAATGGGGACTTGACCTCATTGGTAATATCAGACCAACATTATCCGATGGACATAAGTTCATCATTACCGCCATCGACTACTTCAAGAAATGAGTGGAAGCTGTTGGTATCCAAACCGATTCTCCGTGAGGGTGGGCTACATCATGGCTGGCGGGATGCTTAAAGCCGACAAATCATGATATGATTCATTTTCTAGTCAAGGAGGGGATTCAGCTAACTCTTTGTTACTCGTGTGTTGGAGAAATGGATAGCACCTTACTAAGGGTTTAATCTACCCTCACTAATTTAGGTTGTGCCTTCAACCGGGGTGAGAGGACCTGTTTCAGAACTCCGTGTTGGTGAAGGATATCAAGAGATCCTTCTTTGCACAATTTTTATGAAAACCTTAAGAAAATATGATCAATACAACACGCCTAACTCTCATGAGTTTTCACACTAGAGAGTGGAGATGTTTCCTAGACAAGGTTCAGTTACTAAAGAAAATAATTAAATACTAATTATTTCTACATACTTTGGCAATGGAATTTATTTATTTGTGGATACAGAGTACAAACAGGGGTAGTTCATATAGGATTCATCATTTAAGAAGTTTTTGGTGGGAAGTTAAGCAAGATAAAGTTGATTATACCAGATATTTGAGAGCCTATACAAATATTGGAACACTCACAGACAAAATTCTTCTAAATGTAGCCAAAATATTCCTTCAACTGAAGGTTTGTATCAATGGAGGCCCGAGAGATGCATGATTTCATACACTCTTCAAGAATTCAACACAAAGGCTCATGTTAAAGAATCAATTAAACGTTAAAAATACCTTATTAGTCATGCCTAAGATACACTCATAGGCTAACAAACAATCTTTGTCAACATAGTGGAAGTAAAATGATTTTAAATTGTTTATTTCATTACAAGATGAAAGCTCTTCTCATAATGAAATTACAAATGCCACAATACTACCACGTGGATAAGATCTTGTGTGATTCAAAGAAATTTTAACATAAGATTGCAACAGGAACATTAAAAACTATTTGAAAACATTTTGAAATAAAAGAAAACACAATTATGCTCATGATCAACACAAATTCATTCAAGGTTCACTAGATTCATCAGCAGGGGAAAGTTTCTTCAACAATCTTAGAGCTTGTCAATGGATGTACACTTGCAACCATCTTGACATGACTAAATCTATAAACATGGGGAAATAAACAGTTTCTCAGACGGTCTCTTGGGAAAATGGTTTTTCTCAAACTTTCTCAAAAAAATTAACCCCCTTCTGGCATCTCTAATTCATGCCTTTATATCACTCACTTTACATCAAAGCTTTCCCCCCAAAAACAAGAATATTTTGAGGAATACTTTGTTTGTTACATATTTGTTCCAGAAAGTGATATTTAATAAATTTACACCCAAAAGCTGCCAGGTGTACAAAAGATAAGCTTTTCAATTATTTCCACCTGGTTGTTTTTAACTAGGGTGTCTGGTTGTCGCTTCTGGAAAATTATTTGGAGCATTCCCTCCTGATTCTGAAAACATGATGCACACAAAAAAGAGGAAGAATGTGCATAATCCTATGATCATCCTTTGTGCTTGCAACTTCCTTCTCTTCATCCTTTTCCTCTGCAATTTTCTCTACTTCATCTTGGCAGTTTTCTTCATGTGCCCGAGAAATTCTGACTCAAAATAACAACATTCACACCTCTCGAGTTCACAAATTGATCTCCACAACAATTTCGATTGCACTTCACTGATAAAAACAATAAGAGGTCATGAAATTAATAATAAAAGGTGAAATGCATTTGAATATCTTGAGGTCCTGAAGCGTAAATGGCAGCAAAACTAAATGCCTTGTATCATAGTTGTTAACTCTATCTTTCATAACTTCAAAATTGAGCCATCCACTGGAAAAGATTTGAGTTGAAGCAAGCCATGGGGTGCTTTTCAAATTTTGTATCACTTAAATAAATTGTGCATTTTTGGACAATTTGGCCCTCCCATCCACTTTTGATATAGGCTTTACATGTGGCTTTCCTAGGCATTGATGGGGTTGTGGTTTACTTTATGACTTTCAATCCTTTTAAAAATAAAGCCAAGAATCTCAAAATGCAACGGAAATCTACCTCCCCGCTTTTGATGTAGACTCAATAGGTGGATTTATCTAGGAACTTGTAGGTTCGTGCTTCAATTTTATACCTTACTCCTTTTCACAAAATGGCCAAAATTCCTAAAGTTCTCTAATGACTCAACTCCCCACTTTGAATTTTCAATGTTGACTCAACACATGGCTTTATCTGGTCCCCAGCGGAATCACGGCTCATTTTATAACTTTTCTCCTTTTCACAAAAAGGCCAAAATATTCAAAATGCTCGACGATCCACCTCTCCACCTTTGACTTTTCAAACCACCACATGTCCTTTTGTGGGCCTTAGGAATTCCTTTTATATTTTCATTCCTTTCACCATAATGCCTCAAAACACAAAAAGGGCCCGCCTTTCTATAACCGCTTGATTTATGACAAGTGTACATCTTCAAGGTCAAAGTAAGAAATTTTCTTCGCCACTTCATATTTTTGAATAGCCAATTAGAAACTATCGAGGCCATAAGACCAATTTGGCATTTTTTACAATTGTGACAAAAGTGACAAGTTCACCAAATAGACCCACCATGCCATGTCCAATTAAAGATGACCACATATCCACGGGCATTGGGAAAAATTTTGACAAGGAAA
This sequence comes from Taxus wallichiana var. yunnanensis, assembly GCA_018340775.1. Taxonomy (NCBI): domain Eukaryota; kingdom Viridiplantae; phylum Streptophyta; class Pinopsida; order Cupressales; family Taxaceae; genus Taxus; species Taxus wallichiana. The sequence goes on from CM031240.1 coordinate 199,379,532, forward strand.
ACACGACCATGGAAAAATAAAAAGAAGGGGAAACCCGATTCACGCCCAAATTACAATTTTTTTTTCATGGATAGAGAAACTATAAACAATACCTAGCTCAACGTGATCCACGACCATAGAAATAGATTTAAAACAACACCCTGGTAAAGATAAAAATTATACGCATCCACATAGGGAAATATAAAATACTTGAAAACCACGCAGACTGAATTTTTTTTGAACAAACAGGGTGAGATTGAATCGAGCACCAACATCATCTCTAACTCTCGATATGGGCACTACCGGTGAGTGCCACAAAAAAAACATAGAAGACCATGTGCCAAAAATCCATTAGGAAACAGAGTCAAGAACCAACCTCTAAAACAAAGAAACAATAACTAGCCCTCTCAAGATCAAACCAAGAAACTAACAAGAATCTGGTCACTAGGGACCAGAGAAACCAAAGTAAAAGTGCGTAAATAAAAAAACAAAAGACTATACACTGTACAATGATGTGTACCTTGATTCTAATAAATCAATCAAGGAAATGTTTCAAGTGCCTGCCATTAACAGGAAACTCAAGCAATTCCCCATCTAAGTCTTTTAGGAAAAAGTGTGCTCACCAATCCAAATGTCAATAGAATAAGGGCCCATCCATAATGCATCAAAATTTCCATGCTTTCCCTTATCCTTGTGTCTGCTATCCCACAATAGCACAAGATCTCCCACACTAAAAACTCTTGGAGTTACCTTTTTATCAAATAATTTATTTAATTTCTCCCTAAATTTCACATGTTTTTGATGGTGTTCTCTTCTCTTTCATCTAATTCAACAATTTGATTGATATAAGAATTATAGGGACTGACCTCCTGGTCCTCCAATTGTTGAATAAATCGATAAGAAGATAATTGCATATGCAAGGGAAGTAGAGCTTAAGTTCCATACACCAACTCAAATGGATGTTTTCTAGTATCTCTTTTAACAGTGATTCTATCAGCCCAAACAGAAAATTTCAACTTCTCACCCCACTTCCATTTGTTTAATTCCAAAGTACTTCTGATTATCTTCAACAAATTCTTGTTTCTTGATTTTACTTTTCCATTGCCTTGGGATTATAATTTGACGCATATGCTAAATTGATCCCATACTCATGACACATGGCTACCAAAGTTTTAGCTCAAAAACTCATAGCATTGTCAACAACTATTTTAGTAGACACTTCAAACCTGCAAATTATATGATTTAGAATGAATTCCATAACAATTTGGTGGGTATATTTCTTCATAGGGATTGCCTCCACCCACTTGGTGAAGTAATCAGTGGCCACTAATACCCACTTGTGGCCTGCATTTGAATAATTTGAAATTTCACTAATGAATTCCATTCCTCACTACTTAAATGGGGATTCAATTGATACAGGCTGCAAAGGGAGGGATCTTGAAGCTTTCAATCTTCCTGAAAAATGTTGACAACTCTCACACTTTCTTACCAAAGAAAGTTGTATCTTTAAAAAGAGTTGGCCACCAGTAACCAGCCCTTAAGATCTTATGAGCTGTGACTCTTCTAGCAAAATGCCCTCCACAAACTCCTCCATGGAAATCATCAATTATTTTTAGGGCTTCATCCTTAGTGATACATCTCAAAAGAACTCCCTCAGGGTTCTTCCAAGCTAACCCATAATTAGTGATGATGTATTTTTGGGAGGCTAACTTAAGTGCTCTCTTTTGATTCTTGCTTAAATACTCAGGGCACTGTAGATGTTTGAGATAAAAATAATATCCTTGTACCATTTAGAATTTGTCACTTTCTCAAGAATATTCAATCTTTCTTCTTCAACCTCATTTATCTCAACTGTTTGCAAGTTGCTTTCTGCCATTAGCTTTGCTAGGCCCAATCCTCTGAAAAACTTTGTAGTTTGGATTTCCATATCATATTTGTGTAATTTATTTTCCCATCAACATCTTTTAATTGAAATTTACATCTATGATAGGATATCCTTAACCATGGTACGGGGAACATAAGCTATAACTTTAGAGCTCAAAATATATGACCTATTGATTTTTGTGGCCCTGACCAAATAAAAGGCATGTTTCTCCATGATGCTATACTTCAATTCTACTCCGTGTAATGCTTTAATAAAGAAATAAATTGGTCTTTCAGCTCCTTCATCATCATTTTGTAACAGCACAAATGCAATAGTATTCTCTCGATGAAAAGGAGAACATTTGGAAAGTCTTTTTATAATCAGAGCTGCTAAAACAGGGAATTCTTTAGTGCTTCCTTAATCCCAGCAAATTCTTGAATATTTGCTTCTTCCCATTTGATACTCAGATCCTTCTTCAACATATTGGTGATTGGTATAGTCAATTTAGCAAATTTGGAAATAAACCTCCTAATAACATTTATCTTCCTGAAAAATGATTGAGTTCCCTTTTGGTTCTTGGAATAGGAACTTTCTTAATGGCTTCCACTCTCTCGGGATCAATTATGACCCCTTCTTTTGACACTATATGTCCAAGAAACTTTGCCTTTTGAACCCCAAAATGGCACTTCTTGGGATTCAGTGATATACCATATTCCCTGCATCTTAACAACATCTTTTCTAAATGTTGTAGGTGATCACTTATTTTCCTTGAAAAAACTATCACATCATCCTGATACACGGCAATGAAATCATTTATATATCCAGAGAATGCTATATCCATTTCTCTTTGAAATGTGGCTCCAGCATTCATCAGGCCAAACAACATTCTTACATACACATAGGTACCCCATGGAGTAGTGAAAGCACTTTTGATTCTCTCTGATTGCTTCATAACCACTTAGTTATACCAAGAAAAACAATCCAGAGTAGATAACAATTATGAACCTATAACCAATTACAACATGTTATCCATATTTGGAAAGGGATAGTTTTCCTTGATTGATGCCTTATTTAAATTTCTAAAGTCAACACACAATCTTATATCCCCATTTTTCTTTCAAATAGGTACCATGTTTGCTACCCATGAGGAGTATCTTGTAGGTTGTATAATTCCTCCATCCCTTAAATTTTTCAACTCTTCTTACATTTTTAGAGAAAGGAGTGGATTAATTGGTCTTTTCTTTCTACCTAAATGGTTTGACATTAGCTTCTAGGGGTATTTCATGTTGAATAAGGTATTCCCTATATGTTTTAAGATCTGAATATGACCAAGCCAAGTAATCCCCGGTACTTTTTTAATAATTGGATATATGATTGATTTTCTTCTTTACTCAAATTGTTTCCTAACCATATTTTCGAGGTTTATCTTTTGTGCCTATGTTATGTTCCTCAACATCCCTCGAGGCTAACATGTGTCTATTAATAATGCAGTTAGCATTATCAAAATTTGATTCCAATGCAACCAAACCTCTGGGAATAGTATTAGTTTTCAATTGGATAATTTCCTTACCAAATAAGGTCTCTTTTCCTTCACCTACACAAACCATTAGTTCCCAGTCCATACTTTGATTGGAAAATTATCCTTTATTCTATAGAAACCTTTGGACCTGAGCATCATCTTCAAACACCTGCCAGTGCTTGATATTTTCAGGGATAGATGGCCTGGTCAATATTTCAATATCATATTCACAATAGGGAGACATTGTACAATTTTCAAACCTAGATCCCAATACTGCCAATTTTTCTACTATAGTATTATACTTCCTATCATGATGTATTATATTGAAAGAATCAAACATTTCAATGAAGTCCCAAACTGCATGCTTATATTGTTTCATTCTTTGATTCTTTGTTGCATACAGTTTTCTAACTTACTTGACTATTAGCTCCAAATCCCCTTTAACAATAATATCCTTGACACCATATTTCCAAGCAATCCTTAAACCCAACAACAATGCTTCATACTCTGCAATATTGTTTGTACACTCAAAATTGAGTTTAAAAGAAAAGTTAAAAACCTCTTGGCTTGGAGATATCAAAACAACACCGACGCCATTACCAAATCTAGAACATGCTCCATCAAACATCAGATTCCAAGGAGAACCTACCTACTCAGGATACTTGCACTCATCAATTTTATGCTCCTTACAATCAGCATATCCCACAAAGTTATCAACATCAACATCTGTGTACAATACTTCATAAGAAGCATTATTAGGGTCCTCAATGAGATGTAACATTTTATTCTCACCATATAACTTCACAAGGCTGCCCTCAATTGGTATGGTTGCATAAGACATGTCCATTTGCACACTTCCACCCACACTAGCTGCCCATTTTATGGATAATAACATCCCCATTTGGCAGGACAATCCACAATAACTACATTCAAGGTCAAGCATTTTTCTGGATAAGCTGCTAGTTGCACTACCATTCCTTTGACATATCCAATTACTAGCACTTCTCTTGAATCCATAGTATTACATTTCCCAAAAGTTGTTGTTACCTTGATATTTAACTCATTCATTACCTCAAGAGGCATTACATTACATGAGGCTCCTGAATCAAACATGCAATTATGTACCAGCCTATCTTTAATAATTAAAGTGGTAAAAATGGATCAACATCCAACTGAGATTCAACCAGAGAAGTTCCCAAATATACCTCAGATGATTCACCCAGTTCCTCCAATGCTTGTGGTATTTCTGATTCTACAATAATAGGAGGAATCTCTATATTATTAACACTTTTTCCCTGAGTAATATTTTCTTCCTTAAATCCCAAATATTCAAATGCCCTTTTCCTATGCTTAGGGATTCTAAGTAATTCAACAATAGGAACAATAACCTTGATCTAACTCAAGATTTGGGCTATGTCACAAGGAACATATTTGGGTAGGGCAATATTAGGAGGGAGATTCACCACTTCCTCTGATAGTATAGGATTTTTCAGAGTCTGGGCATGGGCAGAGCACATGTTTTATTTGGGGTAGTTAGGCCTTTTCAGATGTATATTTCTTAGGGATTTCCCTCGGGATATTGGTAAGAACTAGAACTTTTGGCTTGGTTTGTGGCCCTCCCCTTTGATAACCTTACTTATGGTGTTATATTCTTTCTCCTGAGAAACTACTGCATTCATCAACAATTGTTTATACTCTTCGAAATGGATTTCCTCCATCATACTATTAAATCATCAAAGACCTTAAGTATTCAAAATCATGATTAAGCAGGACCAAATGCTTACGCCATATCAATTTCAAAAGTATTAATGGGAGGAAGAGGTAATACCCAGTGAACAAAATCCTAGAAAATTTCAATAGTTCTAATACTTATCAGCTTAGTTGAGGTTGCCCCCCGCTGTGATTTTGTAGGGAACTCCATCATGCACACATCATCGTATGCCTCATCATCATCCACTTCCTCAACTTCTTGATATACATAACATGGGGATCTGTAGTAATAAACACCTATCACACCACTCGATAACATTGGCCTCCTCCACAAGTAGCAACCCTGGTAGTCAAAGGATCAGGAACCAATCTATTCTCTCGGGGTTGAGGTTGTCTATTTCCTAACCCCATGGGCCATTTTCCTTGGTCATCTAGTCTATGATCATCTCTAGGGTGATTTCCAAATCTCTCATGACCTTTTGGCTTATATTGACCTTGAGAATTCTATCTTATCCCATTTTCTTCTCTGGCCAGTTTATAGGATATCTCTTTAACTACTCCAGCCAAAGTTTTTACAACCTCTTCCAAATCGATAGCTTTGTTTGATTGAGGCTTTTTAGGATTGATCAACTTAACACCTTCCCTCTTAGGAGGCTTTCCAACTGCCTTAATATTATTCTCAATTTGTAAATCCATAGTGAAGGCTTTCCTCAATGTTCTTGGGTTTTTATCTCTTAAGTAATAAGTAGCATTTTTTATCAAAAACATCAGAATACTTAATCAAACCAGATTCATCACTTGGCCTTAAGATTATAGGTAAAATTTTCAAGGTTTTATTGAACCTAGTATTGAAATCATGGATAGATTCATTTGGATTTTTCTTTATATTTTCAAACTTAGATGAAAGGAACTCCGGGTCCTGTCTTATCCCTATATTGCAATCTAAAGGAATTTTTAATCTCGGTTCATGAATCTATTGAATTATCTAGTAAATACTTTTACAATTCACGTGCATCCTCCTCAAGAGTATGAATAAAAAAGTTTACGTACACATCTTCAAACTCAATTTCAAAATCTTCCATCATGTTGACAAAGAGTTTTAAATGCTTGTCACCAGTGATGGCATTATTACCTTGAAATTTTGGCAACCTATTTGTAACATCTTGTGGCACCATATTAAGACATTCATCCATACCTCTAAAATCTATAGGTATAAAAGTATTGAAGACAAAAGGAGGTCTAGGTGGAGGCTAGGCCATATTGCCTTGAGGTGGTGAATTTACAAGAGAAACAAAATGATAGGGAACGAGGGGTCTTTGGAGCACAGGAGTATAGCTTTCAAAATAGATATTCTCTAATGACTCAGCTTCATGGAAAACCCTATCAACCTTGAAAGAAACAGGGAAAATTGAGAGGCACACTTTTCAGACACAAATGATGGCCCCTCTCTAGTTGGAGAACTCAAATTTATATAAAGATTACTTGGTTCAGAATCACTTGAAGATGTATGGTAATCTTCAACCACATATTGATCACCTTTCAGAATTGATATCTCCTTTTTTATTCTTGATTTCCAACAACTTTCCAGACTTTTTTTCCTTCTGAATTTGCTTTTCCTAGTTCTGGAAATAAATTTTTAGTAGGATCCCTGGTGAAGAAAGACCTTCTTCCCTCCAGCTTTGTAAATATCGATGAAAAATTTCACTTGACACAAGTTAAGACATTGGTAATCATGAAAATTTCAATTCAACACAGAGTTGCCACTAAGGATTTTCACCTTAGTTGTGCAGATGCACTACAAGTAACTTGTCAAGTGTCTATCAATGCTTAATTTATGTGAAGCTTAATATATCCGACCTTCCCGTACCTACATTTATCACTATTGATGTAAATTTAGTGCAATAACCACTAGAATCTGGAAATACTACACAATGAACTTTTAATCTTGCACAAATCTTCAAAAAGAATGACGTTTAAACAATGTATTTTCACTTAAATAATTTAAGAAACATTACCAGGGTTAGTATGTGTATGAATTTTTACAAATAATCCCTGGCAATGGCGCCATTTGGGTGTTGGTATCCAAAGTTATTCTCCTACGGAGGATGAGCAACATCACAAAACTAGCAGGATGCTTAGAGACAGACAAATCATGATATAAGTCATTTTGTAGATGGGGAAGGGATTCAGTGACTCTTTGTTACTCTCGTGCATTGGAGAAATGGATAACACCTTACTAATGGTTTAGTCTACCTTCACTACTTTAGGTTGTGCCTTCTACCAGGGTGAGAGGACCCATTATGTAACCCGTGTTGGTGAAGGATATTAAGAGATCCTTCTTTACACAATTTTCATGAAAACCTTGAGAAAATATGATCAATAAAACAAAATCTAACTCTCAAAATTTGTCACACTAGAGAGTGGAGATGTTTCCTGGACAAGGTTTAGGTTACTAAAGACAATAATTGAAGCTTGATTGTTTATGCATACTTTGGCAATGGAATTTTTTCATTTGTGGATACACAATACAAATAGGGGTAGTTCATGTAGGATTCATCATTTGAGAAGTTTTGGTGGGAATTTAAGTAAGATAAAGTTGAATATACCAGATATTTGAGAACCTTTACAAATATTGGAACACTCACAGACAAAATGCTTCAAAATAGCAAAAATATTCCTTCAACCAAAAGGTGTGTATCAATGGCGGCCCGAGATGCACAATTTTATACACTCTTCAAGAATTCAACACAAAGGCTCATGTTAAAGACTCGATTAAATGTTGGAAATCCCTTATTAGTCACACCTAAGATACACTCATAGGCTAACAAACAATATTTGTCAACACAAAGTGGAAGTAAAATGATTTTAAATTGTTTATTTCATTACAAGATGAAAGATCTTCTCATAATGAAATTACAAATACCAAAATACTACCATGTGGATAAGATCTTGTGTGATTCAGAGGGATTTTAACATAAGATTGCAACAGGAACATGAAAAACTATTTGAAAACATTATGAAATAAAAGCAAACACAATTATGCTCATGATCAACACAAATTCATTCAAGGTTCACTAGATTCATCAACAGGGGAAAGTTTCTTCAACAATCTCAGAGCTTGTCAATGGTTATACACTTATAACCATCTTGACATGACTAAATCTACAAACACAGGGAAATAAACAGGTTTCTCAAATGGTCTCTCGGGAAAATGGTTTTTCTCAAACTTTCTCAGAAAAATTAACCCCCTTTTGGCATCTCCAATTCATGCCTTTATATCACTCACTTTACATCAAATATTTCCCCCAAAAACAAGAATATTCTCGAGGAATAATTTTTTTGTTACAGATTTGTTCCAGAAAGTGATATTTAACAAATTTACACCCAAAAGTTGCCAGGTGTACAAAAGATAAGCTTTTTCAATTATTTCCATCGGTTGTTTTTAACTGGGGCATCCGATTATCACTTCTGGAAAATTATTTGGAGAATTATCTCTTGATTCTCAAAACATGATGCACAAAAAAAGTGAAAGAATGTGCATAAGCCAGTTGTTCATCCTTTGCACCTGTAGCTTCCTTCTCTTCATCCTTTTCCTCTGTAATTTACTTTTCTTCATCTTGCGCAGTTTCTTTAGGTGCCCAAGTAATTTTGATTCAAAACAGTAACTTTCACACTTCTCGGGTTCACAAATTGAGCTCCACAACAATTCCAATTGCACTTCACTAATAAAAATGACAAGAGACCATGAAATTAACAATAAAATATGAAATGCATTTGAATCTCTTGAGGTCTTAGAGCGTTAATGGTGGCAGAACTAAATGCCTTGTATCATAGCCGTTAACTCTGTCTTTCACAACTTCAAAATTGATTTGTCCACGTGGAAAAGATTTGAGTTGAAGGTAGGCCTAGGGGTGTTTTTCACATTTTGTATCACTTAAAGAAATTGTGCATTTTTGACAATTTGGCCCACCCATCCACTTTTGATATAGGCTTTACAAAAGGATTTCAAGGCGTCGATGGGGCTGTGGTTTACTTTATGACTTTCATTCATTTTCAAAACAAAGCCGAGAATCTCAAAAGTCCCCTGCAACTTGTGTCCCCACTTTTGATGTAGACTCAACACGTGGATTTATCTAGGAACTTGCGGGGTCGCGCTTCACTTTTATACATTACTCTTTTTTACAAAAAGACCAAAATTCCCAAAGTGCTCGGGTGACCCACCTTCCCACTTTGAATTTTCAATCCTGTCTCAACATGTGGCTTTATCTAGTCCCCAATGAATTACGACTCGCTTTATAACTTTGCTCCTTTTCACAAAAAGGCCAAAATCTTCAAAATGCTCCGACGATCCGCCTCTCCACCTTTGACTTTTCAAACCACCATGTGTCCTTTTGTCGGCCTTAGGCATTCCTTTCATCATAATGCCCCAAAACACAAAAAGGGATTTCCTTTCCGCAACCGCTTGATTTATGACAAGTGTACATCTTTGGGGTCAAAGTAAGAAAAAAAAAATTCCACTTCATATTGTTGAATATCCAATTAGAAAATATCGGGGCCATGGGACCAATTTGCATTTTTTACAATTGTGACAAAAGTGACAAGTTCACCAAATAGACCCGCCATGAAGTGTCTGATTAAAGACGACCACATATCCGCGGGCATTGGGACAAAATTTGACAGGGAAAACATGACCGTGGAAAAATAAAAAGAAAGGAAAACCCCGGATTCACACCCAAATTAGAATTTTTTTCTCATGGATAGAGAAACTATAAACAATACCTGGCTCAATGTGATCCACGACCATAGAAATAGATTTACAACAACACCCTAGTAAAGATAAAAATTATACACATCCACACAGGGAAATAGAAAATACTTGAATACCACGCAGACTGAATTTTTTTTTGAACAAACAGGGCGAGATTGAATCAAGCACCAACAAAATCTATGCCTCTCACTTATGTTACCAGTAGTCAAATATCGAAATTCATTTTTAATAATCTCATCTATCTATTTGTATTCCATCCGCTCTGGTCGCAGATAATGGCAAATCATTTAGAAACCAGAATGTAAAAGACCTAGCCAAACATTTTCACATCAAACTTAAGTGGTCCACTCCATACTACCCTCAAGGTAATGTTCAATGTTCAAGCAGAAGCAACCAATAAGACATTAAAATCCATCATGGAAAAAATTTTCAACACCCATGGATGTAAATGGCATACTCAAATTTACCCCACTCTTTGGGCTTACCTTACATCTTACCACACACCTACCAGAGCCACCCCATTTTCCCTCGTTTATGGTTATGAAGCCATTTTACCTATTTAGATAGAACTCCCATCCTTGAGAATATCCCTTAAAGATGTAATTAATGAGGATGAATACTGATAGCCACGGCTTCAAGAGCTTGAGCTTCTTGATGAAAAATGACTTAATGTTCTCAATCATCTTCAAGTCTATGAAAACCGATCAGAATACGCTTATCATAAAAAGGTAATACGGAGAATTCAAAATTGGTGACCTCATTTTAAAATAAAATCAAAATAATACCACTAAAGAGCACGAAAAACAAGGAAAATTCTAGCCTAATTGGTTAGGACCCTAGCCAAATTTGGCTCTACATCCTATAAGTTGGCCATGAAGATGGTCAAGATCTTGATGAACCAACTAATGCAGTTCATTTAAAGAAACTATATCCTTGAGATGTTCACTATTATGGGAAACAACAATGTGTACATTGTTCCTTTTATCTTGCTTATCTCTCGAATAATTTAAATTTATTCATTTCCATTAGAAGATATTTTCTTTATCAAAATCACATCTTCATATTTATCATCATGAGACAGGTGCTAATATAGATCCTATTAAGTTTGTGAGCATCATACTTCTTATCATATCTCCCATTTTAAGTCATTTTCACCTATGGTCATACCTAGAAGCTTACTGATGGTAATATATTCCCTTTAATGACATTCTCTCTTTCATAACAAAGCTCTAAAATTCTTTACCCAGTTTGTTTGGTCATCCATCTCAAAGTATTCGATGTTGAACCCTCGCGTCCTACTAGTCATGTGGGGTTGTGATTGGGGGTAGACATTCCTTCCCAAATACAAAGCACTATTATAAAAATGATCAATTCAATAACTTATGAATAATTCATCATCAAATATTTCATCCTTCATATTCTTTGGTGTTGATCCCACACTTCTTACTAGTAGTGTGAGATTGGGAATGGAGAAAGGTGCCCTTACTCGCTCACGCCTTATCTTTGGTAATAAACCCTTTCCTCTTACAAGTGGCATGGGGAAAAGCATAGAGAGTCATTCTCATAAAATCATAAAAATATTACAAAAACATTAAAAATTCAAAAACAAAAATAAAAAACATTCAAAAAAAATGTTAAAAAAACAAAAAAAAAGGAATTAACTCGCCTATGTTTTGCCTTCGATGATGAGCCCTTGCTTCTCACTAGTAGCATGAGGCAAGGCATAGGGATTCATTTCAAAAATACAAAATCTTATAGTGCTTACAATTATAGAATCCCCAAAGAAGTAATTTAGATGCCTAAGTGAAGAGATAGTTATACCTTCACCTCATACCTTACCCATCAAGAGTAGGCCACATAACCTGCCTAAGTCTAGCAGACAGACTCATAAAGTGAAAGCCATTTTGAAACCGGTTCAAGAAAGTTACGAAGAATTGCATCACAATTTCCCAAAGGGATTATTGTTAGCATTTGTCTCTATACTCATTATCTACCTCATGCATCCTTATTGATTCTCGGTGATGAGCCCACACATCTTACTAGTTGTTTGGAGTCAGGAATGGAGTGGACTTCTTTTCATCATATCATCACAACCATATCCTACCAATGGAATGAGAATTTGTGTTATTCGATCATGAGTTACCACAAGGAATATGGTACATGTCGATAATATCTGGGTTTATCATCTCTCAAAATAAGTCTACACTCTGGTCCATAAATTTCTAATAACAGTGTAAAAATGGGTAAGTGCAAAGCAAGTTGGGGGGACAAAAAGGGGTCATAAATGGATATCATACTGCAAATAACAACATAATATAAACTTGTAGGGATTATTAGCAATGCATACACTCAAATTTATAAAAACTTATATCAATATGAATCGTAGCATCTGGAATCTAGTTTCTAAACTACTATTTTTTTTTAAATTGGACAAGTTTAGCTATATTAAACACTCAAAATTCAATGACTTGGTATTTTTTTTTAAATGCCTATAAGATTGTACTCTGTTTTCCTAGGATTTGGATGACCAAAATTTAATATATATTTTTTTCCTTTTGTGAGAAGTTAGATATCGTTATCTATCTTGGGATAGATTTTATTTTGTATTTGTTTTAGCAATATTTTATTTTTTATGATTTTTTCTGTGAAAGTGGTCTGAAAACATAAAGAAAATAGAGCACTTTCCATTTTCCCGCCATAACTTCATCAAAAAATATTGAAATCAAATAATTTGTTTTGAACATGTATATAATTTCACCATGGCTGGGATGGTATAATTTTTATCACATTCTGACAAGTGAAACAAAATTTGTAGTCTTAAACATAGACATAAACATTCATGGGAAAAAGTGTCTTAAAGACATACTATTAGTAAAAAAATTATAAAATGATATGGATCCTATTCTATTCACTTTAAAATCAATATTTATACAAAGCTAACAGCCCTATGCAATGGTACCATTTTTATGACATATTTTTGACTTTTCAGCATGGTTCAAGTCCACGGAAGACTAAATTTGATGTTTTGTTGTTTTTAATGTAAAACGGGATTTGATGTCCACTTAATTGTCCCCCAACTTGCTGCACTTACCAAAATATAAAAATCCAACAACATTCCAATATCGTCAAAAATCCAAAATCCAAAAACATTTGAAAATCATCAAAAATCCTTTAAAATAGCAATAATCATCAAAATTCCAAAAACATTTGAACATTGTCAAAAATCCAAAAACATTCAAAGATCGTCAAAACTCTAAAAACAAAAAAAAAAAAAAAAAATCCAAACACATTAGAAAATATCCAAAACTCCAAAAAAATAGTATAACAATCTAAAAATCTAAAAACATTAGAAAACATCTAAAATACAAAAACATTTGAAAACTTTTTAAATAATCAACACAATTCATCCTTTGAGCTATTATCATGCCCAATGAATGCTCCAATCACCTTATGCCTATCACATTCAAACTACTCCTTGCTTGGGAAAAATATGGCTCTTGTTGTTTCCTTGTTTGAGGACAATGACCCAATACTTTTCTATGTCCTTGTACCCCTGCTTGGGGGCACATCCGATCAATCCTTACTTGTGGAAGTTAGGGACATTTTTATTGGTTCTTGTGTTACATTATTAGTTACAAATTATTAATTTATTTCTTGTATCTTGATATATTAGATGGGGCATCTTGATTCTATGTATCTTGGTGTTCTTTGTAATATACTTATGTCATCTGATTGCATATCATACTGGAGTATCATACTTTCTTGATGGCCTCTATCTATCGATGTTCTATTTACATATCGTATTGGGGCATCAAACCTTTTTGATGGCCCCTATCTATGCTATCACGCATATTACAGTCTAGTCATCTTGATCTTTTATATCACAATGCATCTTGTTATGTGCTATATTAAAATTAAGATGTTTTTCATCACATGAGTATCTTCCTGCATGATCAACATCTTACTTTTCACCCCATCCATTCACCCATACTAATACATTCCCCAGTTTGGGAATCCTACTTGATCACCGTTGCAGTTTGTGAATCCTACTTGAAGATATTTCTCAAGTAGCATTCACTATCCAACAACTCCTCCTCCCCCACCATGATCACCATGTATTTGATCCATTCATCCTCACTCCTCATTTTTACTCCTCTGCCACTTATCCCCATATTACCCTTCTCACCATTCATGTCCCCTCTCACCCATTTGTATTCTTTCCTTTCACTCTTCTGCTTCCCACTTGACAATCTTACTTAATAACCCCTTCTATATGGGATCCTCAGAGGTTTACCCTCTCCCTAAGATCTTCCGTTGCCAGAAGCTTCTCCATCACCTCCCCTCTCATCAAACAACAATCACCACCACACACATCTTCCCATTCCACCTCTTCTACTTCTCATTCTCACATCATTACTCTCACCACGCGGGCATCCCAATTAAGGATTCCCCTCACACTCTTTGCCCTCCACTACATACACTCCATCCATTCATGTTACACTTCTTTGTTTCCTTTCTTCCTTGTTATCACCTCATCTCATATCCTCTTCCGCTTAGGCATACATCACTCACTCTTTTCTCATCCTTCCCCAAATCCATCTTATGCCTGGTCATCCTATTTACACGCTCTTGTAGTATGGAAAATTCACTTGAGGGTTCCCCTTTCACCCATTTTTCATACCCTGTTCCCACCAACTCTATCACATTCTTCTTCTTCTTTAGCTTGGTGATCTTACTTAACCATTCCAGCCGCATGGAAATCTTACTTAAGACTTCCTCTTAAGGTTGATCTATTATATGGCCTTTCCCCATCCCATCATATTTCCCCCATCTTATTTCTCCCGCGTCGTCACAATCATCTTCTTCAACCTACCATTCCACCCCTGTACCCAATACAAATTCATCTTTTTCCTTGTATATCATCCATGTTGGTTAGGTAATCTTGCGAAACCACTCCAACAACATGACAATATTACTTAAGAGATTCTCTTAAGCAAAGACATGTCATCTTACACTCGCCCATCACTCTACATTCTTACCATCCATTTTTTTCTTCATTCCCCATCATCACATCTTTGTACCACCACTATCACCATCCTCTCGCTTGGAAATCTTACTTAACCACTCGCCCAGCATGGCAATCTGTCGACACTAAAATTTTCCTCCATAATTTCTATTTCATTAATGTATGTATTAGGAATAGGATGTTGTTAAGTATAATTAGTAGTAGCGTCTGATAGAAGATAACGGCGCCGTTAGTATGGTGCCACCAATAATGTGGAGTACGGTAATAGTCAAAGTACAATAGGAATGTTGTAAAAAGTAAATATTTGTCGTAAGTGGTCCGGTAATGTTAAAATGTCAAAGTTTTGGTAATTAGAGGAGTAGGGTCTACATGATTAGGAATTACAAATATTATATTGGTAATAAAGACAAGGAGTGAGGTCATAAATATTTTGTGTATTTTATTTGTAAAAAGTCTAAAAATGTGGAACCCATGTAAAATGATAAGGTTTATTTTATCTTAATGTAGATAAGCTTACATGTATGAGATAAGAGTTAAGGTATGGAATATGATTCGTCAGAGGGATTTCTTATCCTATCTTAGAGATAAGATGGATAAGCCTGGAAGTTCTATAAATAGAGAGGCCACCCCCCTCATTTAGCATAGAAGGAAGTAGTGTGAAATAATGTAGGAAGTGTGTGAAGGAAGCCATCAATTTAAAGGTGTGTTGAAGAAGCCATTAAGAGGTGTAATTGTAAAGTTTCTCCCATAGTCTTGGTGAAAGTCAAGTGAAGTCAATAACACTTGAAGTACCTCATGGGTGAGATTGTAACAATTTCATGTTAATATTATAATTTTTTTGATATTTCAGATTTGTCATCATTCTGTCTTATCATAGTCGATGGTATTTTTGTGTTATGTTGTTGTTTTGTTTCCAGATTACATCCACCAAACTAAAGGCTGTGCATTAGTAAATAATCATAGCACGAGGAGTTCCCGGTGAAGAATTATCATAGTGCCGGATTGGTGATGACATTTTGGTTCCGTTGCCGGGACCATTCCTCGTTGGTGGATTTTCTGGAGAGATATTCCCACTTAGTCAAAAATCAATTGGAGGGTAACCTTGTTTTTACTGTGCATAGTAGTTACCATGGTAAAGTCATTTTTACCGTGAATAGTAGTTACCATGATAAAGTCATTTTTGCTGTGAATAGTATTTATCACAGTAAAGTCACTTTTTACCATGAATAGTATTTACCACAGTAACTTCACTTTTTACCGTGAATAGTGTTTACCACAGTAAAGTCAGTTTTTACCGCAGTAAGTCAAGTTTTACCATAGTTTACCGTGGTCATTTCTATTTTACTGTAGAAAGGTGTAAAGTCACTTTCTAGTATAGTGATTCCAATTATTTTTGCACATAAGTCTTGTTGATTATACTTGTGGGTTGGTATTTCACTATGGTTACTTTTGAAAATGGGAAAGATTCTTGTTTTTTCAACTCAATCAAATGAAGATGCTTCTTCTTTCATTCAAGAGTTTAAATGATCTTGTATTTGTAATGGCCTTATAAAAAGGGAACAATGGACTGAATTTTTTCCTACCTTTTTAGATGGTTCAACACTTAGGTGGTTTGAAACACTAGGTGATAATGTGAAAAATTCATGGGATTTATTAACTGAAAGTTTTCTTGAAGAATTTGGTGAACAACAGAAATATGCAGATCTCATGATCGAGATCACAAAGCTATCCCAAGGAGAGAAGAAGAAGATAAGGGATTATCATGCTTGTGTTCTAGAGCTAAGGAGGAAGCTCGATGCCCAGATCCGAGAAGGAAGGATTAGCGGATGGGTTGATGAACGACATGGATAATCTCCTATGTAAGCACTTCATTCTTGGGATGAAGCCAGAGATCAAACAACGAGTGAAGTATGACCGCCCAGCTACCATTGAACAAGCAAAGGAGATTGCAAGAAGGCAAGAAGAAAGCATGGAAGAGGAGCCCAAAGAAATTGTTGCTAAAGTAAAGCCTACACCAGCACCTTTGGTCCAGAATCCACAACCACTCCCGGTGAGCACAAATATTTCTCCTAGTACATCTACTGAGTATGAAGATCTACTCAAAAATATGGGTCAGTTAACTATTAATCTTCTTCAAGGAAAAGAATTTAGTTCTCAGGGAGGAGATAGAGGTCCAAAAAGAAATATTTTTGAAGTTGTATGTTATGGTTTTTATAAAAAGGGTCATTATAAGTATAATTGTCTAGATAGAGCTTCTACATCTGGTAAAGGAGATAATGATAAAGGAAAAGCACTTGTGAATTCTTTTGATGTAGTAGATAAGATCAGAAATAATGAAGTAGATGTATTTGTAACAAAAAGAAAGAAAGAAAAAGATAATCAAGATGGAAATGATCCTAAGAAGATGAAAGAAGAAACTAGTAAGAAACATAGGAGAAGAAAGTTGGGTGTGCAGGATTTTTTGATTTCACAGGGGCAAGGACCATACTCCATCTTGGAAGATCTGTCCAAAAGGCCTGCAAATATTACATATGGTCAACTCTTGGCTATGTCTTCTGAGAAGAGGCGGGAGTTGTGAAGTGGACTCAATGCTCGACGAAGGAAGGAGGTTGAGGTCCCTGTTTTGGAGGTAGAGGCGGATCCCTATGCTCCACAAGCTGAGGTATTATGTAATGGTATTTCAATTCATGATGTCTTAGTTGATGGAGGTGCTGCAATTAATGTAATGACCGAGTCTGTAATGAATATGTTGGGTTTAAAAATTGATCGCCCTTCAACACTTATGTTAAGGTCATTAAATAAGGGAAAAAATAAACCAGAAGGTGTAGTTTCAAATGTGGCAATATCTGTTATGGGTGTTGTATGTGTGGTAGACTTTCAGGTGATGAAAATGGTATTGTTCGTACTCAAAGTGTTCTTTGGGAAGACCATGGCTAAGGAGAGTTCATGCAAGAAACTACTGGAATGAAAGTTTTATGACACTTGGACGTGGTAGAGAGAGGGTGAAGATAAACATGATCCCTCGACATCATAAAGCAGAACCTGTGGATTCAAGTGATGAAACTGATGATTGGACATCCTCTGATTACTCTAGTACCAGTGAAGTGGACACTGAAGATGAAGAAAGCGAGGTGGATGTTTCAGTCATGGATATCCTTCTAGTCACACCAACTCATGACCCCATAAAATTATCTGAAGAAGAAGTTGATGATCGTCTCCAAAAAATAAATATTGGTGATGTTGTGATGGAGAGTGAGAAGGAATCCTACCTCCAGCTCTTTCGAAGGTACATACACCTATTCACTTTTGATTACAAGGAACTCCGTCAAGTAAGTTGGGTAGAACATTGTATTGAGCTGGTAGATGGTGCTAAGCCCATAAAGCAAATTCCATATAGAATGAATCCTAATTTTTCCAAGACTGTAAAAGAAGAAATAGATAAGTTGCTTGATGCAGGATTCATATTTGCTGTGGAGAATTCAGAATGGGTTTCTCCCATTGTGATCTCAATAAAAAAGAATGGGAAGCTACGCATTTGTGTTGATTACAGGAAGCTCAATAAGGCAACAAAGAAGGATCATTACCCTCTTCCATTTTCAGATCGGGTTCTTGGATGAAGTAATGGCCAGAGTGCTATAGTTTTTTGATGGATATAACGGCTACAACCAAGTTCGTATAGCAGAGAAAGATCACCAAGACCATGTTCACCACTCCTTGGGGAACGTTTGCTTATAGAGTTATGCCTTTTGGGTTGTGTAATGCTCCGTGACATTCCAAAGATTTGATGAATAGGTGTTCGAACCCTACATTGGGACCTTCATCGAGTATTTCTCGGATGATTTTTACATCTATGGGAGCAAGTTGGACCACCGCACTGAGATGGAGATGGAATTTCAAAGGTTAGATGAAGCACAAGCCTCACTAAACCCTACAAAGTGTGTCTTTGGATGTTCTAAAGGTGTTTTTTTAGGGCATGTTGTATTTAGAGATGGTATTGGTACTGATCCCGATAAAGTTTCAAAATCAAATATTTACCATTTCCTATGAATAGAAGTAAGTTGAGATCATTTTTAGGCCATGTGGGTTACTATAGAAGGTTCATCAAGAATTTCTCAACGACACATGCCTACTAACCCAGCTTCTTGAAGAAGGATGTTACTTATGAACCAGGAAATAAGGCGCATGAAGCTTTTGGACAACTGAAGGAAGCCCTGGTGTCTTCACCTGTTTTGAAGAATCCAGATTGGAGCAAGCCATTCATTGTGTACATTGATGCCTCAGATACAACACTAGGAAGTACTTTGAGCCAAAAGGATGAAAATGGGAATGAACATCCAATTTACTTTGGAAGAAAAATGAGCAGTGTTGAGGTAAATTATACTCAGAATCGAAAAGAGGCTCTGGCTATCATTTTTGTTGTAAAGAAGTTTAGAAATTACTTGCTAGGGAAAAAATTTCTAGTTGTAACAGATCATCAGGCTCTAAAATATATTGTAAATAAGCCTAACCCATCAGGGAGGATAGCAAGATGGATAATTTTGCTACAAGAGTTTGAATTTGATATTATAGATAGGCCAGGAAAGAAGCATGTCAATGCAGATGCACTCTCTCGAGCCTATGATGGTTTAGGATCATCTTGTGATGATGATGATTTCCCCGATGCAACATTGTTATCCCTTGACACAATCCCTAGTGAATACATAGATATTTGGAATTATCTGAATGAATTCAAGTTTCCTGATGGTGCCAATGCAAAGACTAAGAGAAAGATTACTCAAGCCAGTCGTCCATATTCTATTCTGCATGGAGTATTATTTCGAATAGGACCTGATGGACAGTACAAGAGGGCAGTTGGACGTGATCAAGGGAAGGAACTGCTAGAAGAATTCCACAATGGTACATGTGGAGGGCACTTCTCTGGACAACTTACAACAAGAAGGATCTTGGATGCAGGTTATCACTGGCCCACTCTTTTTAAAGATTGTTATAATTATTGTAAGACATGTGATATTTGTCAAACACATGGTAACCATAATACTTCATCAGCTCCATTATGTCCTATTATTCCCCTTGGTCCCTTTGAAAAGTGGGGAATAGACATTATAGGTCCACTTCCAACTACATCATGCCAAAATAAGTATATTGTAGTTGCCATGCATTATTTAACCAAGTGGGTTGAAGCTAGGCCATTGAAAACAAATTCCATGGATGAAGTGGCAAGGTTCATGTATGAACGCATTGTCACCAGATTTGGTTGTCCATTAGAAATTGTAACAGATAAAGGAAGCCACTTCATTAATGAGGTGGTAGAAGCCCTAGTCAATAAGTTTTCTATTAAGCACAGGAAGGCAACAACATACAAGCCAAGCACAAATGGACAGGTGGAACAAAAAAAATTTGTGTTGTGTCAAATTCTAGCAAAAGATGCAGCCTTACAGGTACATAAATGGGATAAAAGGATTCATGT
Source organism: Taxus wallichiana var. yunnanensis (assembly GCA_018340775.1). Taxonomy (NCBI): domain Eukaryota; kingdom Viridiplantae; phylum Streptophyta; class Pinopsida; order Cupressales; family Taxaceae; genus Taxus; species Taxus wallichiana. The sequence continues at coordinate 199,399,865 of CM031240.1, forward strand.
AGCATTGTGGGCATATAGGGAAACATCAAAGTCAGCAACATGATACTCCCCATTTCAGTTGGCCTATGGCATTGATCCAGTTCTTCCTATTGAGTTTGATATTCCCACTGTGAGAGTTATGAAAAATGAAAGGATGGATGAAAGTGATTCAGTAAAAGAAAGGTTGGTACATCTTAATTTGCTGGAGGAAATGAAAGAAATAGAAAAGGATACAAGCCATAAGAAGAAAATGAAGTAGAAGGAATACTTTGATCAAAAGATCCGGTGGTCTCCATTTCATGTGAATGACTTGGTTCTAGTATATGATTCCAGATACAAAAAAAGAAGACAAAGAAAATTTCTTCCAAAATGGATGGGGCCCTACAAAATAGTAGCTGTGCATGAAAATGGTACATACCGACTGGAGGAATTGGATGGCACTCCCATTATGAAATGGGTCAACCACGACAAGTTGAAGATTTTCCAAGCACCAGAATAGTCTACTCGAGGACGGAGTAGAAGCTAGGAAGGGGGAAGATGTCGACACTAAAATTTTCCTCCGTAATTTCTATTTCATTAATGTATGTATTAGGAATAGGATGTTGTTAAGTATAATTAGTAGTAGCGTCGATAGAAGATAACGGCACCATCAGTACGATGCCGGCAATAATGTGGAGTACGGTAATGTGGTCAAAGTACAATAGGAATGTTGTAAAAAGTAAATATTTATCGTAAGTGGTCCAAAGAATGTTAAAATGTCAAAGTTTGGGTAATTAGAGAAGTAGGGTCTACATGATTAGGAATTAGAAATATTATATTGGTAATAAAGACAAGGAGTGAGGTCATAAATATTTTGTGTATTTTATTTGTAAAAATTCTAAAAATGTGGAACCCATGTAAAATGATAAGGTTTATCTTATCTTAACGAGATAAGCTTACATGTGAGATAAGAGTTAAGGTATGGAATATGATTCGTAAGAGTGGATTTCTTATCCTATCTTAGAGATAATATGGATAAGCCTGGAAGTTCTATAAAAGAGAGGCCACCCCTCATTTAGCATAGAAGGAAGTAGTGTGAAATATTGTAGGAAGTGTGTGAAGGAAGCCATCAGTTTAAAGGTGTGTTGAAGAAGCCATTAAGAGGTGTAATTGTAAAGTTTCTCCCATAGTCTTGGTGAAAGTCAAGTGAAGTCAATAACACTTGAAGTACCTCATGGGTGAGATTGTAACAATTTCATGTTAATATTATAATTTTCTTTGATATTTCAGATTTTTCATCATTCCGTCTTGTCATAGTCGATGGTATTTTTGTGTTATGTTGTTTTGTTTCCATATTACATCCACCAAACTAAAGGTTGTGCATTAGTAAATAATCATAGCACGAGGAGTTCCCGGCGAAGAATTATTATAGTGCCGGATTGGTGATGACAGATCTTACTTAAGAGTCCCTCTTAAGGATGATTTTTCTTCTTTCCTTTCCCCATCACTACACACCATTCACCCTTCATCTTTTCTTGGAATTCCCATTATCACATCCTTTCACCTCCTTTTCCATTCTTACGCAAACACCACTTATCGCTTTCCTGCTTTCCATCTCAGTTTCACTCACTTGGCAATATTACTTAACCACTTCCATCACATGAAAACTTATGTTAGGGTCCTCCCTACACTAAACTCTTCATTGTGAAATTTTCCCTTACCTCATTCTTCATTCACTTTTTTGATCACTTCTTCCACCGGTCTCTCATACCAACCACTTTTTCCTCCTACCATTATCCTTTCTTCACTTATCCTCTTACAACATACATATAATCTCTTCCGCCTACAATCACGTTATTTTCCCCTTCTTGATCCATCATCCTTCATACCATTTCTTCCCATCATTTTCATGTCTTATTTCTTCATCCTCACCTCATTCGTCATCATCTCCCACATCCTCACCTCGCTTTCACCTAGTCCCAACTCATCCCTCCAATTTTATTTACTCTTTCCACTTCATCTTCTCAAATCCTCCAACATTTATACCCACACACATATTCACCATTATTGTTAACATTCTGAGCTATCATTCTTTCATCATCATCTTATATTTTCGTGCTAATAATTATTAGTGGAATTTCCCTAAAAACATCAATCCTCATTTCGCACGACCTTGTTCACTCCCTTGGACCTTCTAGAGTTTCCTTCATTTCTTCCTCCTCTAAGCCCGCCACTCATTGTTAGTGGGCTTTCCTAAATGTCCTTCATTGGCATTACCCTTTCCAATCCTTATTACCTTTCTCGATTTTCTTATTTTTTTCTCTCACCCTTCCTCGTCACTCATTGTTAGTGGACTTTCCCTAACGTCCCTCATTGGCATTACCTCTTTTATCCCCCATTCTCTTTCCTCTCATATTATTTTCCCCAATCCCACCCTTTCTTGTCACTTCTTACCCATCTCTCCATCTTCCCTTCACCTTCTTCAATATCTTTATTGTCTTCATCATACATCCTTTGTCTATTTTCTCGTAATCCTAGTATTCTCATTTCATGCATCTCCGCCTCTTTTCTAGTTTCTTTTTCATTCCTCCCCTCTTTCTTCTCTTTACATTCCTCCTATTTTTCACTTTCTACTTATTCTCCCATTTTTGTATTCCCTTCCTTCTACATCATTTTCTCTCGTTATCCTCATCTCTCTCCCACCCTTCATCTTATTTCCTTCCCCATGTATCATCTTCTTCCCCCTTTTTCATTGGGTTTCCTCCTTACTTCCCGATCAAAAACTTGTCTCTTTAGCATTTCCCTATATTTTTTATCATACCACCCTCCACATGCATCTCCATATGGTCTGTTCCATATTCTTTTCCTTGGTCTTCCTCGCAATGACACAGTTCCTTCAATCTTCTCCTTTATTCACTCTATCTTCCTTTCCTCTCTCCCTACTTTTCACATTTCTTCTGAAAACTTATCCTTTTCTCTACGACCCCTACCTTTTCATTCATTCTATATTTGTTTCTACTCTTTTATCTACTCATTTCCACACTTTCCTCGCCCTTCATAGTTTTTTTTTCTCCATTATACTTCTTCTTTCATTCTCTTTTAATTTTTGTTGATTTCACCCCCTACTCCCACCTCGCCTTCTCCTTCTTATTTATTGTTCCATGTTTCCTTATTTTCTCAACTCTATCATTTCTTTCACTTTCATGTATCCCTTTTTATTATCAATTTTGATTCCTTCATTTATTATCACCCTCTACTCTGTCCTTTTCTTGTTTTATCCTTGTTTGTCTGTCATCATTCCCTTCTTCCCCTATCATCCCTCTCTCTTATTTTTTTCTACCTCTTTCATTCCTTTTTTTCCCTCCCCTATCTCCATTACTCTTCACCTTTCTTACTCCTCTCATAATCAATCCCTAATCCTAACCATTCCATTTTCTCTTTCCCACACACCCTCACACCTAGCATTTGAGGATAATCAATCCTTTCTCCATTTGTGTCGTGCAATCATTCCTCTCTTCCATTCCATTATCATCCTCTTTTACACATAATTCATCTCTCCTATTTTTGAGATCTTTATCGTCTATTCCATTCTCGTCAGCCCTATCAAGGGGGCATCATCATATCTATCCAAAATCACATCTTCTCATGACATTTTTGTCTTGGAGAATACCATGACATCCGTCATTCACCACCTTCTTTTCTCCCCAAAAACATTCGCTCTAATTTTTTCTTAAGAAAATTAGATTGAATTCTTCCCCCATCTCGTCTACTTTCTTTAAAAGAACACTAATTTTATAGTACCCTTCCAAAGAGGGGAAAATTTAGACACCCTAATTTCACATCTGTCCTAAATAAATTAATTCTCCTTCCTCATTTATCAAAAAAATACACTTTGAATTAATCAAATATAATTTGATTAATTATCCATTTCAAAATCCAAAAAAAACCCAATCCTCACCACATGTCATTATCCTCCATGTTTTTCTACTATTGAATTAAAAATCCAAAATCAAATCCTCACCCACTCTTCGTGGTCCCCACTCACCTAATCTTGCCCACATTTTCAAACCATGATTAATTAAATTACTCTAAGTTAATCACTCCCCCAAGCTATAAATACAGCCTTACCCCTCCCCTCTAAACACATGAAGAATAAGCTTGAATGCCCTATCTAAGTTCTTGCATCCTTTGAGAAAAGAACATCCTTCTGCCTCATCCTAATGCCCAAATAGCCTCATTCTGAAGCACCCCAAATCCATAATCCTTTTTCCCATCTAGTACAAAGTAAGTGGATCATTTTTAGAGGAATTCCTTGCTCTGTCTTGAAGAAAAGCACCTACATATAACACAATCAGGGCTCAATCCATGTTTCCTAGCCCATTCTGAGGTTTGCTACGGAACGTGAAGGAGGAGATATGATTGTTGGTATTTTAATTCCTTGTTAGAAGCATATTTTTCCTATCTTACAATTTCAAAACCAAAAGTAAAATTGGTGCCCACAACATAGTTAGAAGTAATAGGCTTGATCGAGGGAATTATGGCGGTCAAGGATGAAACCATCATTATAGAGACAGTATCATTAGGAAACACAAAAAATATTTTCAATCTTTTGGAGAAGGATCTACCTATTATCCTTCCATTTGATTCTATGGGAATAAGACATGCCCTGAGACTCGGCTCTCTTCTAGCAAACAAAGTCTATATGGTGGAAGTAATAGAGGCAAAGGAAGAAGATACGAAGAATGATCCAACATCCATTTTACGAATAAGCTGTTGGAATCTCCTTTTGATGGAGCTAGGCGTCGCTCGGCACAAGGGTAGGTGTGATCATTACCTCTCCTTAAGGAATATTTATGCCATTTTTCTTCAAGTTAAACTTCAAGTGTATGAATAATGGGGCTGAATATGAAGACCTCCTTCTTGGCCTCATTGTGGCTAAAATGATGGGTGTTGATAATATTAGAGTGCTAGGTGATTCATAATTGTTCACAAATCAAGTGTATGAGGTATACGAGACTAAATCCAGCAGCTATAACTCTACAACATGGTAGTGCTTAATCTAATAAAAGCGTTTGACTTCATATCGATCAAATAAATTCCATGAGAATAAAACCTTATCTCATATTCTATAAAGAACTTCTACTTCTTGCTTCACCTGCATAAGTAATTAGGATGAGACAAACTTCACGATGTTGGTTCGTGTTGAACCTTTGGTTCACAGAATACCAGTAACCCCAATGTTGACATACATAGAAGCTAAGAACAAGTCTATCATCTCATACCATGTTGAAAATTATAAAGAAACTCCTGGGTATTTAAACTCTTATGTGGAATTGCACTTTTCTCATCACAAGGTTGACTTTTCCCTTATCCCACATTCTTCTTCCTACTTTGGAAATCCCATGATAGATTCTTCCTCTAGGGAAGGTCTTGAAATTTATGTGGTAGGGTAAGAGGGGGGTTTAGAGTTACCTCTAGCCCCACCTATGTTTGAGGAAGGAAAAACCTCCTTGATCGAGGGAACGATTGATATAAACATTGGGACATAGGAAGAACCAATAATTCTAAAGATGGGATCCTCGCTAACTCTAGAGGAAATAGAAATACACACACAAATTCTCAAAGAACACTTAAAAGCTTTTATTTTTAATTACGCGAAGATGAAAGGGATTGATCCTGATGTTGCAGTCCATAACCTTTTCACCAAGCTGAATGCCAAGCCAATTAAATAAAATTCAAGGCCTATGAATCCAAAGGTGGCTCTCATGGTGAAATAAGAAGTGACGAAAATCTTGCAAGTGGGGTTTATCAAACCGGTTGAATATTACCAGTGTGTATCCAATATTATTCATGTTCTAAAAAAGAACAAGAATATTTGTGTTTGTATTGACTTTTGGGACATTAACAAATTATTTCTCAAGGATGATTTCCCACCGGCCTCCATTTATGTTATTGTTGACGTGACATCTAGTTATGAGTTGTTGTCTCTCATGGATGGATTTTGAGATACAACCAAATTAGGATTTCTAAGGAGGATCAAACCAAGATAACTTTCATCACTCCTTAGGGAACCTATTGCTATGCATTCATGCCATTTGGGCTAAAGAATGCTAGAGAAACTTACCAACGCTCCATGACATATATTTTCCATGATCTTATCCACAAGATTGTGGAGTCTTACATTGATGACCTTCTAGCCAAAGCTATAAAATGATGTGATCACCTTGAGGTGCTTTACATCATTCTCTCTTGGTTAATCAAATATGGTGTCATGCTAAATCCATAAAAATGTGTATTCAGTGTAACTGGGGAAAGTTGTTGGGATACATCATATCTTCATGAGGGATTGATGTAGATCTAGCCAAAATCGAGAAGTACTGGAGATGACCCCACCATCAAATGAATCTAGTGTAAGGTATTTTCTTGGGAAACTCAATGCAATCCAAAGGTTTATCCCTAATCTAACCTTTGTTATTCATCCAATCAACAATTTATTAAAGAAGGATTGCTACATTGAGTGGATGGAAGAATGCAATGAGGTGTTTGAATCAATAAAATGATTCTTACTCTCATCACCTACACTTATGCCTCCTAAATCAGATCAGCCCCTCATTCTATATTCAAGGGAAATATATGTCTCACTAGCTTGCATGTTAGCTCAGGAAGACGATGATAAGCGTGAACGTGCAGTTTATTTTATCAGTCAAACATTTATTGACTACGAGAGATGTTACATAAAGGCATAAAAATAGTTCCTAGCCATAGTATTTGGAACAAAGTGGTTGAGACATTATATGTTGAACCAAGAAACAAGGGTGATCATCAAAACCGATCATTTGTGAACTTATCTAATTCAAGGTTTGCTATCTAAAAGGGTTGGGTGCTTTATAATGCTAATGGGTGAATTTAAGTTGACCTTCATTAATTAAAAGTCTGTAAAAGGACAAGTTATTATAGATTGGTTAGTTGATAACCCAATGGATGGAGGCAACCTAGTTGATTTAGAATTTTCAGATGAGTGTGTATACCATGTAGAGATTAAGCCCCCAATCAGTGTGTGCCATTAGTACACTAACATAATCAATTTCATTTTGGACAAGGCATACCCAGAGGGGGATACATATAAACAAAGGAGTCGATTACACATTATAGCCACCAAGTACGTGATTATGGAACAAGTGCTTTATCGCAGAACATTTGATGGAATGTTATTAATATGTGTTGATGAAGAAGAATTTGAGAATATTCTTTATGAATCACATAGTAGAGTATGTGGAGGCCATGCCACTACTTGGAAGATACATAGGATGGGCTAATTTTGTCCCACATTAGAACATGATGCAATATAATTTTTGCACAAGTGACATAAATGCCGAAAGTTCTCCCATGAGATTCATATACCGGCACTAGCTCGCAATCGATTGAAACACCATGGCCATTTTCCACGTGGGGTCTACATTTTATAGGGAAGTTTTTTCCCTCATCAACTGACATCGATAACTTTATAATCATGAACAAATAGTAAATCATAAAGTGGGTAGATATCATGTCTCTTACCACCGTATCAAGTTCCGTAATCGTTAAGTTCATTATGAACCAAATAATTTATAGGTACAGTGTCTCGCAAGTCATTATCTTTGATAATGGAATTTCCTTCAAGAATGATGAGGTACATGAACTATGTGAGAATTTTAAGATAAATCATCACACAAATGACCTCTCTATATTACCCTTAGGCAAATGGACAGGATGAGGAAACAAACAAAATATTGAAATACATTATCTTTAAAATCAGTTAAGGAGAATAAATGTGATTGACATTTAAAGTTATACCTAACCTTTTGGGCCTATTGGATGTCAATAAAAATGCCGATGGGGGAAACCCCTTTTTTAGTAGTTGGTGTAGAAGTAGTTCTACCACTCAAATTTGAAATATCTAGTCTCTACATCTCATTACAGAGAATTTTTGGGAGAGGAAGCCTATCGAGAGGCACTTCTCTCTCAATTAGAAATCCTTGATGAGGCTAGGCTTAATGCCAAACAACGACATAGAGCTTATGTTGATTAGATGTGTTGTTAGTATAACAAGAAGGTTTATGAATGCAAAATATATGAGGGAGATCTCGTATTAAGACTTGATGTCCTGATAGAAAAAAATATTGGTGAAGGTAGGAAGTTCAGGCTCAAGTGGTTGGGCCCATATTGAGTAATAGAAGACTACAAAAATGGGGCATTTCACTTGTGTACACTAGAAGGTGAAGAGTTTAGAAAATATGTCAACTCTCTTCACCTAAAGAGGTATTACGCATGATCCACCTACATTTCCATATGTACATTACTACATCCACATTTCATTTTCATCTACTTTTTCATCTCATAAATTTTTAATCAAGGGACTTATTCTCATAGCAATTCCTAAAACTTCTAAAAATATTGTGAAAACATTCAAATCTTCATGGTATCACCAACTATTTCCAAATCATCTCATCAGTTCAAACAAGAAAAGACAAGCTTTGACATTTACCATAACAAGGCTGCATACTTGGATCTACCCATAGTTTCTTCTAGATTAATTGTCATTTCCTATAGTCATTCTCTAGAAGCTTCATGGTGTCACATCTTTCCCACATACATATATTTGGAAATAAGAACATTTTAAACATTTTTACTAGATAAACATGTCAATTGCAAATCAATGAAAAAAATTATTTTACATATTTCTTTGCCCTACCAACCTTTGGTGTTGAGCTGCGTCTCTTGCTAGTTGAGTAGGGTTGGGAAAGGAAATAAGTTCCCTTACTCTCCCATGTCTTTTCCACGGTGATAAGCCCATTCTTCCTATAGGTAGTATGGGGCAAAGTATATGGGGTATCTTTGACAAATTAGAAAGCTAAAAATAGTTTATTCAAATACGGTGAAATCATAAATCAAAACAAAGTGAGTTAGATGTCCAAAATTGCAAAAAGAATTTAAAACCTCAAAACCAGATTTTTCAACTAAGTGGCCATCTACGGATCTATGTCTAGATAAATTGGAAAGAAAATCACATTTTAGATTATATAGAAAACTTGCGTGGGAGTCAAGTGGCAGTTCTTAATTTGGTTTTTTGTCAAATGCTTTTCTCTCTCTCATCATTTCCATTCAAAAATCATTGTGACTTGCGCCCTCCTAGCTCTTAGTGTTGATCCTCGTATTTTACCATTTGTGTGGGGTTGGGAGTTGGGAAATTTCAATCTTTCTATCATATCACTTTATCACCACGTTTTTCCAAAAATACAAAGTATTGAAAATTTTGTTGGTGTGAGTTATCCTATGTGTCCTCCACTCACATTTGGAGGGTCATCTCACATGGGTTAGGTTTAGGGTTTTATTATGAGTCATGCACTAGGGTTACTCAGCACCCTATATGTACCCTTTCATATCTAATTTATGAGTATGCCAAGACACTCTGTTGTCTTTCTCTACATGTGCAACATTTGTTCTATTATTCAAGTTATTTAGTTGTTGATCGATTCTTCCTTGTGATTACGTTTGAACCATTACTATTCAACTAGAGCGCGACTTCATCGTGGTGCATAGTTTCCCATAGGATTCTTTAACTCTTTCATGGTATCAGAGCTAAGATCAGGTAAACGTGCACTCATTTTTTTGAGTTGTGATTACTCTTATTTTTCTTTTTCTTTTAAACTCCTCGTGTAATTTTTCGATCATTATATTCTAGTTTTTCCTTGCTAACATATTTAACAAGTTGCTCTTGGAAATTTTTTTGATTTGTTGTGTTGTTAGTGCATGTGCAGATCTCCTTGAGTATTTTAGGAGTTTTGCAGCTAAATTTAGTTAGCTGCAACTACATTTAGAGATCTGTTAAAATAGAGATTTTTAAAAATATTTTATTAAAGCTGAAACTTTGTTTAGATCTCTGCATTTCGGTTTATGTTGTTGCAATCAGCAGCACCCCTGGATGCAAATCAGGTTTCTAAGTTAATGTTTCAGGCATCCAGTGTGATTGCACAACATTGAAACCTCTCTCCAAGTGTGGGACTTGTAAAATGAGAGAGGAATCTCCATATTAGAGGCTAGTTCCTCAAACTCCTCTGATCAGATCTGTTATTTGCACAATTGCAGAGGTTTGAATCCTAATCCTACTCTAAATTCCAAGGAGACAGAGATAGAGAATGCAAAAAAACTAAAACTAATGCTAAGGTGATGCACCAAAGGAGTGGTGAGCATTTTTACTTTCGCAGATTGACATGTCCATAAAAATGCAATAAAGAACCTCATGCACAAACTGATAATTGTAATGAAGGATCATAAATTAACCAAACAACACAGCAGAGAGGATGAAAACTAATCACGAGAGGTTGTCTTGTTATTTTAATCATCAAAATCACTTGCATTACAACACCTGAGAGGCAAAATAAAGTTGCAGCTCTTAGAAAAGGTCTGATATTCCACCAAAATCACTTCCAAGGTGAGAAAGGGGACCTGTAATACACAAAAAATGTTCCTTTTCAAAAAATGAGCCAAATTTGGCTTTTACAATGCATGGGTCGAGCCCAGGAGAGAGAAAATGTGTAAAAAACGTGGAAGCCATTCCCCATTGAATGAAGATGCATTAAAACAGCATGGGCATCCTTACAGACCCATGCCCTGACATTTTTGGCCATGTTGAAGAAGAATGTGACCCACTTTACATTAAAAATGGTTGTTGAAATGTCATTTCTGGCCATTACCATGTGCCAGAAGAGTTTTTTGATTTTATCTCTCTAAACTCCACCAAAATGAAAAATTAACCCTAGAATCTTGTAGAGAATTTCACCATCTTTCCATTGATATAAATAACGTGAAAAACCGAGCTCTGGATCGAAAGATATGGTGATTTGAAGTTTCAGGGCAAAACAGGCCAAATCGGGTTGCTTTGATATTTTGGCCTAGACACGTGGTGAGCGAGTTTCGATTGGTCATGCGGGCCTTCTAGGGGAAAATTTCCCACAAAACTCCGCCAAGCCATAACTTGAAAAATACATGGAGTTAGGAGGAAAAATTTACCTTTCTGGAAAGCTGAGAAAGATCTCTATCCAATGGTGCCATTTCCAAAAGGTTTTGAGTTCCTGAAAAGCAAAATTTTGTGACTGAGGCACAAGAGAAGGAAGAATGAGAGGAGTTAGCCACAAAATGAGCAAGGGGGCACATTTTGGATAACAATTTTGGTGACTCAGAGGGGTCATCTGCTTGTTGGATGAAGTTACCAGTTTCCTGAAGCATCCATTGGGCATGGAGTCATGAGTTGTAGCCTGCAAACTGATCTGAACTTTGAAAACATCCTCTTTGAGCCACTTGGAAACCCACTGAAATGGACTGTGCAAGAGCAAAACCAGCACCACAAAAACTATGTACAAAACTGAAAATCATACATGCTCCAAATGGAACATGCAGAGTGTGCACAAGCACTTCTTTTACTGAAAGCAAACCTACCTACTCTACCCTAATGGAAACAAAGGTGAGCTAAACAAACCCTACAACTGGTTGTGCAAAATAGCTTCCTTTCTTCAAAATTGGCAACCATGCAACTAATTTGGCATTGAACATGGCTGATTGGATGAATGGAAAATCAACAAGAAGTTGGTCTTCCACCCAAATCATCAAGGTATCAGCTGAAGGCAAATTCAATACCTCTTTTAGTTGTTCTGCATTTGGATTGGAGAGGTATGACAATGATCCTTGGTTCTTTGTAGCTCATCCTCATGCTTAGAAGCAAGCATGACTGGTTGTGACTTCTCCTTTGGCTCCAATAAAGCCAAATACCTGATTGGGCAAGGTATGATCCATTTGATATGCCCATAGCTCTGATTTTCAACTCCAAAAATGGAGTCTTCTTGTAGACCTTCTTGGGTGGGTGATGTGGAAGCAATGGTAGAACCTTTCTGCCCTTTCTCCTCTTCCAATGAAGAACATGAAAGATTAAAATCTTCCAATCTTAGTTCCAAAGAGCTGCTATAAGATGCAGGCTACTGCAAATGAATGCTCTCCTTCATGACAATAGGCTCAAGTATTTGGGACGTGGAAGATGAAAGAGAGAATGGTGGAAACTCAACCAGTTCTTCTTCATCAAAACAGTCCTCCAAATCTGACAGATAAACTACCTCATTGTTGTCCTGCTGCAAATGCTCAACTTCCTCCACGGTATCCTCTTGATCTGTAACTTGATCATCATGGTTTCTTTCATCCTCCAACATTGAGTTTGAGGGATCAAACTCTTCTTTAGCACTAGAACTCGAGAGAGATGAAGTAGAAAGAAGAATTCAAGGTTCTCTTGTAGCCTGCTTTGCGCTCAAAGCCCTTGGATCTGCAATTTTCTCCTCCACAACTAGAATTTGCTCCTCTTCTTTTGGATTTGGAGCAGCTTCTCCCTCTTCTACTACTTGAAGACAATCTTGTTCTTGATAGAACTCTTCCTCTAGCATGAAGTTTGTTAAGTCAAACTCTTCAATCTGCTGCTCTAGAGGACAAGTTGGGACTGTAGGATCTTCTTCAGAGCTTTCTTCCTCCATGGCTGATTGTGCAACTTGAATTGAATCAGCATTCTCTTCGAATAGAATGCTAACATGGACACTACTTTCTGAGCAAACTGATTGCTGATCTCGCTTCTTTTTTTACTCTTCTCCTGCTGCAAAGCAAATTCAGTCCTAACCACCACTTGTTTTCCAACTCCAACCTCTTCTAAAGGCTTAACCATCAAGGGGATCTTTGTCATCCCAAATTTAAGAGCCCAACTCTTGAGACTTCAAATTTCTTCATCCTTGTTTGGCTTTTCTTTTTGTTGTTGTTTTCCTTGACTGGCATTCTGATTTTTATCCTCCCAACATGGATTTGGGAATGCAAGAGGAGAAGTGGATTGTAACTCAAATGATTTGGAAATTTTTTGTGGTGGTGGAGGAGGTAGAAACTCTTGTTTCTTTGGAGGAGAGGGTATTTCCATTAGCTCTTGTGGAGGGGATGACTGTTTGGAAGGAAAGGGGAAAGAAGAATTGAGATGGGGTGGAAGACTAGGGGATGGCGAAATGGAATTAACTCCTGGGGCAGCATTGACTGGATTTAGAATTTGAAATTCCAAATGAGATGATGTTGCTTGAGTAATGGGAAGAGAAAAACCAGATGATGGTGTAGAACTTACCCATTGACAAGGTTGTTCAACACCAAGTGTATAGGCCTCTATTTCTACTGTCCATTGTGCAAGTTGGGGCAGCATCTTCATCATAAAGTCCAGCTTCTCCTGAGGGCTGAAGTGTCTTGGAAAAGGGCCTCCCCATGGACAAGGAGTCCTGCAACTAATTCTGAAAGCCTTCATTTGAGCTGCTGCTCTTGATTGCACCATCTTTGCCTCCATCTTTTGGATTTTTTCCACAAAATCTGCATCTTCCATTTGATTGTCTTCATTGCATGCATGCCCTTGTTCTTGATGTGCTTCACAACCAAAATGACTTTGGCACTGCTGCTCATATGGGTAGACATGCTGATTTTGAATTTGATCAAAATGCTGATTTTGAATTTGATCAAAATGTTGATTTGGAGGATTTGTAAAACATGTTGGAGGTGTGATATACTACTGTTGTAAATGTGAGATCCATGATGGAAATGAAGTCATGATTGCACAACTTCATGGAATGGAAAAGAATGAAAATGATGGGAAGAAGAATGGATGGAAATGAATGGAAAATAGGTCTGCAACTTAGAGAATGAGTTGTTTACCAGATGGAGTCGCCAGATGTGCTTTTGAAAGTGCCTCCAAAAGGCTGAATCCTTAACAGGAACACACCAACCTGTCAAAGATAAAATGGAAGACCTCTAAGGTCCCACCGGGCGTGCCAAAACTATTGTTGCAAATCAGCAGCACCCCTAGATGCAAATCAGGTTTCTAAGTTGATGTTTCAGGCATCCAGTGTGATTGCACAACATTGAAACCTCTCTCCAAGTGTGGGACTTGTAAAATGAGAGAGGAATCTCCAGATTAGAGGCTGGTTCCTCAAACTCCTCTAATCAGATCTGTTATTTGCACAATTACAGAGGTTTGAATCCTATGCAACAAAGAACCTCATGCACAAACCTGATAATTGTAATAAAGGATCATAAATTAACCAAACAACACACAAAGAGGATGAAAACTAATCACAGAGGTTGTACTATTATTTTAATCATCAAAATCACTTGCATTACAACACCCGAGAGGCAAAATAAAGTTGCAGCTCTTAGAAAAGGTCCGATATTCCACCAAAATCACTTCCAAGGTGAGAAAGGGGACTCGAAATACACAAAAATGTTCCTTTTGAAAAAAATGAGCCAAATCTGGCTTTTACAATGCATGGGTCGAGCCCAGGAGAGAGAAAACATGTAAAAAATGTGGAAGCCATTCCCCATTGAATGAAGATGCATTAAAATAGCATGGGCGTCCTTACAAACCCATGCCCTGACATTTTTGGCCATGCTGAAGAAGAATGCGACCCATTTTGCATTAAAACTGGTTGTTGAAACGTCATTTCTGGCCATTACCACATGCCAGAAGTGTTTTTTTATTTTCTCTCTCCAAACTCCACCAAAATTCAAAATTAACCTTGGAATCTTGTAGATAATTTCACTAGCTTTCCATTGATATAAAGAACGTGAAAAAGCGTGTTCGGATCAAAGATATGGCGATTTGAAGTTTTAGGGAAAAACAGGCCAAATCGGGTCGCTTCGATATTTTTGGCTTGGACACGTGGCGAGTTCTGATTGGCTATGGGCCTTCTAGGGGAAAATTTCCCACAAAAACTCTGCCGAGCCATAACTTGAAAAATACATGGAGTTAGGAGGAAAACTTTACCTTTCTGGAAAGTTGAGAAAGAGCTCTATCCAATGGTGCCATTTCCAAAAGGTTTTGAGTGCTTGAAAAGAAATTTTTTTTGACTGAGGCACAAGAGGGAAGAATGAGAGGAGTTAGCCACAAAATGAGCAGGGGGGCACATTTTGGATAACAGTTTCTCTGTGTTCTTTTCTGCATGTCCTATTATAGAATACAGTTTTTTCATTTGTGGTTCGGAGGTTTTTCATTTGGTGTTCTCCAACGAGCTCCTCCTCCATAACCTACTCATTCAATCTACTCGTGGCTGCCCCCGCCCTATGTTTTTGAGGACATGTTTACTTTTTTTTTTTTAGGAGTCCGCCGCTAGTTTGTGGGTTGAATCTACTCGTGGCTGCTCCTCACTAACTGTGTAAATCATGGATGTGTTTTCTTCCAACCAAACATGATTCATCAACTCCTTTCTCCGAACATGGTCGATTCGAAAAAAATAAAAATGATTCAAAGGTGCTCGTGGCTATGTTCGTGTGTTTTCTACTTTTTGTTGGGTCGAATCTGCTCATGGGTCCAGCCCAACCGTCATCGCCCTATCGTGGCTTCTTCCCGTATGCCCCTCCCTCCTCCCTCCACAACTAAACACCGGATCTTCTCTTCCATGGCCTATAAAATTTGTAACTCCCAAATTGGCACGCATTTTCAGTAAGTATTTTTGGTAGGTTTCCTTTCTTATTTTTGATAAGTATTTTTAAATACTTTCTAACTTTTTAAAAACAAAAGCTATTAATCTGTTGGTAAGTTTTTACTTTCCATTATTTTAATTTCTTTCTATTTTAAAATAAAACAAAAGCCTTTTAAATATTTAAACATTGTTTTTAATAATACAATTTTTGATGTAATGGTGAATTTTTAAAGGAAAGTATTTTAAATATTTAATTAAGTTTTTTAAATTAGATATTAATAAATCGTGATTAATTAAATCTAGTTTTTTATTACGATTCTCATTTACGATTAGATAACGTATATTTTTAAAAATCATCTGTTAAATTAACATTCTTTTTCATTTTTTAGTCCAAATACGTCTAAAATTAGCTAAATCGAACATTTCCAAACGGTAAATTTTAATGTGTTATTGTTGATTTTTTTACTAATCATGCACTTAAGTGTGTAGAGACTCGAGCACTTCTTTTCTTCCACTTGCCTTTCCAAAGATTTGCAAGATCATCGAACTCATCCTAAGTTCATCTAATCATTTTATATTA
Source organism: Taxus wallichiana var. yunnanensis (assembly GCA_018340775.1). NCBI lineage: Eukaryota > Viridiplantae > Streptophyta > Pinopsida > Cupressales > Taxaceae > Taxus > Taxus wallichiana. The sequence goes on from CM031240.1 coordinate 199,415,915, forward strand.
CCCTTATTATTACTTGCGACTAGTGAGTGCATCCGCCACAGTTTGCAGCAAGTGAATATCATTTGTGATGTGAGACGATTTTTCACACAACCAAGATTTGATTTCACCTCCTTCCTAGTTTTTTTACTATTGTGCTTGTGTACAATGTCACTTTCTATGCTGCTCCACAAAACACGATTGTGGTCTCTCTCTTCTTGCGTTATTACGTTGATTACAACGTGAGTTACCAAGTGTTTTACGATGCCTTCTTGGACCCAATTGTATTCAACACACTAAACTATAAAGTGCCAAAAGTAGGGGTTATTATATTGTCTTGGGTGGTTTTGTTTCTTTTCTACATTCCTTCTCTCTCTCTTCACTATGGATGCACTTTCAATTCCTTTTCTTACAGCATTCAACTTCTTCGAATGGAGATCAAAAATAATTATGAAACTAAAGGCTAAAGGCTTATTCCGAATCACCATGGGAACTGAGAGTGAACTAAACGACGACCCTGAAAAATATAAGTGGTTAAACCATAGTGATGAAGCTTTAGGTCTTCTTTGTATGTATGTTTCTCCTGACTTGCTCTTCCACATTGAGTCGTCTAAAACACCTAAGTTTGCGTGGACAATGTTAGATGAAATTTTTGGACAACACGATGACATGAGAGCGCATGAGTTGGAAAACAAACTACTAGGGTTAAATCCTAGTGATTTTGAAAACCTATAAGCATTATTCTTGAAGTTTGTCCACACTAGATCATTGTTAAAGGAATGTCAAGTAGAGAAGAAAGATTCTCAACTGGTCTTGTCGATTCTCTCTAAGTTAGGTCCCGAATATTTTGTCTTTGTGTCAAATTTTTACGCTACAAAAGTTGCCTTGGGAAATGATTGGAAAATTCCCTCCTTTGACTATTTTTCATCCCAACTCATTCGAGAACAAGACAAACTCATTAAAATGGGGTCTCTAAAGTCCAAGTCACATGCCCTTGTAGCAAGTACTAGTAAGGAAAATAAGACTAAAAAGAAGAAAGAAAAAAGGATCAACCTAAGAAGGAAACCAAGACCAATAATAAAAATAACACGAATGCTTCGACTTCTGAGCCTAGAGCATAGAAAGACAAGTATTTGTGTTCCTATTGCAAGAATCCTTGTCATAAAGAGCATACATGTATGAGAAAAAAATTATCACCTTACTCATTTACTTGAGAAAATCAAATAGGTGTTCCTAAGTCCATCAAACAAAATGCTCCAAAGGCTAAGTCTTCCATTGTAAAAGGTTATAAAAATGATAAGAAGAAATGAAAGGACCTTGTAGCCAAATTTTATCCTTCGTCAACATGGATTATAGATTCTGGTGCCTCACACCACATGGCTTCTTCACATGTTGAGTTCTCCAACATTAAACCTTGTGGTATGTCCCAAATCACGATGGGTAATGACACGACAGTGTCGGTTTCCGGTAGTGGATCGGTAGAGATGGATGGGGGAACATTCAACCAAGTGTTGAGTGTTCCTAATCTCTCTACCAATCTCCTATCAGCTTACCAAATTACTCACCTTGGTGAAGGAATGTGAGTGGGATTTGGTCCTAAGAAGGTGATTATTCGTGAGCTTAACATTGACACTATATAGTGGGTGAGGGAAAGGCGAGATCACCATTCATGTTTGTATACATTTTCCCACTTTACTTCGATTCTATGCCCACTACCTTGCTCACTCATGCAAATGAGGTTAATAAGCTATGGCATGAGTGATTTGGACATCTAAATTATTACTACCTTGAACGATTGAGCCAAAACGAAATGGTCAACGGGTTACCCCACGTCAAGTTTTCTAAGGGTCTTTGTGAGGGTTGTACCCTTGGAAAGCATCCTAAAATGAACTTTGACAAAGGAAAATCTTGAAGAGCTACTCGTACTTTGGATCTTGTTCACAGCGATATTTCTGGTCCATTTCCATCTCCTTCATTTACTAGAGCTCTTTATGTGTTGACCTTCATTGATGACTATTCGCGATATACTTGGGTATATTTTCGTAAGCTTAAGTATGAAGTCTTTGAACATTTTCAGGACTTTAAGGCTCTTCCGAGAAATGGTCGGAATGGTCTATCAAGGTTATTCGAACCAACAATGGAGGAGAATATGTAAACAATAGGTTCATGGATTTCAGTATTTCGAAGGGATGTCCTTGCAGCATACGATTGCATACAACAGCCTTCGCGAGAATGGAGTAGAAGAAAAGAAAGAACCATACTCTTAAAGAGATGGCCACTTGTATGATTCACTTGAAGTCTCTTCCTCTGTATTAGGTTGAAGTAGTGAATTGTGCTAATTACATTGAATCGTGTTCCACACAAGGTAGTAAGAGGGATGACACCTGTGATGCCCGGTTTGGATGCAAACCTGATGTTGAGAACTTTTGAGTCTTTGGATCCAAGGCTATGGCTCTAATTCCCAAGAATAACACAAGGCTTTGGAACCACAATCCAAACCTTATATCTTTGTAGGGTATCCTTATGGCATGAAGGGATATCAATTGATGAATCCTACTTCTCATGAGTCTGTATATTGAGAGAAGTGTTAAGTTTGATGAGTCTTCTTCAACTTCTACTTCTCCACCTATTGAGGTTCTTCAGCTCGCTAACTCAGATTCTAACTCATCAGATGATGATATTGTTGAGCGTGCTCCTCTTCCTGATCCTCCCGACCATCAAACCTCTGAGTCTTCTGATTCTAATAGTAGTGATGATGAGGACTATGTCCCTTCTCACTCAAGTGAAGAATCTTCCGACTCTGAGCCTGATCCTCCTGGTCCTCTTTGGGCTAGGAAAACTTTGCAAAGTGCTAGAGATTTAGTTGGAGATACTTTGGATATGAGACATACTCACTCAGATTTCATTGGACCCCACTCTTTCTTCACCTCTACTTCTGATCCACAGTCTTTCCGGGAGGCTTCTAGTATTCTGAGTGGGATTCTACCATGGATGAGGAGTATTCCTCTCTCATGAAGAATGATACTTGGGATCTCACCCTCTTCGAAAGGAAGAAAAATTATTCAGTGTAAGTGGGTGTTCCAAACAAAGTATGGAGTATATGGAGACATTGAAAAGTTTAAAGCATGATTAGTAGCTAAGGGTTTCTCCCAGATAGCTAGGGTTGATTATACTGAAACCTTTTCTCTGGTTGTGAAGATGACTTCTATTCGACTAACCCTTGCCATTACTGTAGCAAATAGATGAAAAGTCCATAAAATGGTCATTGAGAGTGCCTTCCTTCATGGGGACCTAGAGGAAGAGATATACATGGAAAAATTCCAGGTTTTTTCCATGATCCCTCCTCGTTTTTAAGTTAAAGAAGTCTCTTTATGGCCTTAAACAAGCCCCTCGGGCTTGGTATGCCAAGATGGACTCCTTTTTACTTACATCAGGGTTTACTAGGTGTCACTCGAATCCAAATGTTTATATTATATGGAAAGATGACTCCATACTAATTCTTGTTCTCTATTTTGATGACTTTTTGATCACCAGCAGCTCTTCCTCTATCATTGATTTTGTGAAGACCACCTTGGCCAATGAGTTTTCCATGAATGACTTAGGTCTGCTTCATTACTTTCTTGGGATCCAGATTTCACAATCGACTCAGAATCTTAATTTCATAGCCTAAGTATGCTCTTAAATTGATTGCTCATTTTCAAATGTCTAATTGCAAGTCTTTTCCTACTCCTTTTCTTTTCGGGGTTAAGTTAGTTTCTGATTTCTCTACTCCCTTGGTTGATGGTACCCTTTATTGATAGTTGGTGGGGAGCTTGATTTACTTGACTCACACTCGATTGGATTTATCTTATGTTGTTAGGATTGTGTCTAGATTCATGTAGGAGCCACATGATCTCGCATTCGAAAGTAGATAAATGGATCGTTCATTATGTTTGTGGCGCCTATACTTATGACATTCACTATCATAGAGGGGTGGATATTGACTTGATTGGGTTACAGATTCGATTGGGTGGTGACTTAGATCATCAGAAATCTACTTATGGCTACAGTTTCTCTCTTGGTTCGGGTCCTATTAGTTGGTCCAGCAAGAAGTAGAATGCAATTGCGATATCATCTACAAAGGTAGAATACAGAGGAGTAGTTAACGCTGCCACATAAGTTATTTGGCTACAAGGTATTCTGACAGAGTTTGGCATCCACCTTTGGCGGCCTACCATTATCTACTATGATAACATGAGCACTATCTCTATTTGTAGAAATCTAGTTCAACATCAGTGGACGAAGCACATTGAGATCCATATGCACTTCATATGAGAGCTTATTCATGATGGTATCATTGACATTCAAGTAAATTCAGATAGTTGATCAGATTACAGATTTGTTTACCAAGCCCTTCACTGAGATGAATTTTCTTCACTTATGGTCTCTTCTTGGGGTGAGGTCTTCTACAACTACTCATCTTCTTCGGGCTATGTAGTCCTTATTTTCTTCTTCTTCTTCTAGGAAGATGTTGTTTGTATATGGGCACCTTATCAAGCCTTTAGTTTCCGGGCCCCATTGACACATCTTTCTTAGTTATTTAGGAGTGTCTTCTCTTTCTGTCTGACTCGTCATAGCCACTACCCAAACTTCGATGAAGGGGGGTGTTGGTGTGAGTTATCCTATGTGTCATCCACTCACATTTGGACATTCATCTCACATGGGTTAGGTTTAGGGTTATGTTTAGGGTTTTCTTATGAGTTATACACTAGGGTTACTTAGCACCCTATATGTACCCTTTCATTTCTAATTTATGAGTATGCCAAGACACTTTGTTTTCTTTCTCTACATGTGTAAGCTTTGTTCTATTATGCAAGTTATTCAGTTATTGATTGATTCTTCCTTATGATTATGTTGGAGCCATTAGGATTCAACTAGAGTGTAACTTCATCGTGGTGCATAATTTTTGATACGATTCGTCAACTCTTTCAAATTTCTTAGAGAAACTAAGGTTCAAGCATTACAATGTGTTTGCATTATCATATATCAGTAATATAAAATACAATAAATCATTCTACTAGCACTCATATCCATTTTATTATTTATACATTCTAAAAGCATTCAAAAGTAGAAATTCTATAACATCTAGAGTACACATATGAAATAAACCATGAAGAAGTCAACTCAGATACGAGGAATTGTTGAACCAAAAATAAGAGTTTGTATATATCATTATAAATCAAGTTTTGTGTACAATGTCATCACGCACTAGGAATGATCAAAATGCTCGCAATGATCATGGGATTTAAAAAAATCATATCAATTCCTAAAAAATGGAAACTAAGCAATAAAAGGTTGAATGGCCTATCAATCCCTGTGGGATCCCTGTGATGGTGCAAGTCTGCGTTCAGGACTCCTACCATGTATACGATGATGAGAATGTACTAAATGGTTTAATTTATCATGGTGAAAGCCACTAGCTATGGTCTCATTACAAGAGTGAATCCACCTCATCAATTGCTCGCCTATCTCATACATTGTCACCGAGTATGGAGAGAGGTCATAATATCCACTACCCTCCATATGGGCGCAAACACGTCAATTTTTTAGTCGGTTGTTACTTGGTTGTATTGTATCCTCGATCAACTTAGCTCAGGTATTCTCCAAGAGGATAAGCAATGTGTCCACACACACACGATGAATAATTTCTTTCCACTCTTGTGGAGTCACTGCAAGAAAAAAAAACAATGAGTTAGAAAGTTACGAAAACAAAACAAAATGAAATACCAACTAACATTTCTGACTAACAAATTCAAGAGAATAGGATCAACATACTTGGATCTTCAGGCATTCATGTAGGGTCAGTGGTTATAGTTGCTACAATTGATGACTACGGGGCCTCCCCAAAACCATAAGCGAGACATTGTCCCATCACAGACTCATCATATCCCTCTCCATCATGAGGAAGTGGTCCCTCGGAGACAAGTGTCTCCTCCTCCATGGCCTCCTCCTCTCACTCCACTCTCAAACCATCTTGAGTATAATGCCAATCATGATCACTCTCCTCCTCCATGTGAGCTGCCCCACTAGCCTCACCACCCAATCCCTTGTCACCAGTCTCCTCTCCACCCATTTTCTCTCTAAGTGACTACTCTCTAGTCTCATCTCTTGTATACTCCTCAGATTTAGATTCCACATTTATGGGCCCATCCTCCTCTCCACTATGAACAAGTGCAGCCTTAATATAAAGTAAGGGTGCATGGGCAGAACCAGTTTTTCGTCAGGCACAAATGACTCACCTAACTGTAATAGGAACCCCTAAAGTTACCACTGTCCAACCTGGATCTCCTCTGGGGCCCTTCTGGGCCTCCTTAATGGTCCTATACATGGGTACCACTAGGGGAAGCATATCAATATATAGAAGGCTGAACTATTGAGGAACTCATCCAAAGGTGTGAATCTTTACCTTCCCCATCCTATCAACTAACTAATCGGTGGTGACATAAGCTATCACCGTGGTCACATCCCGTCCCCACAAACTCGACATATCATGGTACGGAATGTGCACCATGTCTATTGTGGTAAAATATGCCTTTGGATAGTGTGGCACTCTACTAACCGACATCACCATCCATCTAGCTACCTTGACGGCCCATGGGTATTATATATCGCACTCCCCTCCTATAGGGGACATCTACTCGTAAACACCGATCATAATCAATGTGGGGTGAATCAAAACTACGTGTAACCCGACAATCCGATACAGTCATGATAATTGCTACCAAGTCTATCAGCTCCCCAAGCATTGACATGACCATGTGACTTGATCTGTGAAATGATGGGAGCCTAGAAGATAATAGTGTATCACCTCCCTTTTCCCCGATTAACCATGAATCTAAAATACCCATGATGGCCTTCATGGATAATAGGGATGGGAGTAGTATAATTGGATCAAACCTTCATCCCCTTATTCAAACCAAATGAAACTATGAAATCCCCCATATACGTGGCCCATTGAGTCAATACGGATCTAGATCATGTTGTCTCCAAAGTCAGCCTCCTCCCAAGTATCGAAACTCTGAGTATCTGATACATGTTCTCCAGTGTGATTGTCCGCTCACACCTGACATCCAAAAACTGGAAAATTTTTTGGTTTGCATCCCAATAAGAGTCTAACAACTTACATAGTATGTGACTCGACAAGAGTAATATGGGGCACCCATGCAATCCTCTATATGCTTGCTCTCTCAAGAGTATCAGTCTCATCCTAAGTCAACTAATCCAATATCATTGGGAGCCAGTCACACTCCCTCTCACGACTCCAATACATATACTCTTCCTTCTTTTACATCCACTAAAACATAGAAAATAGTAAGTTAGTGACATATTTCAAGAAATAAGCTCATCAAAAACATGACAAAACAACAAAAATACAAAAAAAAAAAGAGATAGCATGAGTTCTAAGAATTCTGCTCGTAACCGCTACTTGGTGCAAGGTGGTGGTTTCTATGTGACCGCCACCCCGCTCATGGTGGAAGTCCTAAACTCATTCATCATACAGTTTCAAGACCCTAAAAATGCCCAAAAATGAAAAAATACACCATTTTTAATGAAATAAAAATACTACCCTATAAAGCGCCTCCTAAAGACTCATTTAAAACAAGAAGTTTCAAAAATAACCCCTCCTAGGAAAATAAGTGATTTGTACCTTGTCATCTCTTTTAGTATTCCAGTTGTTAATCATTTATCTACTTTTTTCACCTTCTACCCTTCCTAGATCTCTTCGCCTCATCCCCACCCAACCACTTGCCCATTTTATCTTTGCACCCATCCCAAATACCTATTTCTTCATCTCTGAGTCTTTAATAAAATACTACCACCTTACCTAAGCCTCCCCAACTCTCTATGCAATCACAGAGACCTCAAAACCACCTCATTTTAATCTTTGCACCCAATTTCCCTTACTAGCATTGGTCACCCAACCGGCATCGCTATTACTAGTGTACAGAGCATTGGTTACCCAATTGATACCGATCTCTGTGGATCGGTGATTTATCTCAGACTAATGAGCTCCTAACTTACCCAAAACCTTACAAAACCTTTCCCAATCTCACCTGCACCTCTTAAACACCTCTTCCAAACCTGTCGGCCTTGAAAACACCCTACCTTCTCTAGATTTAGTTGTATATTCAATATTTAGCTTAAATCTAATCTATTGTTAGCATATGAGATACCTAAATCATATCGTTACAATGGGAATTTTATTTTACTATAATTTATGTACATTAAGTTGTTTTTAAATAGTGGACTGATGGTCTCTCTAGGAAGTATCACACTTCTTGGGTTTAGCATACACTAAAGTAGTCCACTTTGTCATATGTTATTTTACTCTATTTAGTGGTATTTTTGCACTTCTATAGATAGTCCTTCCTAGAAACAAGGACCTCTTCATGATTATCCTATTCTTCTCAATGATGTGCAACCTTATTCAACTTCACATGTATTCCTCCTCACCTCACGTTTACCTTATTTGTTTTATGCGCAACATTGTAGTGAAACAACTATTGACCAAAATAAGCTCACACCTATTTTTGGTAAACTAACACCATTTTCACCCTTTTCGTGCTTCAATCTGAATTTTTTAGTATTTTAATCACTTAAGGTCCCCTAAAAGAATTTCCATCAGATAGGAAATTTCTTCCCCTTTGTAAAAATATAAATAAGTTCTTCTAACTCCTCATATTTTGCAAGTTACGGGTCAGGGCCTTGGAAGGATTTTTTTGCCAAAAGCCGGCCGACGGGCTTGGGAAAGACTTTTCACCATGGGAAGAGTACGGACCGACGAGAAAGCGGGAGATATTTTGGCACTTTGCACTTTTTTCTAAAAAGCACAAATTACAATTTCAGGCCCGTGAGCCCGTGGAGGATCTTTGCGCCAAATGAAGAGAAAATGCCTAAGGCCTACAAAGGGACACGTGCCCATGTTTCAAGTCAAAGCAGAAGGCGGGTCAGCAGAGGTAGTTTGAATTTTTGGTGTTTTATATTGAAAAGGTGTAAAGTATAAAAGTAATATGTATCTTTTCCAACGCCCAGAGAAGCCACATGTCGCATTTGTCGCCATGCGAGAAGTGGGCCATCGGGGAAACTTTGGATTTTTGCCACTTTCTCAAAAAGTGCAATTTCAATTTTGGGCCCGTGGAGGCTTTTGGCTAAACTAGATTTCAGGCATACAGGGGCTATGGGAGGTTTTTTATAATTTTGAATTTTTTTGCAAAAGGCACAAGTTTTAATTTCGGGCCCGCGGATCCATTTTGTAAAACTAGTTTTTTGCCATTTTTGTATAGATTCGATTCATATATTCAACGGGCATATCTTTTGATCGAGTACTTGAAATTCAATAAACATGGTACCATTGGAAAGGTTTCAACCTCCTCTATGTCATGGAACCATAAATTATTATTTTTAGCAGGATTTGGTGAGTGGAAAATAGAAAAATTCTTTCAATCCATTAATACGGGTTATGATTGCTTCAACTACCCAGATTTGATTTGATCTACCATTCTTCCTTCTCCAACATGCAAAATAGACATGGGGAACCAAAATTGACATATTGTAGGTGGATTTTTAGGGCATTGATGGTTGGCGGTTCAGATTTGAGAGAAAATTTTGTGTTTTCTTCTTTCTCTCTGGTTTTCATCGTGTTATATATTGTAAACACTTCTCATTTGAAGGAGAGACATTCTGGATGTGGGGAAACTCACAAATTTGTTTCCTAGCTCGTTTGAGTTGTAATCCTTCTCCTATGCCTGGAAAGTACATTTTTGTCTCTCGAGAAGAAATGTAATGGTTTGTGCACCTTCTAGAGAAATAAATTGTGTTTATGTGGTGTTCTTCAACCCTTTGCATTGTGTTTTTGTTTCTCTGTGCCTCTCCATTTTTCTTTCTTCATGTGCAAGTATTTCAAATTTACAGTGGAAAATGTCATGTTTCATGGAGGTTTCATGGTGGATAAGGATCCGGGTCTGCGTCACTTCGTCTCGGTTTCCTCATCTCCTTTATCCCCTTCTTCATCCTCCCTCAGTAGAGTATCTCGCCCCTTTCCTTTTTTGGTGTATCACCACTTTAGTGTAGGATCTCTTCCACTCTCTCTTTCTCTCTGGTTCCTTGGAATGGCTAGATTAGGATATATTAGTTTTTCCTACATTAGAGTAGATTGTGGCAGGTAGTTTAGGAACAAGAACCAGCTTTCTCTGGAGGTCCATCTCAGGTTTGCAAGTCTCGAGAGCTTAAGAGATGATCTAATGTTATGTAGATCACACTGAATTCCCCATTTCAAACTTAGGCCATTCTGGGGTCTTTGTGATTTTGTACTAACAATTTTGGCATGCCGGGTCGGATAGGTTTGAAGTACCTTACAACTTCATTTCATCAATTTTATGTGTTCTTGTTCAGATTTAACCTTTGGATGCACATGCAAAGCACATCTGGTGACTCCATCTGGTTAACAACCCAATCTATGAAGTTACAGACCTTTTCCATCCATTTCCACCCATCTTCATTCATCTTTCTTTCCACATCTTTCATTTTCTTCCATCCCATGAAGTTGTGCAATCATGACTTCATTTCCATCTTAGAATTCACACTTACAGTAGTAGCAGTGTAGTCCACCTCCAATGTATTCCACAACTCCTCCAGATCCGCATTATGACCAGATTAACAATGATCATGCTTACCCATATGAGTAGAATGCAAATCAGCTTTTTTCATCCACCAAACTATGGAGCTTATCAAGAACAAGGGTATGCATATAATGATAGTAGTTACATGGAAAATGTTGATCTCGTTGGAGAAGAAACAAAAATGGAGACTGACATGGTTCAGTCAAGGGCTACAATACAAATGAAGGCATTCAGAATTGGTTACAGGGCACCTTGTCCATGGGTTGGCCCTTTTCCAAGACATTACAACCCTCAAGAGAAGCTTGACTTCATGGTTGAAATGCTGCCCCAACTTGCACAATGGACTGAGGAGATTGAGGCTTATGATTTGGATACAAGACAACCTTGTCAATGGGTAAGTCCACCACCTCATAGATTTTATTTTCCTCTTTCTCAATTAATATCATTTCAGCAAAGCAAGCTAAGAGTCAAGCCCCTCATCTTCGCCCCCATTTTGTTTTCCTTCTCCATCTCCTAATATTCCATCTCATCTCAATTCTTCTCGCTCTTTTTCCTTCCAAGCAGTCATTCTCTCGAAAAAAACAAGAAGTTCCACTTCCTCACCACCACAAACAATAGCAAACCTGGTTGAATCCCAACCTACCCCTCTTGCATCCCCAAATCTATGTAGGGAGGATGAAAATCAGATAACCAGCCAAGGGAAGCAAGAAGAAGAGCCAAGAAAAGAAGAAAATATTAGAAGCTTGGTGAGCTTGGCTTTAAAATTTGGGATTACAAATATCCCCTTGATGGTTAAGCCAATAGAGGAGGTCAAGGTTGAAGAGCCAGTGGTGGCTAAGGATAAGTTTGTAGCAGAAGAATAACAAGAAGTGGAACAAGAAGATCAACAAACCTTTTGATCTGAATGTAGTGTACATAATGGCACTTTGTCTGAAGAGGATGCTGGTCTAATCCAAGCTACACAATCATCCATGAAGGAACAAGAACAATCAGCTCCAATTCCTATTGAAGAGGAGTAACTAGAAGATATCAAATCAGAGTTGAAACCGCTTGATGAAGGAAGCATTATTGAAGATTTTTTCCTTTCATTTGAAGGGCATGATTTGATTGATGAATCCATAATGGAGGAGAACCATACAGTTCAAGAGGCTTCAAGTACAAAGAAGGCCATAGAAGAACCTTTAGTTATTCCTCCCACTTCATCCCCTTCAAACTCTAATGTTGAAGAAGAGTTTGAGCTTTCAAAATTCATGTTTGAAGATGAGGGGAACCATGGTGAGTGAGTTTCAGATCAGGAGGATACCATGGAGGAGGTCGAGCACATGCAGCAGGAAAACAAAGAGGCAGATTATCTGTCTAACTTGGAGGATTGCTTTGATGGAGAGGAGCCCATGGAGATCACATCATTTTCTCCTCCATCATCCACCTTCCAAGCACATGAGCCTACTGCCATGAAGGAGAGCATTCAAAGACAATAGCCTGCACTTCATAATAGCCCTCTAGAACCAAGGTTGGAAGATATGAATCTTCCATGTTCTTCATAGGAGAAGGAAGGGAAAGAGCAAGAGGATGTCATCATCTCTTCCACACCATCCACCCAGGAAGGTTAGCAAGAAGACTCCATTCTTGGAGTTGAAATTCAGAACAATGGGCACATTCATCGGATCAGACCTTACCCAATTAGGTACTTGGCTTCATTGGATCCAAGAGAGGAGCCAAAACTAGTCATGCTTGCTTCTAAGCATGAGGGAGAGTATCAAAGTACCAAGGATCAGCTGTAATGCATCTTCAATCCAAATACAGAGAAACTAAAAGAGGTATTTGTCTTGTTTCCAGTTGACACCTTGATGATTTGGGTGGAGGATTAGCTTATAGTTATTTTTTCACTCATACAAGCAGCCATATTCAATGTCAAATCATTTGCATGGCTTCCCTTTTGAGAAAGGGAAGCTACTTCTCCCTACTAGCTACTGTGTGGATTTGTATGAGTTACCTTTCTCTTTGGTTAGCATAGAGTAGGTAGGTTTGTTTTCAGCAGAAGTGATTTTGCACACTCTGCGTATCCCACTTGGGGTGTGTATGATTTCCATTTTATGCATAGTGTGATGTGGTATTATGTTGCTCGTGCACAGTACATTGGAAATGACATTTGTGAGATCAACTCCGGTTTCAAGGTGGTTTTCCAAGTGACTCAGGATCAAATTTTCAAATTCTAGATCATATTTTTTTATCAGACTATCATTCATGACTCCATGCCCAATGGATGCTTCAAGGAAACTGATCATTTCACCTAATGGTAGGTGACCCCATGAGTCGCCAAATTGTTGACCAAAATAAGCTCACACTTATTTTTGGTCAACTAACACCATTTTCCCCCTTTTTGTGCTTCAATCTGAATTTTTTATATTTTAAGCACTTAAGGTCCCCTAAAAGCATTTCCATCAGATAGGAAATTTCTTCCCCTTTCTAAAAATATAAATAAGTCCTTCTAACTCCTCATATTTTGCAAGTTACTGGGTCGGCGGGCCTTAGAAGGATTTTTGCCACAAGCGAGGCAACAAGCCCGGGGAAGAATTTTTGCCATGGGAAGATTACGGACCAGCGGGGTGGTGGGAGATATTTTAGTACTTTGCACTTTTCTCTCAAAAGTGCAATTTATAATTGTGAGCCCGCGAGCCCGTGGAGGATCTTTGCGTGAAATGAAGAGAAAATGCCTAAGGTCTCGCAAAGGGACACATGGCCATGTTTCAAGTCAAAGCGGGAAGGCGAGTCATTGGAGGCAGTTTGAATTTTTGGATTTTTGTTTTCAAAAAGGCGTAAAGTATAAAAGTAAGCCGCACCTCCACCGATGCCTAGAGAAGCCACGTGTCAGGCCTTTTTCATTGCAGGAAGGAAGCGAGCCATCTGGGAAACTTTGGATTTTTGCCACTTTCTCAAAAAAAGTGCAATTTCAATTGTGGACCCGTGGAGGCTTTTGGCTAAACTGGATTTCGAGACTCTTGGGCTGTGGGAGATTTTTAATAATTTTTCATTTTTGTGTAAAAGGCGCAAGTTGTAATTTCGGCCCGAGGATCTGCTTTCGCTTAACTCGGTTTTTTGCCATTTTTGTACGAATTCAATTCAAATATTCAAATGGGAATATCTTTTGATCCAGTGCTCAAAATTCAACAAATTTTGTACCATTGGAAAGGTTTTGACCTCCTCTACGCCATGGAAGCATAAATTATTATTTTTAGAAGGATTTGGTGAGTGGAAAAGAGGAAAACATATTTCAAGCCATTAATACGGGATCCGATTGCTTCGACTACCCAGATTTGATCTGATCCACCATTCTTCCTTCTCTAACACAAAAAATAGACATGGGGAACTAGAATTGATAGATTATAAGTGGATTTTCAAGGCATTGATGGTTGGTGGTTGATTTCAAAGAAAAGTTGGTTCGAGATTTCAAAGAAAAGTCTACATTTTCTTCTTTCTCTCTAGTTTTCACCATGCTATATATTGTAAACACTTCTCATTTGAGAAGGAGAGACATTTTGGGATGTGGGGAAACTCTATCAAATTTTTTTCCTAGCTCCATTTGAGTTGTAATCCTTCTCCTACACCTGGAAAGTAGATTTTTGCCTTTGAACAGAAATGTAATGGTTTGTGCACCTTCTAGAGAAATAAATTGTGTTTATGTGGTTGTTCTTCAACCCTTTGCATTGTTTTGTTGTTTCTTTGTGTCTCTCCATTTCATTTTTTCTTCATGTGCATTTATTTCACGTCGCAGTGGAAAATGTCATGTTTCATGGAGTTTTCATGGTGGATAAGGATCTGGGTCTGTGTCACTTCTGTCTGGCCTCCCTCATCTCCTTTTTCCCCTGTTTCATCCTCCCTCAGCAAAGTATCTCACCCCTTTCCTTTTCTGGTGTATCACCACTTTAGTGTAGGCTCTCTTTCACTCTCTCTTTCTCTTTGGTTCCTTGGAATGGTTAGATTAGGATAGATTAGCTTTGCCTACATTAGAGTAGATTGTGGTAGGTAGTTTAGGAACAAGAACCAACTTTCTTTGGAGGTCCATCTCAGGTTTGCAAGTCCCACAACTTGAGAGATGGTCCAATGTTATGCAGATCACACCGAATGCCCCATTTCAAACTCAGACCATTTGGGGGTGTTGTGATTTTACACCAACAACAACCTTGATGCTCAAGATGTTGGATTCTTCATTGTAAAGCATAGAAATGATTTACATTATGTCTATTGATTTGATGATAATTGCAATATGGGAGACCTTGATATTTTACAAGACAATAAGGAGGATAAAAATGAGTAAATGGAAATCTAATTAATTTATAAGTTGAGTTTCAGACAAATATCTTGTTGTTTATCATTGATTGCAAACTTGAGACCCGCGAGGAGCGGAAAGATTGAGCTTCACTAATATGAGCACATGTAGAATACATAGAATGAAGATGAGATGTAAAAAGAGAACAAAAATAAGGCTTAGAAGCATCTTTAAGATGATGGATTTCATATTTTAGAGATGTCATCGTGGATTCCATAGTATGAAATTTATCTTGAAATAAATAATGCAGGGCTTGAATGGAATTGCAAATATATTGTTTAGAATTTGAATCAAGAGAATCCTTAGAAAGACAATTAAAAATAGCATTAACTTGACCATGCAAGATGTTGATAGGAAGATACATAGTCTCTATGGTTTTTTGTAGAGTGTCTTTACAAGATGGATAGATTTGAATCAATTAAAGTAAAGAGACTTAAGACGTTATGATCCATGATGGAATAAAAACAAATTTCTAAGAGTATTCGAAGGTGGGTTCACCAAAATGAATAAATTAAAATGTAATATATTATCCTAATCGATTCTATAGAAGGAGTAAATAAATGCAATATTAAAATTACACAAGCAAATAAGTAAATGAAATATGAAACCTTAATGTGTAAAGAGGGTTAGAAAGGCTTTAGATGGTTTGAATATTTCATGAGGGTGTGTGTCGCAGTGGAGACCAGATATACATGAGGAGGAAACCATCACACATGAGCCTAAGAAAATGAATATTTGAGTATTTTGGCTAGACTGGGGCATTTGGGAAAGGTATTCAGCCACTTGGGACACCTTGGTCTATAATATGGGTTCCCTAGTCTAAAAAAAACTAGATAACCTCCTCTCAAGCATCGTTGAATATTGGTTTGTGTTTTCCTTTATTATTTTGTATGCCGATGAAATTTGGTAGATGTCACTATAAACCTAAAATGGAATAATCACCTATAAAACCCCAAGAAAAGCATCAAACCCCTAAAAACGAAAGTTGCATATGAAGGGGTTAGACTGTCCTCAACTACCAAATGGATGGACTTATCACTAAGTGTTGTACTATATCTCAGACCCAATATAGTTATAGGTGTCTATGTGTGTGCGGAATTGTGCCCTAGGTGCTCTTGTGTGAGTCACACTTTGTGAGTAGTGAGAAATAACTAGATGTAGAATGTAAGTAAAAGGTGCATGGAATAGAATAAAATATCCTCTTATAAAGTTTGATGCAGATGAGCCATCCTTTGTCCCTTGTGATGGATCTAGATGGATTCAAATGGACTAATATTGGTCTTTGATGGATGCAACCTTAGGTGGTGATATTTTTGTTTAGTTCTTGGTCCCTCATTATGGTCTCATAACTTTATATTTATATGGTTCTCTTATTCTAATTTCATAATTAACCTCGAAAAGGCCAACCACCAAAAATATAGAAATCTCAAATGGATTAAAAGTTCCCAAAAAGTGAGAGGAAAGTGTAAAGAGGATAAGGGTATGTGGGGTGCCCAGTCCTAGTTGGGTGCCAGATGGGGAAATAGGTAAAATGCGGTGTGAAAGTGTAGACCGATAAAGTATGGGTGCAAGATTGAAAGTAGAAACAGAAAACAAATAAAAGATGGCCAAAGACATGGGTTAATTAGTAATTTTTCCACGTAAGAACCATAATAATAACAATATGAAACCAAGACTAAATAATTACCCAAAGTGTGTGATTTAGTGTCCGCACTTGGAAATATGTTAGTAAGTAATAAGATATTGTAAGTATGTTCTAAGAAATAAACATGGAATAGAAAAAGGTGATTCTCAGGATCAAACTTTCCATCTTAGATAAGAATATTAGAGATACAAAACCGGAGGAAAAGGATATGAATCTACCATGGGTTTAAGAGGGTTGTGGAACAATTGACTATAATCCATGATGATATAAAAGGTAGAAGAACCTTGGTGTAACTATGGAAATTGACCCTACAATCTATGAATTTATGATGTTCAAGAACATGTGTAGTAGAAGAGGAATGTGAATTCACATGGGTTTGCATATTAGATCAAACGAATAGTAGTAGAAAAGGGAATATACATTGTGACATTTTGAATGGGACAAGATGTAGTCATAGTAAAAGATGTTTATTTCACTTTTGTGTGAGTTCTTATTTCATTCCTTTTTAATTTTTTATTGTGTTTCTAATTAACATACTTAAAAAGGGGTGAAATAATGCAATACATGGGTATTCTAATTTAATTAACTTCCAAAATTAATTGCATAAATAAAACTAATGCTTATCAAAGCAATTATTGATATAGAAACTCTCAAAAACATAAGAGAGAGTTACACGTAGTTATTTTCATGTTGATATGGGAGATTCTGAGTGTTCTAAGTGTGTAGGAACATGATGATCTAAGATTGAAAATTGTTTACTACGAAACTAGCACCGAAACTAAACCCGATCAAAACCATGTACAACTAGGTGAAGAGTTTCCATATAATTTTGACACTTTTTATGATCTTGTACATACATTGAATCTATTTTTACAACTTCCTAAGTACTTTATCTTATTGGAAATGAATTTCGTTATGTTTCAGTCTTCTTTTCTCACCTTCAGAATTTGTTCTCAAACTTTTCTTCAAACCCTAGAACCCTTATAGTCTAAAATTGAGTTTATGAAAAACAAAGTTAAGGTGGTTGTGGGAACCCTTATGTACCACTAATGTCATCACTACTATGAAGAGAGCCCAAGTTTCATGACATTCTCCTATCATGTGATATATAGTGGTGCAATCGGAAATTGAAAATTTTACTTTGACAATGCTTCAACTTGAGCTTCACACTTTCTCAAATACTTGGGAACAAACAATTTGATTTCTTATAGAGTGAGGATTGAGAATCATAAACCTGGAAGGATATTTCAAAATTTCATAGGGTGATGCCATAATGAAAGTGCATGAGTTATTTTGTATTTTAAGGAGATTGAAGTTCCTTTCCTTCTTACTTTTTCTTGAGTTATTGAAGTGATAAGTTCTTCCAAATGAGGTATGATTTACTTTCACACACACACACACACACACACACTTTTGAAGGTTATTAATTCATGAAATACCTATGAAAGTGGATTATTATTCCATATGAAGATGATGGAATTGAAATTTGTAGGGTACAAGGTGTTGTTTGAAAACCGTATAGTCGATTGGTTTGCAGAATTATACAAACTAATTGAAAATTGTAGTTTTCCATGGGATAAAAATAATGTTTTGAATTCATGGGATGGAGGATGGTTGTTTAAGGAATTTTTAATGACACTAACAACAGAAAGGTGTGTAAATATAAGAAATTAGTCAAATATCTATCGTGGTTTGCTAAGCAAGAGTGAAGAGAGTGTATTTGTACATGCAAGTGTGCAATGTCAAGATAATTAGTGTTAAAGGATAATTTT
This sequence comes from Taxus wallichiana var. yunnanensis, assembly GCA_018340775.1. NCBI lineage: Eukaryota > Viridiplantae > Streptophyta > Pinopsida > Cupressales > Taxaceae > Taxus > Taxus wallichiana. The sequence goes on from CM031240.1 coordinate 199,434,293, forward strand.
TAAAATTTGAGTGTCTAAATTTCCTCCCATTTAATTATGAAATGAAATTACATGCTTAAAGGAAAATATAATTGAGTGTGTAGACACACTTTTTCTTTCTTGCAATAAATCTCTTTTACGGTGTCTCGTTATGTTAATTCCACCACAATCTAAAATAAAAATTTCAACACAAAGTGTAGTCATTCCTAAGATATGAAACTAAAATTTAACTCAAAATGTAATGAAATTACTGTAAATAAATGTGCAACAATAAATTTCAAAAGAGATGCAAAACATGGAAGGAATACAACTATTTATTTTGTAGATGGAATTTGATTCCATTTCTTGTGTCTTGGAGATTCTAGATTTGCTAGACTTTGATGAAGGATTGGAGGTGATCACTTCCCAATTTAAACTTAGGAGAGGTTGATGAATTCGGTGTATTAAAAAAACAAATTTTGAAGAGAAGAACCAAAAAGAGAAGCCAAAACACCCACTATGAGGAAGACCGTGTATCAAATTCATTCAACAACTTTGGTATCTTCCCCTTAAGTGTAAAGAGGATAGGAAAATATTCGATGAAGAGATTATATTATTTTCTACCTTCCATATCCCCACTGAGACCATACCATTGCAATTGGATATAAGCCCCATTTTTTAAATTAGGACACACGGTATCAAATATATATATGTACTCCCATACTCTTCCCATGTGTCATACAACTGAGTAGAAACTAAGTATAACCAATTGTATGCTAAAATATAAGTAGAGAAAGGAGACACATGCCCAAAGTATGCCCAAAATAGAAGATAAAATTGATTATTATGTATAGATATTGTGAGAAGTATACCAAATAGTATAAGGTTGTGAAAAAAGTGTTGAATTCATTCTCTTGTGTAGTTTATTGACGTTTTATTTTCTCTTATGTAAATTATTGAGGTTTTTTTCAATCAATCCTCCAAGCTCGGTTAAGTGTTCCATAGTGATTTATGATATCCCTTCCAGATTTCAATAACAAAGGAATGAAGTAAATAAGAAATAAAGGGTATTTTAATGTTTATAACAGTCTATTTGAGCCTTAATGAGTATCCTAGCCTTGAGAAGTGTATGTAAGTACATGCCATAATTGTCAAAGGTTGTAGTAGTCTTCAAAGAAAGGTTCCATGGTATAATTGATGGTTTAAGAAGCATATAATAGGTTGATTGAGAATCGATGTGAATGAGAAGCAAAGATTTCTATATGTTATAATAAAGTTTTGAAGATACAATTCATAAATGAAGGAGAAGTAAAAGGACTTAATAGATTAGTAATTTAACATAAATATAAATTTTTGTTTAAACCCTAGATAGGCTATTTTAGAGTCACAATGATAAATAAATTAATAAAGTACATGAAGTGACACAAGCAATAAGCAAGATGAATGAAACCCTAAGTGTAATGAAGAGTTAGAATACTTAGCTGATTTTGTAATTAATCTTGGACTGTGCGAAGATGGAGAACTGGTAAAAATGGAACACAAGAGGTCGTAACCGAACCTAAAAAAATGTAGAAGTGTAGAAGAAGGTTGGACCATGGTGCCTAGGGTAGTATTGGGGTATCTAGGTACTTGGATACTGTCTAGCGCTACAAGTATACATAGATGCTCGAGAAAATGGTCTTTTCATGGTCACCGAGTTGTCAAAGTATTTCATTATCTTTCATAATAATATTGCACAATGATCATCGATGTCATGGATAAGCTGTAATAAAGATATGACTTGCAAAACCCCTAAACACATCAAATCCTAATAATAAATTAATGGAAAATGGGGGTCCTATTGTCCTCGATGTCAACAAAGTGATCTTAAAACTAAGTGCTTTACTACATCTCGGACTCCAATATAATTCTTTATGTGTCTCAGTATAATTGTGCCTTAGATGGATCTTATGCATGTCACACTTGATAGCAATCAAGTACCTAGATGTAGAAAATATAAGTATATGTGTGCATGGAAAAAAAAACTTCCCCTCCTATGTGTGTATGTTGGATAACAGTCCCTTATCCCTTAAGTGAAGCTAGAGGGATATTTTTTTATGCTCTTTAGATGCCTTGTGGATGCAACCTTAGGTGGTGATAGTAGAGATCCTTTAATTTTATCCCATAACATTTTATTTATATGATTCCCTTTCTTAAATTTTGTAATTGATCACTAAAAGTCGACCCCTAAGAGAAGGGTTTCCAACAACTAGAAAAGTCCCAAAAAGAGTGAGTAATATACAAAGAGTTCTAGGGTGCCCGGAGGGGATGAGAGTGCCTAGGCACCGGCATCCTTACTAGGAACTAGTGTCTAGATCTAGAAAAGGTGAAGTACCGAGGGTCGAATATATAGTAGGGTGTGCTTTAGGCTAAGAAGGAAACTAGAAAGGAACCTAAGAAGCCAAACATAGTGACCAATTGGTAATTTTCTCCCTTAGGAAACCTATGAATGCAATGCATGTGATTAGAACCTAGAAATGTACCCAAGTGTGTGATTTATTGTCTACATGTTCCCTCACTTTATGTTGTTGACTGAAAGCTAGGTAACATAAAGTAAATATAGATGCGTGCACTGATAATCATGTAGATTGATGATGAAGAGCATGTTGAAAGAAAAAAATGCATGAGAGTGATATAAAGTGAAGCATGGAAGCTAGAGAAGAGGAAGTAAAATTGATAATAGCCCTAGGGGTCAAAGCGTGTGTATATATGTTGCATTTTACCTATTGTGATGTCATTCATGAAGTGTAATTAATGTGAGTCTTGCTTCCCATAAGAATGAACATGGAAAAGAGAAGAACGAGCAAGTATTCAAATATGTGTATATAGAAAAGTTTTGATCCAAATGTATGAAATTCATGTAGGAAGTGTGAAAAAATGCTGAAAAAAGAAAAAGGAAGATGTGCACCTGACATGTGATGAGTGAAAGAGATAAAATGATCTTGAAGATTTTCCATAAGAACAATTTTTTTGGGCAATCTCACGCCAAGTGTTATTTTTTTGGTGATCTTAGGCTATGGAAGAAGTAGTGTAGGGATAAAGTTTTAGTTTCATTCTCCATCCTTTTAATTCTTCCTAAAATTTATACACCATTATAGATGGTGTGATCTTGTCTTGCTCAAGTTTGATCCATTTTGATCCAGTTTGATCCAAAGAAAAAGGAAGATAAATTGTGTATTGATTGTTGGAGGAATGTGCTTGTACATTTGTTCTAACTATTCTATGAACTTTTATAACCTTGTTGATATAAGGAAAACTATGTATCTTCCCCATGGTCATAGGTACCCAGGAAGGGATAGAAGTGCCTAGGTTCCCAAGTCTATATCTAGGTGCTAGTTCTTGTGCTAGAATAAGGACCCAAGTCGATTCTGAAACCTATCTAAGATTGTCGATTGTTTTAACTCAAAGTGTTGAATTATGTTGAACTGTGACTATAGATTTCTAAATGAGGTGATTGATTCACAAAATAGATGTCCCCCTCATTTGGGGTGCATGCGACGTCATTAGGAGGATGCGAAAAAAATGACCCATTCTGAATTGATACTATTATGTAAGAAGGAATGTTATTGGTAGAAACTAAGGCACATGCAAATAGTGGCTAGGAAACAAGTGTTAGTGCAAGAAAGATAAACACGCATGTAGAAGATGAGATGTAAGATAACAAACAAGAAAACAATCTACACCATGAAACTTAGGTTATAAACATGGGACATCTCTCACAATGTCGCAAGATAATCAAGGATGAATTGGCCAAAAGAATACAAGTAGAGATCAAACAAGACATATGGAAAAGCCCATGAAAACAATGGCATGCAATGACAAGAAATAGTAAGAAATCATTAGAAACCCATGGTGGAAAATAATTCTGCAAGACAAGTGTTGCACATGAAGCACCCGTTAGCTTGTTAGAAATATATAAAGTATGTAAAAATTGTGTATGATCTGATTTAGTAGTGTCTTTGGTAAATAAAAAGTAGTATATAATGAAACAATAACACATGTAATGTGTGTACGAAAGTTAATTCCCTCGGAAGCCGATGTGGGACTCGTATGAGGTACTACGCTAAGCATTTATGTCACGTGTATCTATCAATGTAGATTATGTGATAAAAATAAAAGGAAAGTGAATGTGCACATATAAAAAGATAATGACATTCAAGATATCTATCTAGCATGTGTAAAAATTGTACAAGTAAACATAAAAATTAAGAGTAAATGCATCAAGATATGTAGTATGTAATGGATGAGATGGAATGGAATGGAATGTGAATATGATAGGATCTATGTTTCCCTTGAGTGTGTATTTATCCATGAGTGAGTTGAGGTTCATTTATAGATGACACCTCACGATCAAGAATAAACCATATAACAACAAAGTGTGTCATCAGAAAATGGGTCAAATGACATGTATGATAGAAAGATTCGATTAATTGAGTGTAGAGCATAGATTATAGAATGGTGTAATGCAATGTGTAAGATAAAAAGATGTGATCATGAAATCGTATAGCATAAAGAGTGGGAGTGATTGTGATGGGGTTCATTTTCTATGTAGACCCTCACAATGAGTATGAACCACAAAACTAGAGTATGTTGTCCAGTAATGATGTGTGCACTAAAAAGATCCAATCATGAAGCGTATATTGTAGATAAGAATAGTATGATTCACAAAAGAGGGTGTTAGAACAATGTGTAGTATGTTGTTTGAGAATGTGATGCTAGAAGGATGTACTTTGAATGCGCCAATTGTAAGTATGTGTTGTGTGTATAGAAATATATGAGAGAATAAAGTGTAAAATGTGTAGAATATGTAGTAATAGATGTAAGAAAGGTGTGTAAAGCTTCAATTTTGTTGAGTTTGTAATAGTAAATGTGAGAATAAATTGTTGTGAATTTTTAGAGTGTGAAATGCACAAAGTGTGTGAGGTTTATGTATATAGTATTCCCTCATCAGTCAAGTGTGAACCGTACCACAAGAGTGCGTCATCGAGTAATGAAAATAGTGTATCAAAGTGTGCAAGATGAATGTCTAGAGATATGAAGTAGGTATCTCAAAGTGTGACAACATAAGTGATAGACATATAATGGTGCATGGAGGGGGAAGATAAGTTTGATTCCCCCAAGTGTATGAGGAAGAGTAATATCATGTAACTTATTCTAGGAGATCGTTGTTGTCATGGTCAAATCCAAATGGAGAAGTGTAAGAGACTTGGTGAGAAATAATATCAAGATGATCAAGTAAACAACCATTGAGGCATAAATTGTACATGCCCATAGCATATTATTCATCAGTGAAAGGAGGTAATGGAAAACCATGTGCATACCATCGAGTAAGATTTTGTGAATAGCCAAGAAATGAATCATGGAAAATGAAAACACGACCAAAGGTTATACGAAATGAAATATTTATATGATCAGGGTCTAAAGTGCCCCTAATGTAGTTAATTCAAGATTGCCCAAGTGTAAAAGGAGAAGTACGAGGAGCGCATGCAAGAAATATTGTGAGGTGAAAGACTCGAAGACCATAAAAAATAGTAATGTAGAGGATAGAGGTCATAAGTACTAATAGATGTTGGAGTATGAAGGGTAGTGGTTGAATTTTGGGTGCGATATTTGAATGGTTCACGGTCCTTTGTCAACTATATACTCTACACCCTCATGTAAGAATTTAACACATCAATGCATTGTAGAGGGTACTGTTTGTATGACATGAAGCCATGGTCTACCAAGTAAGAAATTGTATCGAACTAGAAATTCAATGACAAAGAAAATCGTATGAATATTTTTTGGCCCGACATTAAAGGGTGAAGTGATATGGCCTATGCATGGATGAATAGAACCATCATAAGTGTAAAGAGAAATAGATGAAGGACTAACATAAACAGTAAAAAGGCCGATAACCTCAATGGATGATAAAGTGCATAGATTAATCTTAGATTCATTATATACTATAGTTTTTTTAACACCAACATCATTGATGTGAATCATTATGTATAAAGGTGAATCATTTTCAAAGGAAACGAGATCAGAAGGAGGATTAGATGGAAAAGTGATGTGCTGAGAAAATGCATCTACGAATGTGTTATAGACTATATTTGGATGAATATCAAAAGGAACACGAGTAGTATCCAAGAGAGTAATGATTTTAGCTCTTAATTTAGGGTTGATGAGAAAGAAATCATGAATAGAAATATCCATGATGAGAGGATCTTAGAAAAATGCAAGCAACAATGAAAGAAAGACCCTAAAGGTGTTTGAAGAGGACGAGTTCACCAATGATTTAACAAAAATGTAAATTTTTGTTTAAACCCTAGATAGGCTATTTAAGAGTCATAATGGTCAATAAAGAAAACAAGTATATGAAGTGACGCAAGCAATAAGCAAGATGATTTTCAAAGCTTGAATAAAAATATTTTTGGTGTTAGGATATTTTTGTCATTCCAATGCAAGAGTTTTGAGGATTTTTGGTGCATGGAATGTTGTTTTTGGATAGGCTGACCCATATGGGTCACTTGTAGCTTTTATGAAAAGTATAATATATGTTGTTAAGATGCATTCGTCGAGTTAATGGAGGGAAAATGTTCGTGTTTGAATTTGAATCATGAAGGATCTTATAAAAGTATTGTTTTAGGTGATTTTAGAAGTTAGTTTTGTGTGTGAAAGAAGTGCTACCTAGGTGTGAGAGTTTTTAGGTGTGTGAGCATGAATTGAGATCAAATCAGGTGTGTGATAGGTTAAGGAAGGTTATAAATCATGTGTGCAAGAGTTTAATGCTTTGAGAAGTGAAGAAAGAGTTAGTTTGTGAGAGTTTGAATACCTAGGGTTTGAATAAGAGGTTATGAGTTAAATTTGTGATCTCTATCAGTTATGACAACAGAAATACTTCAGATATATTATTCATAAGGTGGTAGAGTGGGTTCTTGATCATCTTGAGGGGTTGTAGCCTCCTTGTAGAGTTGGTGCTTCAAAAAATTAGAGGTTAGTGTTGCTTTAGGGTTGTAGTTCTACTAAACTAGGGGTTGATGCTCCTTGTGGGGTTTGTGCCTCACTAAATTTGAAACATATCAATATAAAGATTGTGTTTCAGTGGTTTTTCTTCCCCTTGAGGGTTTCCCATGTATATCTTATGTCTTGTGTTGATTATTTTGTTCATGGTTTCTTTCATATGTGATATTTGATTGTGTGCGAGGACGTTAATGGATGGTTAAATGGGTTTGAGTTTTGAATAAGAAATCTAAAATCTGATTCGAATTTTGTAAGGATTGATTCACCCACCTCTTAGTTCATTGTGCTTCCAACAGATTACATCCATCCAATTGAGACTTAATATTCTTAATTTTTTCTATAAAATTTATTACCTTTTCATATCCCTTCATGGGAGTCATCATCGATTCTAGAATCACCTTTATAATTTTTGATAATTATGAACCTTCATGCATTGATTCGATTGCGTCAAGCCTCACTTGGACATTCCTAATCTCGAATGTGGAGGAGGAGATCATCTTGCATGCGCCACAAAATAATGGACATAGCTTCCTGCAACTTTTATTGATATGCGAAACATTATCGCTTTTGTTTGTTTGTCGGTCGGAGCCTTCTTCGTACCATTTACGACCGTCAAAGCTTGTGAGCCATGAATTAGAAAGCTTCAATCGTATCTTCCAGATGTTATAATTGTTTCCATTCAACACTTGTGATTTATCAATAGTAAAGTGGTTAGATCCCATTTTCGCGTAAATAAATTTCAATAAATAAGAACAACAAGGTTTTTAGTAATCAAGGTTTAAGAATCCCTCTTTCGTCCTTTAAGCCATGCGATCAAGTCGTATTTCAATGAATACACGTCGGAAAAAGACACATGTCAACCACGTATTCTACAATATATTATTTTGACAATAACATTGATCTATGAATATGTGATTGAATTTTTATTAGTTTTACATGAAAAACGATGACTTAGTCATCGTGTTGTAAAAAATTACTTCACACAAAAAAATTCTTATCCAATATAAACGATACTATTTGAATAAATTTCCCACTAAAAATGAATAATTTAAATCAAATTACTTTGATTAATAAATGAGAAATAAATTACTAATATACAAAAATAAATGGAGCATAGCTCCGATAGAGAGGCTATACAAATAGCTTAAGGGATTTACTATCTCGGCTAACTTATCTCTCCATTCACCAATGTGGGTGATCCGCTTCGCATCTTGATATTGCTAACAAAACACAAAATCCGCGTGGCCTAAGTAACACATGGATGACGACGCATATGGTTATATAGCCTCCGAATGTGGGACTAATGTTCCCTTGAAAAATTAAAAAATAAAAGCAGCTAAAGGCTTAAGGGAGGCCACGTGCTCAGCGGTATAAGGGACAACAAGGTCGGCAAAGTGCTAAAGATATAGGCGGCCACAACTAGATCCTAAGTGACAACTGGCAACCAACCTCCACCTCAAGTAAGTCAAACGATTCTATGAAAAGCACATGCCAAATACCATCCATTAATCCCAAGAATTATACATTAATCCTAAGAAGTCAATCCATAGCCAAGCATATGTGGCAAGCTTTCCGTTAACCAAAGACAAAAAAGGTGACAAAGATTACCGGGGTTTGGCTTAAATTAATTCATTAAATAAGTGCGAGGTGCGGCATATTCATTGTAACATAGATGCCATTACCACCAAATAAATACTAGTGGGTTTAATGGAGGCTTAGCACTCATGGGTGAAAAAATAGGTTACGGGTTTAGCGCTTAGATTTTTATTATAGCATGTATAATTTTTGATTGACTTATAAGGTAGCCGCAAAGAAGGGGATACATGCTAAGGATGGCATATCATAGGATTTAATATATAGTTTTAAATTTAAACAGCTTAATGTATAGTTTAGTTTTTAAACTATATACCATAAAGTTTCTTTAAAGTATAATATACTATATAGTTTTAGATTATAGTTTTTTTTTTTTTTTAAATTATTAAATTTCCTTATATTATTCAAGGGTCCCGAATTTGGAATAGGTACTCGAAATATAAAACATTTAATACTTTCTTTTAATTATATATCTTGTTCTAGTACCATGATAGCAACGAGGTTATAAACAATTATATAAAAGATTTATCAACCCAAACATTTCACCAAGCAAATAAATACGGTGACACCAATTTACGTGAAAAATCCACGAGGGGTAAAAGCACGATCAAAAAGATATTTACATTTATCAAAGAAACATTGTTACATTCTAGTAAATACGTTGATGTGTAATCACAACACCCCGAATGTCTGCAACTCGATGGGTTGAGACTCTCAGTCTGCAATGTGCATAACATGGAGCTTTTCTCAAGTGTGGGACCTTGCGAAATCGGAAAAGCTCTCCGGATGAAGGCCGGTTCCTATTCCTCTGTTCAAATACACACGTAAAAATGCAGAGGGTTTACTCAAAAACCTAATCTAACTTGCCAAGGAGACAGGGTAAGAAGATGCATAAAAATAAACCTAAACTAACAAAGGTGATGCACCGAGGAATGAAGAACACCTGTCTTGCCAATAAACACAAAACATTAAAATGCAATGCAAGATCATGCACATATAACCAAATTTGCAGTGAAAGATTAGGAGGATGCAAATGAACATAGAGAGGGTTGAGAATCATCCACAAACATGCATTATTTGCTCCAAAGATTGATACAATACACTACAAAATGCCAAGAGGCAAAGTTGCATTACAGTTTTAGATAGGAGGTTTGGACTCCACAAATTCACCTACCAAAGGGAAGAAGGGAGGGGCAAAACAAGAATGTCCAACCTTTAGAAAGAAGCCCCTCCTTACAATTTATAGGAAGAATGAGAAAGGAAAGAGAGAGGAATTCCAAATCTACCCCAACCACCTCCAAGTTGTATTTAATTCATCTCATTATGGCGGTAGGTGAGAACCTAGCAAACCCAAAAAATGGCGAACTGTATTTTGCATTTTTGAAGAACTTTTTCTCACCCAATTAAATATATCCAATCATAGTTGGGTAGAGGACCTTGTAAGCTTTCCGAAAAGTCCAACCTTGCATGAATCTGAGCTCCCTATGAAAAGTTATGGCCATTTGAATATCTGGGTCAGGGTTTGCTTTCTGTCGGGTTCGGGGTGTCAACGCTCAAAATGTTGCGCCTCCTGAAGGTGCGCCTTGGCGCATCTATCCTCATGTCAACATACTTTTAAGTGTGCCATAGGTGCTGAAAATGTGGTGCCCACACCTTTCAACGACTGCGCTGAGGCGCATGACTTTTTACCTGTCAACATTTTTTGATCTGTGCCTTCAACTGCGCCTTGGGCAATGCAACTTTTTACCTGTCGACATTTTCTAATCTGCGACTTCAACCTGCACCAAGGTGCAACTTTTTACCTATCAACATTTTTCGATCCGCGCCTTTAACTGCGCCGAGGGAGCAACTTTTTACTGTCGACATTTTACGATCTGCGCCTTCAACTGCACTGGGCACGACTGGTGGCGTAAATAAATGTCGGGTTTTGAGTTTCTTTGATTTCCATATTCTTTTGTTTGTCTATATTTACCCAGGGAGGAGATATATACAACAATTTGGTGACTCAACGGGATCACCTTCCTACTAGGTAGAAGATCAGTGGCCTTTTAGCAATCCATTGGGTATTGAGTCATAAGCAATAACCTGAAACCAACACGATATGTGATCACGAGCATGTTACCACAAATCCTTCTCCGAGAGCACGCTGAACTGTAGAAATTCAACCTGGGAGCAACAAAACCTGTGCCGAAGCACTTAGGGAAATTGAAACCTAACTACAACAAGACGATGTGCATCCGCACTTAGAGGAATTGAAATCTAGGCTAATATTTACAAGGGTAAACCTTTTCCTTTTAGTAGCAATGTTTAAGATAGATTTCGTTAACCGGAATCGGGAGTTCTTCTCCATCCAATGTAGACAATTGGAAGGCATTACTACTTTTACATCCCGTGACCATGTAGGGGCCACTCCAAATGGCATCAAACTTGGAATGCCTTCTGGTTTTCCTTATCTGCATCCCATTTCAGAACTAGGTCCCCTTCCTGGAAGGTCTTTGCTCTTGCCTTCTTATCAAACCATCTTTTAACTAAGGCCTAATCTTTCTCAATCATTTGAACTGCATGTTCTCTGATTTCTTCACATTCCATCAACTCTACATACCTGGCCTCCATTTGTTCAAACTCGACAACTCCAACTGCCTTCATGCACTCTAATGTAGGCAGTTCTAATGATATAGGCACATCGCCTCCTTCCCATAAACCTTGACTTGTAGGGAGAATTACCTGTAGACCTTTTTGGTGTTATCTTGTCATCCTACAACACTTATTTTAGATTGGTATGCCATGTCCTTTGGTTTTCATCTCGAGTCCTTCTGATGATTCTTAGCAAATTCTTGTTCGTGGACTCTGCCTGTCCATTACCCTGCGGGTAATAATTGAAGAGGTGCTCAAATAGATTCCATTCTTGACAGCCCATTATGTAATCTTGGAACCTATGAATGCCAATGCATTGTTTGATATGATAGTGTCCGCACACCGAACTGGTCATTATTCCTTCATAAAATTCTAGTATGTTAGACTCATTTGCTTCTTTGAGTGCCACTTGCTTGATCCACTTGGTGAAATAGTCTCATTGCCGTGAGAATCCACTTGTGGCCTTGGCTTGAGTTTTGATTGATGACCCTAATGAAGTCCAATCCCCATTGCATAAATGGTTGGTCAACCAAAATTGGGTGCAATGGAAGTGCTTTGTTAGTCTTTCTTAGCTTTGTGAAGAGTGCACATTTCTTACACTTTCTTATCCATGTATAGCAGTCACTGAACACTATGGGCCAATAATACCCTGCCTTCATTATCTTGAGAGATGTTACTCGTGGGGTGAAATGTCCTCCGGAATCTCCATCGTGAAAATCTTGTAACACCCTTTCAATTTGACATGTCCCAATGCACCTTAATAGAACTCCATTGATGTCTTTCTTGAACAAAACACCATCAACAAGCACATATGGAATGGCTTGTAATCTGAAGTATCTCCTTTTGCTTTGCTCATTTATGGAGGGCATAGGCCTGCTGTAGGAAGTGTATCATATTTTGAGTCCAAAAAGGAGCGGGCACATCATCATTTTCCTATTCTTGACCATCCTGTAGTACCAAGACAGTCTCTTTTTCATCACCTACTTCAACTTGCTGACTCAAAGCTAGTTGTTCACATAGTCCTTTTCCACGTACTAGTTTTGTGACCTTGATCTCGATGTCATATTCCATGACATGAGTGATCCATCCTGCATGTTTCTCATTCAGCTCCTTGTTTAGAAGGAAGTCCTTGACTCCGCATGAGAGACCAATAATTGGATCTTGTTGTTTGAGACTAGGTGCTTGAATTTCTTTAAGCTCCTGATCACTGCAAGGACATGCTTTTCGATGAAAGAGTACCTAGTTTCATATTCCTCCAAGCCTTGACTGAAGAAAGTAACTGGTTGTTCTAATCCCTCTTTGTTTTGTTGTACCAGGATTGTAAAAATTGTGTCCCCACCACCGAAGGCATATAACATGAAATCCTTGGAGAAGTCTGGAATGACGAGAGTTGGAGCTTGAGATATAGCCTCTTTTATTGCCTCAAAACTTGCCTTGCCTTCAATTTGTCCACTTTAATGCCATGCTCTTCTTCAACATCAACATTAAATTGGCTTCATAAGAGTGGTAAAATTTGGCACAAATCTGCGAGACAAAATTTATCCTTCCTAAGAAGCTTTGAAGAGCGTTCTTGTGACTTGGCAATGGCAACGCCGAATTACTTCAACTCTTTTTGGGTCAGTCGTTAACCCCTCCTTTGAGACAATATGGCCTAGAAGTTTTCCTTCGTGAGCCGGGAATATGCATTTTTTGGGATTCAAAGATATCACAAATCTTCTACACCTCTCGAAATACCCGCCTCAAATGAAAAAGGTGATCCGCCATTTGCATTTTGGAGAATACGGTGATGTCGTCAAGATATATCGAACTATTTTGTTGATCAATCCCTCGAATGCCATATCCATTGCCCTTTGGAAAGTGGCTCCAACATTTGATAGTCCAAATGGCATCTTCTTGTAGGCATAGGTGCCCCATTTGGTGGTGAAATCCATCATGAACTGGTCACCTTCTTTCACCATTGCTCGATTATACCATGAGTAGCCATCTAGGAGAGAGAATCTCTCGAACCGGATACTATTTGCAATATTTGTTCCATTGAAGGAAGTGGGTAATGGTCTTTGAGAGATACCCTATTGAGGTCTCGAAGTCGACGCACAACCTCATTTCTCTATTCTTCTTCTGATGGTACCAAGTTCACAACCTAGCTTGAGTGCTTGATTAGGAATATAATGATCGCCTCTATTAGCTTGTTTAACTCTTTCTTCATTAGAGCCTCAATGTGATGGTTGACTGGTCTCTACTCGCACGATGGGCTTAGCATCCTGGATCCAATTCTATGGTATGTTGTGCCAACTTCGGATTGAATCCTCTCAAGTCTTCGTAGCTCCGAATACATCGGGAAATTCTTAGTAAAACCGTATGAAATATGATTTCTCCCGCTTAGTGGCCACTTTACCAATTTGAAGTGTTTTTCCTTCCCCAACCGAAATTGGCTCTGAATCTTCTCTTTTGACTGTCAGACGTTAGCCTTTTCCTTACGGGAACCAGTCGTTAGGGTTGAAGATAGACTCTAATGTTACTAAACCCTTGGGAAGCTTGTTTGTTTGTAGTTGCACTACTTGATCCCCATCTTTGTTGCTCTAGTCTGTCTCGATTCCAAGTGAGAATTCAGCCTCTTCTTGTAAGAAATTGATGATCTGTTGATCATTCTCAAACACCTGCTAGCTTGTGTTATTATCTGGCACTGCTGGCCTCACAATCACATGGATATGTGGCTGTGTTTTTTCCCTTTTGATGTTGTCAACGACATCAAACATTGCGCCAACTGCTGCGAGCCTATCCGCGGCTTCATTTTTTTTCCTGGGTATGGACACGATGTTTAAAGCTTCGAAATCCTCAACGAGGTCCCATACCCTGTTCTTGTAGTTCTTCAATAGGTCATTATTTGTAGCATGTTGTCCCCTGACTTGATTGATGATTAGATCGCTATTCCGAACACCTGCAAGTTCTTTATGCCCTTTTTCCCGGCCCAATGAAGTCCATGAATCAAGGCCTCATATTCAACTGTGTTGTTTGAACAGTAAAACTAGAAACAGAAAGCTGAATAATATTTGATGCCTTGAGGTGAAACAAGCATAGCTCCTCCTCCTGCACCTTGCCTACTCCTTGATCCATCGAAAAATAACTACCATACCTCGTTGTCATCCTTATGGTCTAGTTTGGTGATGCTAGGAATAGGATGGTTTTCTTCATGTATGCAATAGACTCCTAGCTCAGATTCTTCTACTTCTTGGTAGGGATCAAAAGCATGTACCTTGCTTGCCCATTCATCAAGATTCAAATCTGGGATGCTTCCAACTTTGGTGTCAGCTTCATCTGTGCTTGGATAATCTTCTTGATCAAATGCTGAATAGTTGGCATTGATTTGGCTTGGAGTATGAGGCTCAATGTGAAAGTTTGCAATTGGTTCAGATCTGATTGTTGCTTTGGCCCCATACCTCATCCTGAAAATCATGTGTGACCAATCTGTAGATAAATATCCACCGATTCTAGCTGTGAAATCCCTTGATAAGCATAGGGAAAAGAGTGGTGGCAAATATATCACTGACACATCTTACAAAAAGGTAACGTTGGGGCATGATGCAAGATAAGATTCAAACCTTTAATCACTCCCACCGTTTCTATAGCTATCCCATCCAATTGCACTACCCCTTTAGATATGACTTCATATTGGAGACCCAGCTGATCAGCTATTTGCTTGGGCATGATAGAACTACTTGCCCTAGAATCAATCATGTAATTGTGTACTAGTTTATCCCCAATGATTAATGAAACATAGAATGGATGGGGTTTCAAAACTTTACCTTGCTATCCTCCATGATTCCCTTCAGGCTGAGTAGCATTTGTGAGGACCTTCTCTTGCATATGGACCTGTTGGTTTGAAGTTGACCAATTCTTCATGGCAGCTTGTAGAAGATCTCTTTGGCCTGGGATGGATAAAGATTCCCACATTGATATATTCACATTTGTCTTCTTCATTTGATCAATGATGCTAAATGGGGATGAAACATATCTTTGTTGTCCTTTAGCCTGCACATTCCTTTCTTGTGCATGGGCAGCAACAACTAGCATTTGAGTTGGTTTAGAAGGTGGTTTGGGCTGTCCTTGCATGTTTGGAACTGTATTTTGCTTACCAACACCTTGTGGAGTGATGGAAGGTTGTAGATCACTTGGAGCCAATGACTTCCCTTCACCAATATTCCTCTTCTTTGATCTTGTGTTAGCTGCTACACTCTGAGAAATTGTTTGATTCATGCCACAAAAATCCTTAGCTTGCCAATTCACAAGTGCGGTATCATTTGGAGTTGTGTTTTGCTGAGATGTCCCTTGTTGCTGATTTGTTTCTTGACTCACTTCACCCTCAACGCCAGTAGTTGTCACCATCAAGGCTTGGTTCAAAGCACCATTGAAGCACATAGATTGGTTGTGAGGTTCATTGCATGGGAAACACCAATCATACTCTTGAGCTATGTTGTTTTGCACTGGCACTAAGGCTTTAGAAGCAGATGCAACATTGGGGTTATAGGGCTGAAATGGTCTATTGGTGGGAGGCCTTACTTGGCTTTGATTTGTAGCTAGATTGGGTGGCCTATTGGGCTGGTATGGTTGCCTATTAGGTTGAGCTTGAGGCTGATAAGAAGGTCTAAAGCTTTGGGCCTGCTGCCTCTTGAGTGTAACCAGCTCATTTCCCAAATTTTGTAATTGTTTCATGACCTCTTGGAGTTCATTTGAAGCACTAGAGGATGAAGTAGAAGTTTCATTTGAACTTTGATTTCTAGGAGTGGGAATAGGAGCCAAAGTGGGTGCTTGACTAGTGCTTGGATTTTCTAAGTTTGGATACAAGGGCATGGGAGGCCTAGGAGCTAGCTTACCAGCTTGAATAAGACAGTTTTCAGCCCTAATGGCAATGCTATAAGTAGTAGGTAAGGTTGTGCCTCCCATAGATTGAATTAACATAGAAATATCAGAATTCAAAGCCTTAAGATAGTATAGAAAAGCACCTTCAGCTGTTGGCCTAATGACCACTAGAATTCTATCCCAAGACCTTTGAAATCTGAAGTTGAAGTTAGTCAGTTGCTCATTGGGAGCTCTCTTAATAGTTGTCAATTGTTCTAGTAGAGACAAATTGTCTCCCTTTTCTCCAAACTGCTCATGGAGAGCTATGCATAACTGATTCCAATTTTGGATAGAACCGGCTCCAAGGCTCCTAAACCATTGCAATGCCTTCCCTTTGAATGAAGATGCCAGTAATTTGACAACAACATCCATTTCATTTATCTCATGGATTGCAAAAATGTTAGCAATGTCTTTGACATGATCACCAGGAGTGGTATGATTTTCTCCAGTGAAAAATGGAATGTTCTTCAATGCTGCAATTGGAACTGGATTCTTGTGCATTGAGGGCAAGTGGGCTACTCCAGTGAAGTTGACAAAAGGGTTTTGTTGCACCATTCTGATTGGCCTGAGAATCCTTGTTGATTAGATGAAAGGTCTACCAGGTGGAGGGGTTGATAAAGTCTTGTTAGGTGGAGATGGTGATCTTTGTGGTCTTCTTCCTCTCCTTCCTCTACCTGGTGATAGCTACAAGTAGACAAATAACCCCTCTTCTTGAGTATCAGACCTAGTTCGAATTCTTCTCATGTACCTGGGAAACTGTGTTCTGCTATACCACTGAATTCTATCCCTTCGGAGTCACCAGATGTGTTGGGGAACGAGCCTCAAAAGGTTGGATTTTGCCAAGTTACACACCAACCTCGACAAAAATTAAACTCAAAATTTTGAAAGACCTATATATTTGAGATTCTGGGGTTTGGAATTTGATTTGGAATGACAGTCCCAAAAACCCGAAAATGCCAGACTTCCGAAATCCGAAATCCAAAATTCAAAAAACTCTGAAATTTTGAAAATCAAAATTTCAAAAACTAAAGATACCCTTTTGAAGATTACCCCCAGATCTATCAGGTGGTGAAATTTTGACTTGTTTTGAGCAAGTTAAGCCCTTGAAAATTGATTTTGGAGTTCAGCCTGGAAGGTGAAAAATCGAAAATAGAGAACTTGTAATTTCTAAGTCCAAATTTCTTGAAAGTTCCTTCAAATCTTGTGGAATGACCTCTCTGTCCCACCGGGCATGCCAAAACTATTGATGTGTGATCACAACACCCCGGCATGTCCTGCAACTCTATGGGTTGAGACTCTCAAAGTGCAATTGCATAACATGGAGCTTTTTGAAGTGTGGGACCTTGCGAAATCGAAAAGCTCTCCGGATGAAGGCGGTTCCTATTCCTCTATTCAGATACACACGTAAAAATGTAGAGGGTTTACTCAAAAACCTAATCTAACTTGCCAAGGAGACAAGGTAAGAAGATGCATAAAAATAAACCTAAACTAACAAAGGTGATGCACCGAGGAATGAAGAACACCTGTCTTGCCAATAAACACAAACCATTAAAATGCAATTCAAGATCATGCACATATAACCAAATTTGCAGTGAAAGATCAGGAGGATGTAAATGAACACAGAGAGGGTTGAGAATCATCCACAAACATGCATTATTTGCTCCAAATATTGATACAATACACTACAAAATGCCAAGAGGCAAAGTTGCATTACAGTTTTAGATGGGAGGCTTAGACTCCACAAATTCACCTACCAAAGGGAAGAAGGGAGGGGCAAAACAAGAATGTCCAACCTTTAGAAAGAAGCCCCTCCTTACAATTTATAGGAAGAATGAGAGAGGGAAGAGAGAGGAATTCCAAATCTACCCCAACCACCTCCAGATTGTATTTAATTCATCTCATTATGGCGGTAGGTGAGAACCCTAGCAAACCCAAAAAATGGCGAACTGTATTTTGCATTTTTGAAGAAATTTTTCTCACCCAATTAAAGATATCCAATCGTAGTTGGGTAGAGGACCTTGTAAGCTTTCTGAAAAGTCCAACCTTGCATGAATCCGAGCTCCCTATGAAAAGTTATGGCCATTTGAATATCTGGGTCGGGGTTTGCTTTCTGTCGGGTTCGGGGTGTCAACGCTCAAAATGTTGTGCCTCCTGAAGGTGCACCTTGGTGCATCTATCCTCATGTCAACATAATTTTAAGTGTGCCATAGGTGCTGAAAATGTGGTGCTTTGACGCCTTTCAACCTACGCCTGTGGCGCAACTTTTTACTCACAACATTTTCTTATCTGCGCCTTCAACTCCGCCCCATGGCGCAACTTTTTACCTGTCGACATTTTCTGATCTGTGCCTTCAACCTGCGCGCTGTGGTGCAAATTTTTACCTATCAAAATTTTCTAATATGTGCCTTCAACCTGTGCTAGGGCGCAACTTTTTACATGTCGACATTTTTTGATCTGCGCCTCTAACCTACGCCAGGGCGCAACTTTTTACATGTCAACATTTTTCTCGATATGCGCCTTCAACCTATGCTAGGGCGCGACTGGTGGCATAAATAAATGTTGGGTTTTGAGTTTCTTTGATTTCCATATTCTTCAGTTTGTTTATATTTACCCAAGGAGGGAGATATATACAACAATACCCTTTTCTCACTTCTCTCTCAAACCATTCACTGAAGTCAATTAACCAATGTGATCCACGGTCATATTTATTTGACCCCTCGAGATCACAAACTATATCAAATGAAGGGTATGAATAAACAAAACCCTAATTTAATATAAATTAGTTAATAATTATCCAATTAAACATAAACACAAAGTTTACATTAAATAATTAAGACTATAACTTATTCAAAATTATTTAATTATAAACTAAGGTTTATATGCACTTAATATTATGTTTTAACAAGTTTAATGACAAATGTTAAAAACATATAATGGTATAAATTGGTATGAAGGTCTTGTCAGGTGTAAAGAAGGTGGTTTTACCTAACCAAGTTGGTTTTTTTGTACAACAATCAAGGTTATCATAGTTAGCACCCTAAGATGGATGTAACTACCTCTTCTAGGTTTTTTAGTAGAGGTATTTGAATGGAGGGAGACATTGAGGAAAAAACAAGATGGTAGGGTTTGAAAATAAGGGCCTTGAGGGCTCAAAACATTATGTTTGAATCATTCAAGACATACAATAGAAGGTTTATTAAATACAAATTTTTCAATTATGAAGATCATGCATATTCCTTGAGAACAAAGCGATGAAATATCCTTGTTCTTAATTCTTGTCATAATTCATGATTGTTTATAGTACAATAGAGTTATTACAAGTATAATGGAATTGTAAAAGTTGTGAGAAGGATCCAAATTAATTTTCAAGAGGTCAAGACATGTGTTATGGACACAATATTTCTTAAGCAACCAAAACTTTGCATAGTGAAAGGTATGTAAGTTGCATTGTTGTTTATATGTGATATGAATGATTGAGGAGACTCAACAAATTTTCATCACTGTAAAATAACATGATTTTATGTGTAGAATAATTATAAAGGGATAATCAAGTGTGTAATAATAATCGGGATAAATAAAACCTAACCAAATAAAAATACTTTTTTATTAGAAGCCTTAGAAATTTATAACCTTATTCTAAGGTTTAGTAAAAAGAAATGTGTATAACTATAATTATATCCTGAAGTTAGTATGTGGTTTTAAAGTAAAAAGTTTACATACCAATATTTAGGAAGAAATATTAAGTTTTGAGGCCAAAAATTGAAAAATAAAGTATATCCCTCTCATTATAACAATTATAGGCTAGTTTTGGATATGTAAATATTTTAGAAGACAAGTTATGAAGAAAAGTGATCCTAAAGAGGTGTAACATGATGATTCTGTGATGTAAGGATTTTTGGAGTGAGAATTCAATCTAGTAACTCATAAATAAGAAATTCTTCTCGAGAATCTTGTTATAGTAACAACTCATTTCTGAGTTCTCTATGCATGATTGAATTAGGGTTACTGGTAAGCAACCACCAAGTATGAAGTTAGCGATAAGATCATTAGGATTTTGCGGGTTTGAAGGAGATAAAAATGTGAGGCTGAAATGTTTGAGAACATTTAAATTCAAATACATTCTAGGATCAAAACTAGTGAGATAAGAATGAAGTATGGTTTAAGTAAACTGAGTATTTCTTATGTTTTAAAGTATGAATAGGTTTTGAAACATAGTAAAGACTTTGGGGAGGTTTAATAAATATTATCTATATTTGATAGAGATTGAGAAGCTTATGATGAGTACATTATTTGGCTTATTTATGTCATTCATATGATTGATAATTTTTCATTTACACATGATTCACTAGTGCATGGGGATGCTTTATATGGTTATATCTTAGTGAGTTTAATGCATTTTCCTTGTCTTTGTTCATGCAACCCGTTAACCGTATAACTTCCTACTAATTTCCTTTATGAGTGAAATGTGGTAAACATGTGCAGGATAATAATGAGCATTTACTACCAGTTTTGGTGTGCAGTCAAGGATCCCGAGTCTTGAAGTCGGTATGCAGTCATGGAGGAATTTTTCCATTAACATGCCTATAAACATGGGTCTTGTTTCTAGCAAGTTCTGTAGGATTTTATGAACCTTAATCGAATATTGTTAGTGGAAGAACTTGGTGCCTATCATTTTGGCATGATATGTAACCAACTATGTCTATATATAGACATCTCCTTGAAGAACAATGTAGTAGTTGGATAATATTGATAATCTGCAATATAGTTTGTATCAGTTAGTGTTTACTTTTCAGATGCACCGAGTACCTCTTGTTGTTAAGATCACCTCTATCCCAAGGGAGAGAAAGGGCCCACTCGACCGAGGTGACTGGAGGTTGTTTACATTTGCACATGAATGTGGTTTTCTGATAAGTCATAATTTTCTCAATTCCTCTACTACAATTTCCATTTAGTATGTTTATTTCCTTTATCGCAATTTCCATTCAAAGTGTATGTTTCCTTTTATGCAATTTCAATTTTGAGTGTGTTGTTTTAATTCTACAAATTCAATTCAGAGTGTGTGTTATTTGAATTCAGTATATTAATTTAGTGTGTGCATTATAACTCTAGTAAAGTATTTCCAGTAGATGCATTTCATTACAGTAATGTCATTTATGTAGCTTAGCATTAAGTTTCCATAGATTAGTAGGAAACGAAGAAAGATCCAACAGGAAAAACCCCCAAAGAAAGACCCAACAACATAACTGGTCAGACAGGCTTCATTGCATATAGCCTTGGACACACAACCCTGGTTTATAATGACACTAGCAGAAAAACATGTTAGTTAAATGATTGGAGAACACAACGACCCATCACCTTATAGATTAGAGAGGGCATGTTTCCTTGTAAACTCTTTTTAGCCTTGGGAAGCAAGTGAAATACCTAATTGAGATATTTAAAAGTGAGTTAAAAGGTTTATGAGTGGGCTCATGTTATAAAATTTATAATAGAGAAAGAGAACAATAACGGGTACTAGAATATGTTCTTATCTTCTCATGAATCATTATCGTTTTCTTGAACATGGGGATTTACATGAAGACATGGCTCTTGGATAACTAAAACTAATTTAGAATAAGACCGGTAGTTTGGAGGAGTTATAATGGATCACCGAGCTTGAAACTTTGGTATAAGCTAAATGACCCTAATGTGTGTCAAAAATTGTATTTAGTTTTCTTGAGACTAGGTGGACTATTTGGAACAACAAATTTTGTGTGTATTCAAGGCTAGAAGAGCTAGTTTTATCTTGAAGAGGAAAATTGAATGAAATGAAGTCTTGATGCATTCTTGTAAGATCTAGTGAATTTGATTGTTCAGAAAGGAGTAGGTAAAGGGTGTGAAATTGTCTAAAGATCCCTTAATCAATATTTTCAATAAATTGGCCTTATATACATTTTAAGTATTTTATGTTATTATATGCGATTGTGATCATTTCATACTAACTTGTTGACTTTGGTTGATTTATTGGTCCTTATTTGCTATCTAGTGGTATTAGAGAAGGTTTTCTCTTAAAATAAGAAAGATACATTGAAGAGAATAAGTGAAGATTGAAATTATAGTAGAGAGAAAAGAAACCTTAGTCATAAAAGGCTTAAAGTAGAAGATAAGAAGAATTCCAAGGTGAAACAGACTTGGAGGGTAAAAAAGAAAATAATCAGCATTAAAAGAATAGGTAAGCCCTAGGGTGAGGTGTTAGGAAGAAGGAAGGTGGAAAATAATGTCTTGTGAAGAAGAAAAGAGGAGAATTAAGAAGAAAGTAAATAAAAATGAAAGGTTTCTTTTTGGATGGATATTATGCAACAAGATGAAAGAGAGTGAAAGGATGGAAATAATGACTAATGAAGAGATTATTGAAGAGATAAAAATAAGACTTGAAGTGGATAATAGAAAGAAGAAAGGAGGAAAACCAAATTCTTGGATGGAACATGAGAAAAATAGTGCAATGGCCTATAGAATGGCTTGTAGAGAGAAGAAGGAAGCAAATGGCTGCATGGAAAAGAGAGAAAATAAGAAAAATAAGGCATATGGAGACTAATATTTTATTTTTGGAAGTGGAAGTGGTACTTAGCGAAGATGAAGATGAAACTAGTGAACAAGAAAAACAAAGAAAGAAGAAGAAGAAGAAAATATCTTGTAAATATCTTCTCAAGAGGTTATATGGCCTTTAAATTTTCATTCTAATATTTCGTTTGCATGTGTTCCTACAAGCGAAAAAAAGATAAGATATGAAGATAAATAATGAATCATTGAATGAGAATCTAGATGATGAAAAGATCAAAGATGAAATAATGGATGAAGAACAATTTTATGAACAAACTCAAAATCAATTTGGTTCACTTAAGAAATAAGGTGCACTCATAGCGTGATACAAGGATCATTGAGAATTGTTACAAGAGCATGTGGAGTTGGTTGAGTGGAAAAGATGAAGTGAAATTCAAAGTAAATTCAATAAAAAATAGGGTTCATTTTAAGAGACCTCTTGGAAATCGAAGGTGGAAAATACCTAGTGAATATCCCCAGAACCGGTTTTGCGGGAAGGTGAATTTTTTGGGGGTTGTATGAAAAAATTTCACCTGATTTTCAAGTGGTGTAACAGAAGGCTGCAGACGCGCGATGGGAGATTTGTTGTCACACGTCAAAAAATGCATTGACGCACGTCAATGCGAGACCTCTTTGACGCGCTGGCGTCAATGCATTTTTTTGACATGCGACAACAAATCTCCCGTCGTGCGTCTGCAGCCTCCGCCCTCTTTTTCACATCGAAGAAAATATACGTATGCCGCAAGCGTCAAAAACTATCTTTCATGTGTCAATATTTGTAGTACTTTCTTTTTTCAAGGCCAACTATCCGTCAGTGTCACGCGTCAACAAATAACCGCATTGTCGCGTGTCAACAAATTGTTTGTCATGCATCTATTATGCGTCAATATCTGCAGTACCTCCTTGTCGTGTGTCAACTATCTATCAGTGTCGCGCGTCAAAAATAACCCCATTGTCACGCATCAACAAACTCTTTGTCATGCGTCTACTATGCGTCAATATCTGTAAACCCTCCTTGTCGCGCGTCAATAACTTACCCCCTTGTCGCGCGTCTGCAATACATGATATATCATATTGTTGACAAAATTTGAAGTAGAAGTGTTCTACCTAGCGAATAATATAGGATTATGTAGGGGATATTTTTCAAGGGTAGGCGAAGCCAACCCCTAAAAAAATTAAAGTGTAATTTTTAGCGAACAGAGGACACCGACCCACGCCTAGAAAATTCACCTTTTAAAAATTTTCAAAAATGGAATATTCGCCATATTACGAATATTCGCCACTAAAATTTTCCATGATAAAAACCTTAACCAAAGAAGCACATAATGAATATGATGGAATGAGGAAGACTTAAGAGCAATAAATATAGAAAGAATATGATAATATATAAAAATAATGGTAATGTTGACCAAAATAAGCTCACACTTATTTTGGGTCAATTGACACCATTTTCCCCCTTTTGTGCTTCAATATGAATTTTTACATATTTTAAGCACTTAAGGCCCCTGAAAGTATTTCCATTAGATAGGAAATTTCTTCCCTTTCTAGAGATATAAATAAGTCCTTCTAACTCTTCGTATTTTTCAAGTTACGGGTTGGTGGGCCTAGGAAGAATTTTTGCCAAAAGCGGGCCAACAGGCCTAGGGAAGATTTTTTTGCCAATGGAAAATTGTGGACTAATGGGGCAACGGGGAAGTATTGTGACATTTTTTCACTTTTCGCAAAGGGGCACAAGTATAATTGCGGGCCTGCACGTCCGAGAAGGATTTATTTTTGTCCAAGTGGAAAATGCGATGGGTGGTGGACTCGAGGATGACTTTTTGCCAAGTATAAAGTGGGTCTGCATGGGTACTATGGAGGAAATTTTTCCCAAGTATAAATGCGGAGGACAAGTCTGTGGGGAACTTTGGAACCTTTACACTTTTTTAAATGGCTCAATTTTCAAGTGCGGGCCCACGAGCCTATAGGGTCTCATCGACCGTTGAAAAGTCATGAGACCCACGAAGGGCTCCACATGTCTAATCGGCACAACACCAAAGTCGGTTCCAAAGAGCATGTTTCCAAATGAGCACGAGGCTTCCACGTGTCCTAGAAGTCAAAAGGGAGATAGAGTGGGCACAAATCGACTAAGTATAGAGCAGAGTGGGGAGGGTGTCACGTGTCTCAATGGCGCAACCTCAATGGTCAAAACCAAAGGTGGAGACTCAAATGAGTGCTAAGCCTCCACGTGTCTAGGGTCCATGAAAAGTCAAATAGGTAGTAGGCCCAAATTGGCTAAGTATAAAAGAAGCGGCCGAAGATGATGCCACGTGTCGACTTGGTGCAATTTCAAAGGTAAAATTCGGAGGGATAATCCCAAAAAGCTTTAGGCCTCCACGTGTCAGAGAGGTCGGACGTATGGCCTTGTCAAGGAAAAGGGACTTAGACAAAACACAAAGAAACAGAAGAGGGCAGCAGAAGGAGCCACGTGTCTCTTCGGTGCACTTTCAAGAGGTGAATCCAAAGGTGGTCCCCAAACATGCGCCAGCTCACCATGTGTCTCAACAGCACGGCCCAAAAGGCATTCTCCAAATGAGCGCCAACCCACCACGTGGTCAGAGTCCGAAAAGGTAAGGTTGGCCATTGAAAATTCATAAAATCCTATGAAGAGATCCATGTCTCTTATCTGTGTAACTTAAAAAGTAGAATCTGGGGGCAATTTCCAAATGAGTGCAAAGCCTCCATGTGTCTTGGGTCGAGGCACATGTGTCTGCGCAATAGGAGAGACTAAGGTAGAATAAAAAGGAAACCGAGGAGCCCGCGGAAGCTACCATGTGTCAGTCTAGCATAATTTCAAGAGTGAGAGGAAGGGGATGAATCTTCAAGATGTGCGAGGCTGCCACGTGGACCCTATATGGACAAACTCTTTTAAATATTGTGCGTCTGTGACCCAGATCTTTAGACAGCCATATCTTTTGATTGTAAACTTAGATTTGGCCGAGAGAGGACTTTTTGGAAAGATCTCGGCACCAAATTCTCACCTACCTCCATTAATGTTTCAGCCCTCTATTTTGGGGGACTTTCAAGTCTCCCACTTCCTTCATGATGAAGAATGGTCCTTTTCCTTTCCCAATAAGGGACAACGATGAGGTATGTGTGTTGCAATGAGACTCATCACTCGTGGTTGGAGTAGGTAGAATTCAATGCATTGTAGGGGTGGTTGGAATAGAGTTTGATTTTTTCCCTCTCTCTTTCTCTCTCATTCTTTTATATATTGTAAAGGAGGGGCATATTCAAAGGGTTGGTCATTGTTTCTCTCTTGCCCCCCTCTCTCTTTCTTCCTTAGGGTAGAATGTGGAGTCTAAGCCTCCTTTCATGGCTCTGTAATGGAATTTTCTTGCCCCTTTCCCACTAATGATGTACCGTGTAACTTTTAGAGCAATATAATATGTTTTTGTGATGCATGTTTCCATCCTTTCTTATTTTTTTGTCTCTTCTTGCCTCTCATCATTGCAGGGTATACTATGCATACTTCTAATGTTTATTGTAGGTTATGGGAGTTGTGTTTAATGGGTCTTGAAGTGGTGTTCCGTGTGAAATTCATCTTTGGTTATGGTGCATCTTGTCCACCCTCTCCTTTGCTCACCTCTCTCCACTTCAGGAAGTTTGGATATGTGATCAGCCACTTCCTTTTTTGGTGTATCACCACTTAGTATAGGATCTCTTTCACTCCTCTCTCTCTCTCCTGTCTCCTTGGAATGGTTAGATTAGGATTAGATAGTTTTCCTTGAATTGGAGTAGGTGGTGGTAGGTAGTTTAGGAAGAAGGAACCAGCCTTCTCTAGAGGTCCATCTCAAGTTTTGCAAGTCCCATAGCTTGAGAGATGGTCCAATGTTGTGTAATCACACCGAATGCCCCATTTTAGACTAAGGCCATGCAAGGGTCTGTGATTTCACACTAATAGTTTTTGCACAATTGGTGGGACACTAAGGTTAGATTCTCTCATCTTTCCAAGGTGTCTCATTCCAAACAACAAATCTTAAGCCACCATTGGACCAACTAATAGTTTTTGGCATGCCTGGTGGGACATCATAGAAGTTAGAGTTTCATCTTTCAAGGTGTCTCATTATCAACAGAAAATCTTAAGACACCGCGCGACCACCTAAAATTTTTTGGCACACCGGGTGGGATAGGTCTAAATCACCTTACCACTTCATCTTAGCAGGTTGGTGTGTTCCTATTAAGATTAAGCCTTTTGAGGCACATGCAAAGCACATCTGGTAACTCCATCTAGTCAACAAGCCACGTATCTGAGGTTATATACCTTCCCCATCCATTTTCATCCATCTTTCCTTTCATATCTTTCATTTTCTTCCATCCCATGAATTTGTGCAATCATGACTTCATTTCCTTCTTAGAACTCACACTTGCAGCAACAACAATGCAATCCACCTCCAATGTATTTCCCAACTCCTCCAGATCAACATTATGATCAGATCCAGAACCATTATGCTTACCCATATGAGCAGGGTCAAAACCAATTTGGCCATGGAGCTTATCAAGAACAAGGGGACACATACAATGGTGACAACTACATGGAAAATTTTGATCTACTAGAGAAGATTCAAGGGATGGAGGCTAGCATGGTGCAATCTAGGGCTATAACATAGATGAAGGCATTCAAAATTGGCTATAGGGCACCTTGTCCATGGGCCAACCTATGCCAAGACATTACAACCCTCAGGAGAAGCTTGAATTCATGGTTGAAGTGTTGCCTCAACTTGCATAGTAGATTAAGGATATTGAGGCATATGAGCAAAGTGTAAGACAACATTGTCAATGGGTAAGTCAATCACCAGCTCCTTGTCCTTCATTTTCTCTTTCTCAAACTCCATCATTTCAGCATGATCAAGATTCAAGCCCCTCACTTTCTTGCCCCAAGTGTTGATTTCCCTTCTCCATCTCCTAATCTTCCATCTCATCTTAATTATTCTACCCTTTTCCCTTCCCAAGAAGTCATTCCCTCCAAATAAACAAGAAGTTCCACTCCCCTCTCCACCAAAAACAATTTCAAAGCTGGTTGAAACCCCATCCACTCCTCCTCTTGCTTTCCCAAGTCCATGTTGGGAAGAGACTCAAGAATCTAGTCAAGGAGAACAACAAGAAGAGGAACCCAACAGAGAAGAAATGATAGAAAATATGAAGAGTTGGGCTGCCAAATTTGAGTTTACAAAGATCCCCTTGATGGTTAAGCCAACAGAGGAGGTCAAGGTTGAAGAGCCAGTGGTGGCTAAGGCTGAGTTTGTAGAGAATAAGAATAAGAACACGAGGAAGAAGAACAATAGTCTATTTTCTCTGAATGTAATGTTCATAATGGCACTTTGTCTGAAGAGGATGTTGATCTAATCCAAGCTGCACAACTAGTTAAGGAGGAAGAACAACCAGCTCCAAGTCCCATTGAAGAGGAGCAGCTGGGAGAGATCAAATCGAGTTGAGGCCACTTAGTGAAGAAATCATTATTGAAGATTTTTTCTTTCATTTGAAGGGCCTGATTTGATTAATGAACCCATGATGGAGGAGGACTATATAGTTTCAAAGGCTCTAAGCGTAGAGAAGGCCACAAAAGAACCTTTAGTTCTTCCTCCCACTTCATCCCCTTCAAGCTCTAATGTTGAAGAGGATTTTGAGCTTTCAAACTTCATGTTTGAGGATGAAGGAAACCATGGTGAAAGTTGCAGATCAGGAGGACACCATGGAGGAGGTAGAGCACATGTAACAAGACAACAAGGAGGAAGACTATCTATCAGACTTGGAAGATTGCTTTGATGGAGAGGATCCTAAGGAGATCACATCATTTTCTCCTCCATCATCCACCTTCCAAGCACATGAGCCTACTTCCATGAAGGAGAGCATTCAAGTACAACAACCTATGCACTTCATAACAACTCTCTGGAACCAAGGTTGGAAGATATGAATCTTCCATGTTCTTTCAGGAGGAGGAAGGGAAAAGGAAAGAGGATGTCATCATCTCTCTCACCATCCATCCATATAGGAAGGTCACCAAGAAGACTCCATTCTTGGAGTTGAAGTTTCAGAACAATGGGCACATTCAAAGGACCAGACTTTGCCAATCAGGTACTTGGCTTCATTGGAGCCAAGGGAGAAGCCAAAACCAGTCATGCCCACTTCAAGGCATGAGGATGAGCTCCAAAGTACCAAGGATCAGCTGTAATGCCTCTTTAATCCAAATGAAGAGAAACTAAAAGAGGAATTTTCTTGTTTCAGTTGACACCTTGATGATTTGGGTGGAGGACCGCTTATAGTCAGTTTTTCACTCATACAAGCAGCCATATTTAGTGTCAAATCATTTACATGGCTGTCCCTTTTGAGAAAGGGAAGCTACTTCTCCTCCTAAGTTGTAGGATTTGTTTGAGTCCCCCTTTTCTCTGGTTAGCATAGGGTAGGTTTAGGTTTTTTTTTAGTAGAAGAAGAGCTTGTTCACACATTGCATGTTCCACTTGGAGCATGTATGATTTCTAGTTTTTCATATAGTGCTGTGGTGTTTTGTTTCTTAGTCACAGTACATTGGAAGTAGCATTTCTTGAGTCAACTCTAGTTCAATGGTGTTCCAAGTGGCTCAGGAATTAGATCTTCAAAGTTCAGATACAATTTGTGTTTACCAGGTAGACTCCATGCCTAATGGATTATTTAAGGTCACTGATCATTTCACCTAGTAGGTAGGTGATCCCCATGAGTCACCAAATTGTTGACCAAAATAAGCTCACACTTATTTTGGGTCAACTGACACCATTTTCCCCCTTTTGTGCTTCAATCTGAATTTTTACATATTTTAAGCACTTAAGGCCCCCTGAAAGCATTTCCATCAGATAGGAAATTTCTTCCCCTTTCCAGAGATATAAAGAAGTCCTTCTAACTCTTCGTATTTTTCAAGTTACGGGCCCGGGCCTGGGAAGGATTTTTTGCCAAAAGCGGGCCGACGGGCCTAGGGAAGATTTTTTTGCAAATGGAAAATTGTGGACTGGCAGAGCGGTGGGAGATATTTTTACATTTTTCACTTTTCACAAAGGGGCATGAGTATAATTGTAGGCCCGCAGGTCTGGGAAGGATTTATTTTTGTACAAGTGGAAAATGTGGGAGATGTCTTTTTCCCGGCGGGCCGAGGATGACTTTTTGCCAAAAGCGGGTTTGCGGGGCCACGGAGGAAATTTTTCCCAAGTATAAATGTGGGCGGAGGGTTTGCGAGGAATTTTGAATTTTACACTTTTACAAATGGCGTAATTTTCAAAGTGGGCCCGTGAGCCCGCGGGGTCTCATCGGCCGTTGAAAAGTCATAGACCCGCGGAGGGCTCCACGTGTCCATTTGGCGCAACACCAAGGTTGGGTCCAAAGAGCGGGTTCCCAAATGAGCGTGAGGATTCCACATGTCCTAGAAGTCAAAAAGGGAGATAGAGTACAAAAATTGACTAAGTATAAGCATAGCCACGAGAGGATGCCACGTGTCTCAATGATGCACCCTTCAAGGGTCAAAACCAAAGTGAAGACTCAAATGAGCACCAAGCCTCCACGTGTCTAGGGTCTAACAAAAGTCAAATAGGCAGTAGGCCCAAATAAGATAAGTATAAAAGAACCACCGGAAGGTGCCACGTGTCAACTTGGCACAATTTCAAAGGTAAAATCCGGAGGGACAATCCCAAACAAACGCTAGGCCTCCACATGTCCAGGGTTAGACGTATGGCACTGCCCAGAAAAAGGGACTTAGCCAAAACACAAAGAAATAGAACAGGGTAGTGGAAGGAGCCACATGTCTCTTCAACGTACTTTCAAGAGGTGAATCCAAAGGTGGTCCCCAAACATGCGCCAACTTTCCACGCGTCTCAACAGTGCAACTTCAAAGGCGCGGCTCAAAAGGCAGTCTCCAAACGAGAACCAACCGCCACGCGGTTAGAGTCTGAAAAGGTAAGGTCAGCCATTGAAAAGTCCAAAAATCCTAGAGAGAGCTCCACGTGTCTTATCCACGTAACTTCAAAAGAAAAATCTATGGGCAATTTCCAAATGAGCGTGAAGCCTCCATGTGTCTTGGGTTAGGCACATGTCTCTCGCCAACAGGAGAGACTAAGGTAGAATATGAAGGAAACCAAGGAGCCCATAGAATCCACCATGTGTCAGTCGGTGCAATTTTAAGAGTGAGAGGAAGGGGCTGAATCTTCAAGATGTGCTAGAATGCCACGTGGACCGTGTATGGAAAGACTCTTTTAAATATTGTGTGCTCGAGACCCGAATCTTTAGACAATCATATCTTTCTATTGGAAACTTGGATTTGGGAAGGAGAGGAATTTTGGAAAGATCTCGGCGTCGGCTTCTCATGTGCCTCCATTAATGTTTTGGCCCACTATTTTTGGGGGTTGTCAAGTCTCCCACCTACCTCCATGATGAATAATGGGCCATTTTCTTGCCTAGTAAGGATACAACGACATGGCATGGGTTTGGAAGTGAGACTCATCACTATTACAAGTGGATTTCAATGCTTTATGGAGTGGTTGGAGAGGTGGAATTCAATGCATTGTAGGGGTGGTTAGAGCAGAGTTTGATTTTCCCTCTCTTTCTCTCTCATTCTTCTATATATTGTAAAGGAGGGGCATATTCAAAGGGTTGGTCATTGTTTCTCTCTGCCCCCTCTCTCTTTCTTCCTTAGGGTAGAACATGGAGTCTAAGCCTCCTTTCATGGCTCTGTAATGGCATTTTCTTTCCCCTTTCCCACTAATGATGTACCATGTGACTTTTGGAGCAATAAATATGTTTCGTGATGCATCTTTCCATCCTTTCTTATTTTTTTGTCTCTTCATGCCTCTCGTCATTGCAGAGTATATTGTGCATACTTCTAATGTTTATTACGAGTTCGGGCTCGTTGTGCTTAATGGGTCTTGAAGTGGTGTTCCATGTGACATTCATCTTTTTTTGTGGTGCATCTTGTCCACCCTCTCCTTTGCTCACCTCTCTCCACTTCAGGCAGTTTGGATATGTGATCAACCACTTCCTTTTCTGGTGTATCACCGCTTAGTGTAGGCTCTCTTTCACTTTCTCTCTCCCCTTGTCTCCTTGGAGTGGTTAGATTAGGATTAGATAGTTTTCCCTGCCTTTGGAGTAGGTGGTGGCAGGTAGTTTAGGAAGAAGGAACAAGCCTTCTCACGGAGGGTCATCTCAAGTTTTGCAAGTCCCTGACTTGAGAGATGGTCCAATGTTGTCTTGATGACACCGAATGCCCTATTTCAAACTCGGGCCATTCGGGGTGCTATTATTTTGCACTAACTTGAATAATAGAGGGTGATAAACAAGAAAGTGAATAATTTAAGATGAGGAAGAAAGAAGAAAAAAATGAGTCTAATTTGTCTCTATGTTTACAAAATAATATTTCTTTTAGCTATACTTGTGCGGGTGTGAAAAAATAATTGAATGTGAAATAAAAATAAGAAATAAATTTATGAGAAGAAATAGCTGAAACATGAAGAAGGAGAAAAAGAGAAAGACAAAGAAATAATGAAGCAAGATGAAGATAAGACAAACAAGCTAGAAGATAACCAAACAAACAAAGAAAAGAGAGAGATATATATGAAGAGTAAAGATGATGTCAAATGCGATAGAGGGAGAGGAAATTCAAACAAGAAAAGGAATTGGAAGAAAAGACAAAATATATACATTTTTACAAGAGTGCACATCTTCCCACTTGGGGAGTATGATGCGGGAGCATCATCATGTGCAAAGTCAAAAATTGGGTTTTCCACACATTTTGGTTTGAATTAGGCTTAAGTAGGCATTTTAACTTTTTTTTAGTGCTTTCCCACCTTCTTGAAGTCCTTCATGAGTGTTAAGGGGTCCTTTTAAGTTTTCTCTCTAAAATGCATCTATTGAATTTATAAATTGAAATGGGGATGTTTAATGACAAATGTAAAAACACATAATGGTGTAAATGGTATGAAGTGTCTTATAATGTGTAAAAATGTGATTTTAACTAATCAATTTGGTTGTTATGTACCATGGTTAGGGTTCTAAAATTGATGTAACTACTTTCTAGGTTATTTCGGTGGAGGCATACGAATGGGGGAGATAATGAGGAAAAAGGAAGAAGAAAGGGTTTGAAAATAAGGGAATTGAAGGCTAAAAATATATTGATGTAATCATTAGAGACATATAATGATAGTGTTATTAAATACAAGCTCTAAAATTATGAATACCATACATACTCCTCGAGAACAAAATGATATTTAATCTTGTAAATACTCTAAAGTTTTTGTCATAATTCATGATTGTTTATAGTAGAATAGAGTTATTACATGTATAATGGAATTTTACAAGTTGTGAGTAATATTTGAATGAATTTTGAAGAGGTCAAGACATGTTATGGACCTAGTATTTCTTAAGAAATTGAGACTTATATGGTGCAAGGTATGTAAGTTGCATTGTTGTTTATATGTGATATTGAATGATTGAGGAAACTCTACAAAGGTTAAACCCTATAGAAGAACAATATTTCTATGTGAAGATGAATTATAAATGGATAATCAAGTCTGTAATAATAATTAGGATAAAAAAATTGACCAAATGAAAATACTCTTATATTAGAATCCTTGAGACTATATAATCATGTTCTAGGGTTTAGTAAAAAGAAATGTGTATAACTACAATTTTATATTGTTGAAATGGTTCAAACTTAGTGAGCGGGTGGTTTTAAAGTATGGTTCAAACTTAGTGAGAAGGTGGTTTTAAAGTCATGAAGGTTACAAAATAAATTTTAGGGAAAAATATTAAATTTTGAGGCAAAAATAGAAAAATACTTTGTATCACTATCATTACTGTGATTATAGACTAGTTTTGGATGTGTAAATGTTTTAGAAGATATGTTATGAATAAAAGTGTTCCTAAGGAGGTGTAACATGATGATTCCCATGGTGTAAGGATTTTTAGAGTGAGAAGTTGGTCTAGTAACTCAAAAACAAGAAAATTTTCTTTGACAAACATGTTATGGTAACTCATTTCATGAGTTCTCTATGCATGATTGAATCAAAGTTACAAGTAAACAACCACCTTATGACATTAGAAATATGATCATTAGTTTTTCTAGGCTTGAAGGATATCTAAGAATTTTGAGAAAGAAACATTTTAGAATGTTTAAATTTAAATACATTCTAGGAGCAAGACTAGAGAGGAAAGAATGAAGTATGGTAAGTCAATTGAGTATTTCTTATGTTTTTAAGTATGAACAGGGTTTGAAACATATTAAATACTTGGGGAAGATTTAGTAAACATTATCCATATTGGAAAGAGATTTAGAAGCTTATAAAATGAGAGGAGGCATTGTTTCCTTGTAAAATCCTTTTTAGCCTTAGTAAGCTAGTGAGAGACCTAATTGAGAAAGTGAAGAGTGAGTTAAAAGGTTTATGAGTGGAGTGATGTTCTAAATTTTGGTGGAGAGCAAGATCACAATAAAGGGTAGTAGAATATGATTTTATCTTCTTAGGAAGAATTGTCAGTTATCTTGAACATGGGGATTTACATGAAGATAGGGCTACTAGAGAGATTGTCCAAATTTAGAACAAGACCAGTAGTTTGGAGGAGTTGTAATGAATCACAAAGCTTGAAACTTTGGTATATTTGAATGACCCTAATGGGTGTCAAAAATTGTTTTTAGTTTGTCTTGAGACTAGGTGGACTATTTGGAACAATAAAGTTTGTGTGTATTTAGGGCTAGAATAACTAGTTTTAGCTTAAATAGGAAAATTGAATGAAATGAAGTCTTGATTCATTCTTGTGAGATCTAGTAAAGTTGATTGTTTAGAAAGGAGTAGATAAAGGGTGTGAAATATTCTAAAGATCTCTTAGTCAATATTTTCAATAAATTTGCCGTATGTGCATTTTGAAGCTCTTATGCTATTTTAGGAAGTTATGATCATTTCATACTAACTTGTTGAGTTTGGTTGAGTTCTTGGCCCTCCTTTTCTATAAATATTTCTCATAATTTTCTTGGCTTATTGAATTTTGGTTTACTTTCAATAATTGTGGTTGGTCACTCTTAGTCTCGATAAATAGACCCTAGACATATGATGTCTAGAATATTCTCGATTTTTCTATTCTTGGGTGAATGACTTCAATTAGAGGAAAGGGTAGTGACACCAACACATGTCTACAATGAGATTCAAAATCTTAACCATATTTTTCACCTAAGGGTGAAAACATACAACATTGGATAGTTTTATTACATATAGGAAATACATAATCCATAAGAATCTAGAAGTTTAATGAGTTCGAGGAAGGGAATGAAGCAAACATGTTCAATGTAAGGAAAATAAACTACATGATGTGAGGTTTTTTTCCTCTCACCACCCTTGTTATTGTTTTCCATGATTATACTCAATACCAACTACCCATATAAACCATCTCATATGTGAAGGAATAATTTAAGGTGTCCCTTATTCCTCTGTCTAGAGTAAAAAGATTATTTAACACATTACATGTAGTGATATTTAATTGAATGTCATTTGTTTGGAGTCTAAAATTTGAAATTCGGAGTGCATATTTATTAAAAAATTATGGAGAATGTATTTTTGACAAATGTTGAAGTTGGTAATATCCCAATGAATATCTATCTAAGATGTGGAAGTATATACAAGGCATGAAAACTATTCGACAAAATTCTTCAAAGAAATGTATCTTCTGATTTGTTATGATGGTAGGGTATACACAAAATTGGTATGTTGAATATTCCTTGGAAAGTTAATTAAATATTATTTAAATGGGTAAATCCATACTCCAAAACCTTTTCCATCATGTTCCTACCCTTGTACCATAATGAGAGCTTCAAATCAATGTGTGGACATATGACATATAATGGAAATGGTATTTTTGTCGATGCCATAGTTGAAAATGCCTTGATATATATTTATGTAAAATGTGTGAGTATATACACAACATAGAAACTATTTGACTAAAAACCTCAAAATAATGTGGTTTCATATAATATTATGATTGTAGGATATGCAAAAGTGGCATTCTTGATGAGCATTTAAGACTTTTAGAAGCAATGCCTCAAATAAATGTGGTCTCATGGACTATAATGAGTATGTATGATATGCATAAACTAGTTTTGTTAAAAAGGGCTTGGAATGTTTTAAGCAAATACAATAAGCAAGTGTAATTCTAGACTTCATGCAACACTTCCACTATATTCTTAGCATGTTTCTAATTTGGAGTCGTATATTAAGGAATGGGAATCAATCATAGCATAAATGAAATGGGATTCTGTCGTATGTTTTCATTACAAATGCCCTTGTAGATATGTATGATAAAAGTGGAAGTAAAGACAAGACAAAACAAATATTTGAAAAAATGCCTAAAACAAATGTGGACCCATGGATTGCAACCATGCAAAACTTATTTTATGAGGATGCTCTCAAACTCTATGAAAAAATCTAGCACTGAGAAAAAGCTTGTGAAACAAATATAACACTTTAGAGCGCACCATGACCATGTAAACTTTAGTTGTGTTTTATTAACATGCGGTTGTGCACGATTAGTGGATAAAGGATATAAATATGTCAATGACATAAGTAACTCTCATTGCATTTTCTTCATCCCATACTCATGTAAGGGTATCTATTATTGTTTAATTAGAATATTTTGAATCATTGCCATTTGAAACTTTGTAATAACTCATTGAGGCATTCTTCATTAAATCATTTGAATGTGTTTTTAATCTTAAACATATTATCTTGTATTCTTTTGGTTGATTCCAAGGTCTCAACCAATATTGATAGTGTATTGGAAAAATGTAACTAAGACTATTGAAAGTGATCACAACATTAAGGGATCGATTCTCGTTAACATATTTCTTATTGAAACAGTAAGTCACTAAAGCATTCAAAGCATTCAATATTATTGAGGGATTACTTTTGTTACCATATTTATTCTTAAAATAGTAAAAGCCACTTTCACCAAGCCCATATGTGCTTGATATTGTTGAGATGCAAGTAATTATTACACGAAATATCACTTTTCTTTGCAAGTCTTTTCTTGTAGTTAGCTTTGAGGATTTCATCATACAAATGTTAAATGGATAAAAATCCAATCATTGGTGTCTTGATATTCTTCATATCATGTTCATAGGCTTGAAGTTTCTAGATCATTTGACACCATAATAATTGTGTATCCTAATTATAGAGGGGAGTCTAGTGGATATTATATTTCATCACTTAATGATGAGTATTCCACTCGATTCAAAACATAGGTGATCAATACTATCTTTGTACTTTAGAAAAACCACAAAAATATATTTTCTACTTTGAATTCATTGGAATTTTGTATTTGCATTGTATCCGTTTTCCCTTATTTCATGCCTTCTTTTCCGTTTTTGGATTTCTAAAGCATAATTCTCTGACTAAGATTCATCATCTCTCAAACAAGGATGTTTTCTAAATCGATTTGTTGGTTTCAGAGTTTTAAGCCTACTTCATCTGGTCATGTTTTTAAACAAAGTAGTAAGCCATTGTGAAATCTACAGTTTTATTATATTTAACAAACTTAATCCTTCAATACAATTGCAATAAATTTTCTCAAAAATTCCAATCACGAAAATACTCTTCGCTGATATCTTATAGAGCTCTAGAGCATAACGCTCTCTATAAGGTCATCTCCCAATCAAGGAAGTGCCTTGTAATTGATGATTCAATTTAATTGTTTGATGTTTTAAAGTCTACTTCCCCAAGTCGGGATCCCCAAACAATGCAACAATCATTGTGAAATCTATAGGTTCCTTTTATTTAGTGAATCAAATCTTTCAATCCACTTGTAATAAACTTATCAAAAAGTCTGGCTAGTTAATGAAAATATCATAAAAAATTTATTTAAGTAATTGAGAAACTAGA
This sequence comes from Taxus wallichiana var. yunnanensis, assembly GCA_018340775.1. Taxonomy (NCBI): domain Eukaryota; kingdom Viridiplantae; phylum Streptophyta; class Pinopsida; order Cupressales; family Taxaceae; genus Taxus; species Taxus wallichiana. Next base: position 199,471,903 of record CM031240.1, read on the forward strand.
ATATAAATGTTAAGGCTTTTTCTAGCCTTTGTCTTTATGCGTTTTTAGGTTGCCACCCTTCATGAATCTTTCAAAATCTAGAATACAAGAATGTTATATATTTTTAACTAAAAAAATTCACAAATGAAGTTTATTTTCTTATTCTATATGAAAAATAAACAAAAATATATTCTCTTAAATATTTGTAATATTCAAAATTTTATATATTTTTAATTATTCATAAATGAAGTTTATTTTCTTATTTTATATGAAAAATACAGGAAACTATATTTTTCTTATATATTTGTAATATTCAGTTACTGTACTCAGCCTCATCTTTAAAGACAATAAAGGAGGCATTTTAGATTTTTTTTGATTTATTGATGTTCTGATTTAAAACTTTGTAGCGGACAACCTTTCCATATTTAACCATAGCACCTGTTTTCAATGCAAGTTATTATAGCGCACGACTCTAAAATTATGGCCCACAATAAAGGAGATATTAGGGATACCATTTAACTTTTGGAAATGGATGCGAGATGGACGGCATAATATGGACCTTTTAAGATGACAATTCATTTAAACCTTTTATGTAATTTCAATTTTGGTTGATGGATTAGGAGGATCTATTTTACCTTTGTGAAGGATTGTGTCACGGGTGTATTCAACATGTTTGTAGACCGTTTGCTGTCCTTTCTTTCTTTGTTTAGAGTAATGTGAAACTGATCTCAATAACCTCGACTTTCCACCACCTTTCCACATCCACGATGAATAAATATTTTATTTCGGTGGAGCTTAATAATTCGTCTAAGACTTTTCTACAAGAATTAGTTTAAATTAAGTCTAATTGGTGGGTTTGTAAAGATTTTAATGTGTAATTATTATTTTCAAAGTCTATATTCTACATTGTTTTAAGTACCCAAGACACTCATGGTCTATTTTTGGATCTTTCCCAATAAGAGTGATTTGTCTTATAGATGATTCATCGTGGGTCAAAGTGTACTTGTTTTTGGGTTTGTATACTAATGGGTCTTGGTTTGACTTAAATGTCTCTATAAATGCATAATCATTATAGTTTATTAGAGTATATTGGTTATTGTTATTGTTCATTTGTATTCTAAAGATAATATAGAGTGATTAGAGTATTTATTATCCTGCCGAAGGCAAGGATATTGTCTTCACCATTGCAATTAGTTATTTGCATTTTGTCCAATCAAATTTTGTCATTTGTATTTAACTGGCTAGAGCTAAAGTTCCATCCTTTAATTTTTGTTTTTGGCAGGATTTTATTGGTCATCCCTTTTATTTGCTACTATTGAGGGAAAAAGGGGATGTACTCCTAATGATTAAATGCATTTATTGTTCAAGCTTAAATACATTTACTGTGCACCTGCTAGATTCGGATGGTTTTGTGTGGCTCGAGGCCAAGTATGATTTTTTGCAAATCCAAATCTATAGTCTTCATCATGCTTATCATCCTCTTCGTGAAAAAAGAAGAAATGATGGTGTTGCGGTGTTGTGCATGTGGATCCATGCCTGAGCCTCTTGCTGGGCTCCTGTTTCATCACTCGCCGCCTTGCTGTTGTCCGTTTGTACTGGATCTCTCCACTATCATATGCTCAAAACGCTATTGCAGTGAATGAGTTTTATGGACAAAAATGGGATGAGGTTAGTTTGATGGAATTCAGGATATATTTTTCTCAAATCATGATAAATTCCTCTGCCCTCGTTTATTTTGAACATTTATCGGTGGCAACTGCATCCTGCAGGGAATGTCTCAAACCAGACTGTTGGGGAACTTGTGTTGAGATCCCGCGGGATATTTCCACATGAATGGTTGTACTGGATCGGTATTGGAGCTCTACTAGGATATGATATCTTATTTAATGTATTGTATACTTTGGCTTTAGACTTCCTCAAAGGTAAGTGTCAGACTACTCAAGAAAATGTTTATGTTATCGGAGAAATTAAGTGGTATAAGGCTAAGCTGTATATGATAAAACTTTTCTGCAGCTCCTGGAAAACCTCAGTTTGTGGTTTCTGAAGAATCGTTGCATGAAATATATGCGAATACAATAGGAGAAAATTGTGATGCAAAGAATGCTCCTACAACAGTGATTGTAAGAGATGATTTGCCGACTTCTAAAGGTAAATGATGGAAAAAAACAATTTTGTTTTTCAACACAATAACCTAATTTTTTGTTGGATTTGCTCATAGGATCTGCAAATGTCAACAATTCTATCATTTTTACATTTGCAGGACCTACAAACCCTATATTATTTTCTGATGTTGTCGTTGCCTTACCAAAAGAAAAAAAGGGCATGGTCCTGCCATTTAAGACTTTATCTCTATGCTTCAAAAATATTAACTATTATGTTGACATGCCTAAGGTATGTCAAAACCTTCCTTGATACTTCTCATTGCAAGTTGACATATATCCTGTAATATTAACAACAAATTTGGGCTGAACCAAGTGACATTGTCAATGCTTTGCACACAGGAAATGAAACAACAGGGCATTGCAGAAGATCGGCTATAGCTATTACATAATGTGAGTGGAGCATTTCGACCAGGCATTCTTACGGCACTGTTTGGAGTTAGTGGTGCTGGTAAGACTACTTTGATGGATGTCTTGGCTGGAAGAAAAACTGATGGTTATATTGAAGGCACCATTACTATATCTGGCCATCCCAAGAAGCAAGAAACATTTTCCCGGATCTCAGGATACTGTGAACAAAATGACATTCATTCACCCCATGTAACTGTTCATGAATCCCTTATTTACTCCTCTGACATACCCACTCCATTTTTTAGTCCTGATACAGTCTTGTTTTTCCCATACGAACTATCTGGAAGAAAAATTTGTTTCATTGTAGGGGAATTCGGCTCTGCTACAACGTTTTTCATTTTTGACACCCCACAGACTATTGAACACTGGAAAATCGCTTAGCAGCGGCTACAGTTCTTATGGCAGATAGCAGGGAGATCTGCGCAAGAAAATGTGTATAACCTCTCTCCTTCATTGAGTGACTGACATGAGTATAGATGGGTATGGAACCCAGAAGAGCAAACTCTTGCTAAATCACAGTAGCAGAGCACATAAAGTTCTAATGTGCTGTGAGTTTGTTTTTGGTGGAGAATCTGAAAAGGTACTTTTTATTTTCCAGTCTATTTGGACATAATAAATTTCTTGTTGTCTTAACTAGAACACATTTGCTATTTGAATTCTTCTGGTTTTCGGTTTTCTCTTGTCTAGTCAGCTGATACATTTTAAATCTATATCTAATATATTATTCACGAATTGTATTTGCAGTTGATTCAGAAAATCATTCATGAATCACCCACTTTGGGCTCATGAGTAATGTTGACATCATGTGGGAGTTCTGTTCTTCCTCTTATGTTTTAAATTCATTGTGAAGGACCAATTCTTGTGCCAAAATGGTGAACTGGATTATGTGAGAATAGGAGCGGTACCAATGTTTGCTTATTAAGTTTAGTCCCATAATTCTGATGGTCTACACCACTCTTCTATTTTAACAGCGATTAAACTTAATTTTGGGGGCAATATTTATGATGAAATAGACCCAAATGATGTAAATGATGATTGATCTGTAAAACAGGATACTGGTTTTACTATCATTTACTGTCAAGGAGCTTGGGAAAAATATGTGAGCCAGATTGTTACAATGTTGCATCCCTTTCCTTGCTCTTATTTGTATTGGCAGTGAATATCAGCTCCTGACCTTTTCAAATATGACTTGGCCATTTGTAATACCTATAGAGGGAATGGGGTTGTAAACATTTTTTTCTTGCTTGTATTTGATCTGTGCATACAACCTTTGCATCTTGGCTTTCAACTCTGTAAACATATGGATTTATTTTCCTTTTAAATTGTTCTAAACTAAGGCTGTTTTGTATCATGATGCACTCAACATTCACATTGATTAATCCTTACTATCTGTTGCCTGCAAATTTTGTTTCACAAGGAGAAACAAACAGGCAACTTTGTTTCTTTTGAGTGGAAGGGCTGCAAGAGAAGACATGAAGCTGGGAACCCTCAAGCCCAGGGAAGAGAGAATTGCAGCAGATATGTTGAAAGGAAAACTGGACAGCGAAAAAGCAAGGGTTGTCAGGGAACAAAAACAGTTGGAAGATTCGAGCGAAACTGCAACGCTACCACCAAGACTCCCTTTACAGAGAATTGCATGATAAAATATCCCTGCATTTTTCCGATTTGCTGGTCAAGGACTTGGAGGTGAATAAGTCTCTGAAAAACCCTAGCTTAACCTTGGCGGCGAAATGGTGCCCTTCTCTCGATTCCTTGTACGATCTCTCTACTCTGCTCTACGAGAACATTGCACGCAAGGTTTTTCCCCGTGAAATTACGCAGACGTGACAGATGATCGCCATTACGCCTATACGATCCACTGACAGGTTGAGGAAGCAGGTTTTGGTTCCGCTGCGAAAAGCCATGCATTTTCCCGAGGTGTATATGAGCGCAAATTTGTGGGGAGAATTGCCTTACAACAGAGTGGCCTCTGTGGAGATGAACAATTACAAAAACATGTTCTTCGTGCATGACTCGGACCATGGCTACTCCCATTTGCACAATAATACATGCACAATATTTGATATGCGAAGGCATTAACCATGCAGGAACCCAAGTTAACGTTGAATATTTAGCAGTGACTGGATAGTTAGTTGCCCCTGCTAATGCTTTAGTTAATTTCAGCCCTTCTTGGTTTACATTCAGAAGGGGGCATTATTGACTGTTATAATTGGAATCCTCTTTCAGCCCTGGAGGCTGCTGTAATCCAGTGAAAGTTTCATTTACACTTGGTTGATTGGTTATTTTGCTTTGTTGGGCCCTATTGGAGGCATCATTTTTGTATTGTTAAGCACAAATGCACTTACTTTTTCCTATCTCTAAATGATGGTGTTGACCTTAAGGACTTCACATGTCCCACACTTGCTATTTTCCGTTGATTCTATTCTCTGGAAAGAGTGAATTTGTGGTTTCCATTGTTTGCATTCATATTCTGGTTACTTTTAGTAGAAATATGCATTTTACTTCCTGCCAGAGATTTGGGCTGAAGCTTTCCTCTGTACTAATTTTTCAAAGATAGAACAGGTTTCAAGCTACCATCATCTCTAATTGGCCGCGAAGGCCTGGATGACTGGCCGTGATTATGAGTGTTAGATTCCTCTTCAGATTTTGGAATGTATTTTTTTCCAACATCTTTAAGTCCCTGCTTTGTACCATGGTTTCTTAAGGTTGAGTCAAGAGTCTTAGTTTGAAACCGACTAGACAATTTTTTTGGCTCTGTGCCCTTGGAGTAATATATCTTGATAGACAGAATAAAATTGGGTACTCTAGATTTTTTCTTCTCATGTATTGGAATTACCCTGGTAACATTGACCACAAATATTGATGCCAATGTAGTTGCCCTTGCTAATGCTTTAGTCAATTTCAGCCCTTCTTGGTTTACATTCAAAAGATGGCATTATTGACTGCTATAATTAGAATCCTCTTTCAGCCCTGGAGGCTGCTGCAATCTAATGAAAGTTTCATTTACACTTGGTTGATTGGTTATTCTGCTTTGTTGGGTCCTATAGGAGGCATCATTTTTGTGGACTATTTTATTGTAAGAAATCATGTCTTAAATATGAATGATCTATACTCATGCAATCCCCTTGGGAATTACTTGTACTACAGAGGATATACTATGAGTTCCTTGATATCTTTGTTGCTTGGTATGGTACATGTCATTTTGGGCTTCCTGCAGAATGTTGGCATGTTAAAACTCAATGCATCCATTTTTGGGTACAAGCTTTATGTCCTCTAGAAAAGCTACAATAAGAACCTGACCCAGAAGGACTTGCAGTTGATGACATCATTTGTACTATTAGCTGTTATTTCTGTCATGCCCTATGATCACAGACATGGTGCTCCTCATTTTGAAATCGAGAATGAAAAGGAAAGGACCTTAAAGATGGCTGGCCTTCTGGATTTAGTTTGGATCCCAAAAGGGATGCCCGGGAAGTGGTGGGCTACATCCATGGTTCTATCTAGATTATACATTTGTATCATTTTATTTATTTATTTTCTTTGGAAGGAGTATTTATTGTATACTAGATGTTTTGCATCAATTGATGATCCTCCCTGTTGTCTAACGCTTTATGATAATTCATTTTAGAGTTGTCACGCTCGGAAACTCTTTCAGATTTGGTAAGATAAAAATATTAGAAATTACTAAAGTTTAGTTGTTTACTCTCAAAAATTGTCCAATTAACCTATAATATACATTAACTTTATTGAATCATATGTTATGTTCCACACTCCATTTTAAATATTACAACATCTGTTTGATATCACTTGAATTGAATGTTGCGTGCCAGGAAGATGGGTGATCTTCCATATGTAATTCACCTAGAGTTCAAAGTTGTATAGCTGTTATGAATAGGAATTGTCTCTTATGAATCTTCTGACACAACCTTCCTTCACAATTAAGTTTACATTTTACATGCTCATTATCTATTAAAAAATCTTATATTCTACACACAGGTCAAAGTTTGTTTGGATGCAAAGAATGAGTTTGTGGTCTGTACTAAGCTGTTTTCTCCTTTTTTGCATGTCAGGTGTCCAAAGGTGTGATGAATTATGTCCCGCAAGAAGTTAAGGATCTGTATTATCTATTGGAAAATGATTTCCACCCATTGGATCTTGCTGAAAAAGCTCAACCTCTTCTGGGAAAGCTCTCTAATCTTAGTGACAAATTGTCCTCAGCTTCTCTTGTTCCTGAAGTACAATTGGAACAATATATTCCTTCTTTGGAAAGGCCAACCACATTGAGGGCGTTGCAACAGGTGATGTGGTTTTATTTTTTCTTTTTGCATGTTCAGTCACTCCGTCACTTATTTCTTACTTTATGCATTTACTTCACTCGTTCATCATATGTGTAGCATTAATCTTGTTATTGTGTCATGGAGGATATCTTTTTAAAAATCAAACCAATTTTTATATTTACTTTTCCAGATGTATTATTAACTTCTATTGTTGGCACGCACATGTTTCACGTATCTCAAGTGTATCAAACTATGAAAATTGGAGTCATAACAAGGATGATGCCCTTTTTTGCCTTCACTATTGTTGAAAAGTTTAGCGTGGATGTTGTTAAGTACAATTTTGTGCAGATGAAGATTGACCATTTAAAGGGTATTGTACAGTTTGGCAGTGAGAAAGAAAAATGCAATGCTGGTTTCTATATACCTTGTTTATTTGAAGATATTACTTCAATGATTTGGATATTTTAATATTGAACATTAATGTAAGCTACTCCATGGATTGTTTGTGCAGGACCTTGAGTCAAACAAAATTCCAAATCATTTGACTATTCTTGCAAAGTGTTTAAACAAGGTTAGAAGTCTCATACAACCCCAAACCATTGAGAAAGAAACAAAACTGACTTTGCATGTACCCCTCTTACTTGAGACAATAGAGAGAGAGCACACTGGAAGCTTCTTGCTCACAAAGTTTTGATTGAGAGGCGCAAGGAGGAGCAAGGGCGCCAAATGCTTGAAATGGTATTTTACATTAATATGCAACATATAATATTAGTGTTTGTGTCTATTTTTTTGATGTTTCTAATTTACTTACTACCATTGGGCTTTATCAAGGAACATTGAAGAGGAGTCCAAGAGATTGAAGCAGCAAAGACTAACAAGAAAAGCGAAGCTTGCTACTTTTTCCATGGTCATCAACGTTATTCTGGGTTTCTTCTGGACTTATAGGCATGCTATGCTGTTAACTTGCAAAAGAAAGCGGACCACTGACCTGGAAAATACAAGCGATGCATCTTACCGCTTCACCGTTGTACATGCAAATCCTAAATATATGCCCAAACTATATTTATATTGACTATTGTCGAAATCCGTCTAAAAACAGATGGTAAATAAACACACTGCTATTGCAAGCAACATTTTTGCTTCCAATTATGGAAAATGCATTTTTAGGGGTGTTTCATTGCTTCGGTGTATCGAAAGCACTCAAACCTGAGACCTTAGACCACTAGGAAAGCACCTATGACTATGCATTTTTGGCATAAACAATCGAGAGAGGGACGTCCTTGTCATTGTGATGTCAAGGAGGTTTTTGTCCATGTTGTGGATTTGGTGTAAACAAATAAAATTTAAAGATAACCGATATTATTAGGGTCTTATAATTTGACATGTGGAAAATGTGTGATACATGCATTTCAGTTGGGTCTCAAACATGGAACCTTTTCAAATTTCCCCCTTTTTTAGTTTGTCCTCTTTAAACACATATTGCACCACCGTGAATAATACTTGTAAGATAGAGACGATACATTGCAACACAATGTCCTACCCCTCCATTGAACCCCTTCTTGATAACCCCTCATCCTTTCCCTCATTTTTTCATTCTTCACTCCATCCCCTTGGCGTCTCCATCGTACACTTCACGTACGATTGCTAGTTCTTAGGGTTGTTAAATTATGTATGTTTTGTTATTTTCCATTGGCGGTTAGGGCTGGAACCTTGGACCTTCCCATAAATATGCTTGGCATGGCAGGCCACTTTACCGCTTGTGTTTATCAATTAATGGACAGTTGCGGTAGGGACAACATTATTTATTTTGCTAATTTTTCTCTAACTACATGTTTAGGGTGCCGCTCTTGAAGGAAAAAAATTGTAAAATAATTCTCAGTGAGTTGCTACATGTTTACAAAAATCTATAATTTTAAAATTGAAGTGTTGTTTCAACCTTGGTATTTGGAGATGAATGCATTTTTTTGTTACCAATGTTGCTCCATGGACCATACATTGGAGTGGACACATGTTGTGGGTCTGCACATTTAGTAAACAATTGTTTCATTTTAAATGATATAAATAAATTTTTTTAACAAGATACATTCAACTAGTTCATTTTTTAATATTATTATTATATGTAAGTTTATTCACACTGGTTTGGAGAGTTTGTAAGCCAAACTGTAATTAAATCTATTAAAATTATTAACATACACAATATTTTAACTTGATCACTTCCACTTGGATAGCTCAAATGTGCTTTCCTATGTCACCTCATTTCTCTTTGAGTGCGTCGAGAACATTACAAATAAATACTTGTTGCGTTGTGCAAAAGTAAAATTTTAAACAGATGATTGATGTTTCATACTAGCCAAAACAACTAACCACTGTGTGAAGAATCATATTGATGCCTCTTATATTTTTTAAAGCCCTCATAACTTGTCCATCATCTACAAGTGGCAAGGCATGTCAAAATTTGACATTTTACCCTATTTATCTTCTTCAGGCATGACAAGTGGAATGTTCTCTTTACCTACAACACTCTCCACTCTACGTCACACCTTGTTGTGCACTTGTCAGGTAGACAAAACATTCATTGCATTTCCCCTCCTCATTCAAGCACTCATAAATTCATTACCATTCATTTTATTTTGATATTTGATTTCCTTTGAACAAAACAAATGCCACTACATAATCCTGACATTACATCAAGATTATGCTTTTAGATCCACCATAATCCACAAATAACCAAAGCACATTTCGTAAATATTGTCATAACCAAACCACAAACTATATAAACAAAAAAATCTCTCCCACACATTTGCTTTGTTAGGTTGTGGAGCCTGTTTCCATGTGTGAAAGTGTTGAAGACTGTACACTAAGAGTACTGTACACTTTTCATGTATCCTCGAAAAATGCACCCGACATATCGGGAAACGTGCTTTTCTCATATGGGCAAGTTTTTTTGACCCATAGGTTTATGGGACGGGTTTTGCCCATGGTTTTGATACCCATGGTTTTGTAAAAATGCTTAAGCAGTTGTCTATTTATATGGTCTTATGCATATGATAGATGTACAAGCAAATGTATTGCAGATGTGTTTTGAATTCGGGTGTGAATTCTATAGAGTTTGTTGAGCATAGCTCCAAACGGATCTAGGTATTATATTGAGAGAGCGGTGGCTTGTAATAAAATCTGCGAGCAAGTGATTCTTGGTGGACGTAGCCCAAATTGGGTGAACCACGTTAAATCGTCTCTTTGTTTGTGTTGTGTTATTTTATTATGTAATTTTATTTGAGATCTGTAATAATTTCTACATATTAGTTTCTACTGTTGCGATTCTGTGAGGGATTATTCCGCATATTTTATCTCTTATTTCCTAACAATTGGTATCAGAGCCTGGTTTGGTTTGCTGAAGTGTTGAATCGTAGGGAAAGTTTTTAGCTTGAGTGGGAGCTATGGTAGATGATGGAAGATCTAGGGTTGATAAATTCAATAGGCAGAATTTCAGTCTTTGGAAGATGCAGATGGAAGATTACCTTTATCAGAAGGATCTTTATATTCCGTTGTCTGAGAAGGTGAACAAACCCTCGAGTATGACAGATGTGGAATGGGATTTGCTGGATAGGAAGGCACTTGGAACGATCCAGCTATGTCTTGCATCTTTGGTATTATTTAATGTTTCAAAGGAAAAGACTACAAAAGATCTAATGGATGCATTAGGGAAGTTGTATGAAAAACCCTCTGCCTCTAACAAGATATTTTTAATGAAAAAGTTGTTTAATATGAAGATGTCGAGAATAGTTCGATGTGAGATCATTTAAATGATTTCAATATGGTTGTGAATATGCTAGCTTTGGTTCAATAGAATTTGAGGAAGTTAGGGCTTTATTAATTCTGTGCTCTTTACCCGAGAGTTGGAATAGCACAGTAATTGCGGTAAGTAACTCGGTTCAAATTTAACTCGAAGTTGAAGTTTGAGGATGTTGTAGCAATGATTCTAAGCGAGGAAATGTAAAGAAAAATCTCCGTGGAATCTTCTACTTCAGGGAATGCTTTGTGAGTGGAAACTAGAGGGAGACAGAAGAATAGAAAGGAAACCGTGAAAATCAAAAGATCGGGAAAAGTCAAAATCCAAGAACAAGATTATATCTGGAATTGTGGAAAGCACAGGCATGCAAAGAAGGATTTGTTGGGAGCTTCGGGATAAGAAGACAACGGGAAGAAAACAAGGAGGAAAATGTGGCATCGGGTAATGTATGCGGGATGCTTTGATTCTTTCTTTGAATAATATTAATGAATCTTGGGTTTTAGATTTAGGGGCTTCTTTTCATGCTACTCCACATAGGTGTTATTTTGTTGATTATGTTCAAGGGATTTTGGGCATGTTTTCTTGGTGATGATGAGCCTTGCATTATAGTTGGAAAAGGTTCTATTCGAGTTAAGATGCGAGAATGGGAATACATGGCTATTGAAGGATGTCAGACATGTGCCTACATTAAGGAGAAATTTGATATCGGCGAGGCAATTGGGAAGTGATGGTTATACTGTGATATTTACAGCTGACTCTTGGAAGGTTACCAAGGGTGCTCTTGTGGTGGCAAGAGGTAAGAAGGTTGGAACCTTGTATTTAACCACTGATAGTACTAATGATTGTAATCTTGTGGCTTCAGATGCAGATACAACATTATGGCACTATAGGCTCGGTCATATGAGCCATAAGGGCATGGACATCATAAAGAAGAATTTTCCTGGATATACAGAAACATGTTTGGATTTCTGTGAGAACTGCATATATGGGAAACATAAGCGAGTAAGGTTTCTCAAGGTTGGACCTACAAAGAAAGAGAGTAAGTTAGAGATGGTGCATTCTGATGTGTGGGGGCCGACTCAGGTATTATCTCTTAGGGGTTTAAGTTATTATGTCACTTTTATTGATGATGCAACAAGGAAAGTTTGGATTTATTGTATTAGAAATAAATCGATGTATTTGACACTTTTGTTAAATGGAAAGCCTTGTAGTAGAGAATGAAACAGTCTTAAGCTAAAATGTCTCAGTCGGATAATGGAGGGGAGTATTGCAGCAATGAATTTGATGATTCTTGTTCTAAGAATGGAATCCACGGGAAAAATACAGTTCGGGAACTCCGCAGCAGAATGAAGTATCGAAAGAATGAACGAACAATAATGGAACGTCTTTAGGAGCATGAGGTTACATGCGGGATCGCCTCTTTCTTTTTGGGCGAAGCGGTGAGCACAGTTGTGTACTTGATAAACAGAGGACCCTCAAGTGCCTTGGATGGAGGCATACCTGAGGAGGCTTGGTCCAGTAAGAAAGTTGATTATTCATTTCTTAGAGTTTTTGGATGTGAGGTGTTTGTTCATATAGACAAGGATGATAGGACCAAGCTAGAGGCTAAATCAGAAAAATGTACTTTCATTGGTTATGGTGGTGATGACTTTGGATATAAATGTTGGAGTATTAAAGACAAGAAAATCATTCGATCTAGGGATGTGGTCTTTAATGAGAAAGTCATGTATAAGCAACGATTGCGGGGAAAACAGGGAGGAATCCAAGAAAGAATATGCGGTGGTAGAGGATCTTAGGATGGGAAAGTGACACATGAATCAGTTCAAGAACCTACTCAACAGGAACCCCAAACTCCTATATTGAGGAGGTCTTCTAGGGTAAGAAGAAATCCGAACGTTTTTCTCCTTCTCTTTATTATTTATTACTCACTGATAGTGGAGAGCCAGAGAGCTTTGATGAAACAATGCAGGTAGATGCCAGGAACAAGTGGGAGCAAGCCATGGATGAGGAGCATCAGGCTCTCATGGAGAACCAAACATGGGATTTGGTAAAGCTACCCAAAGGAAAAATATCATTACAGAACAAGTGGGTGTTCAGAATCAAAGAGGAAGAAGGAGGCAAGAAAAGATACAAGGCCCGGTTGGTAGTCAAGGGTTTGTTTGAAAAAAGGTATAGATTTTGATGAGATTTTTTTCTCCTGTAGTAAAAATGACTTCTATTAGAAGCATTCGGGAATAGTTGCAAGAAGACTTGCACTTAGAACAACTTGATGTAAAGAATGCATTTCTCCATGGTGATTTGGAGGAGGAACTATATATGCAGCAACCAGAGGGCTATGAGGTCAAAGGTAAAGAGGAGATGGTGTGCAAACTGAAGAAGAGCTTGTATGGCCTGAAACAAGCTCCACGTCAATGGTATAAGAAGTTTGATAGCTTCATGATGGAGCAAGGTTATATCAGATGTCATTCTGACCATTGTGTGTATACAAATAAATTTGAGGATGGAAGTTATATTATCATGTGTTTGTATGTTGATGACATGCTGGTTGCAGGTAAAAACATGCAGGAAATAAAAGTACTCAAGAAGCAGCTAAGTGAATCCTTTGCTATGAAGGATTTGGGTGCAGACAAACAAATCCTTGGTATGAGGATATCTCAAGATAGAAAGGAACAGTAAGTGACTTTATCTCGGGAAGAATACATTAAGAAGGTCTTGGAGAGGTTTAATATGCGGGATGCTAAACCAGTTGGGACTCCTTTGGCAGGCCATTTCAAGTTATCAAAGGAGCAATGTCCCAAGATAGAGCAGGAGAGGAACCAAATGTCCAAGGTACCTTACTCATCAGTAGTTGGCAGTTTGATGTATGCTGTGGTGTGCACTAGGCACGATATTGCCCATGCGGTGGGAGCTGTGAGTAGATTTATGATTGATCCAGTAAAAAGCATTGGCAAGCAAGAAAGTGGATCCTTCGGTATTTGAGAGGACCATGGGGACAGTTTTTGCTATAGTGGATCGGACACAACTTTATGTGGTTATGTAGATTGAGACATGGCATTTGGAGATGTAGACTACAGGAGGAGGAGCACGACAGTTATGTTTACACTGTTGTAGGTGGAACAACATGAAGTGGATTTCATGACTACAGAAGTTGGTGGCTTTGTCAACCACGAAGGGTGAGTATGTTGCTGCCACAGAGGCAAGCAAAGAGATGATTTGGTTACAACAATTGCTTGAGGAGTTGGGGCATAAGCGGGAGGAATGTAATCAGTATAGTAATAGTCGAGTGCTATACACCTAGCTAAGAACTCTTCTTTCCACTATAGGACAAAGCATATACGGTTAAGGTACCATTTCATCGGGACAACTTTGGAGGAAGAAAAGTTGAAGTTGGAGAAGATTCATACCAGTCGAGAATCTCATGACATGATGACCAAGGTGGTCACAAGGAAAAAATGGAAGTTGTGTTCAGCTTTGGTTGGTCTTCTGAAACTAGTGAAGAGTTGAGAAGCTTGCTCGAGATGAAAACTAGTCTCCAGTGGGAGATTGTCGGAGTTTTGGAGCCTTTTTTCATGTGTGAAAGTGTTGAAGCTGTACACTAAGAGTACTATACACTTTTCATGTATCCTCAAAAATGCACCCGACATATCGGGAAACGTACTTTTCTCATATGGGAGAGTTTTTTTGACCCATAGGTTTATGGGACGGGTTTTGCCCATGGTTTTGATACCCATGGTTTTGTAAAGCTGCTTAAGCAACTAACTATTTATATGGTCTTATGCATATGATAGATGTACAAGCAAATGTATGCTATGAGATGTGTTTTGAATTCAGCTGTGAATTCTGTAGAGTTTGTTGAGCATAGCTCCAAATGGATCTGGGTATTGTTTTGAGAGAGCGGTGGCTTGTAATAAAATCTGAGCAAGTGATTCTTGGTGGACGTAGCCCAAATTGGGTGAACCACGTTAAATACTGTCTCTTTGTGTTGTGTTATTTTATTCTGCAATTTTATTTGAGATCTGTAATAATTTCTGCATACTAGTTTCTACTGTTGTGATTATGTGAGGGATTATTCCGCATATTTTATCTCTTATTTCCTAACATGCTTTTCCAAACAACAAATTTCTGAGCTTGCAACAAGAGTAGCTCAAATCAAGCACTCTGACTCCAAATGCTACACAAAAAGAGCTCACTTCTTTGACTACATAAAATGCACCTTCACCAAATACAAATCTTCTTGAATAGCCACGACATTCGTACACCATAAAATAAATTCCTGCCCAAAAAACATAGACCACAACCCTCCCCCACAACACAAAACACCATCTTCAGCAGGATTTGCCATATCGTGGCCTTGTTTATTTTATTGTGGAACAAAAATTCACAATTATTAAAAGGAATAAGATCATACAAAAGTAGACCTTTAGGGTTTGGTATATCATTGGATTTATTTTAATGATACAAAAGCATTGTTTTGCAATATATTATTCTTTTCTAGGAGTTTGATAGTTAGATAGTGCTCAAAACCCCAATTAACTTGCAATACATATTCATAACTAGCAATGCGTGCAAATGGTGTAATGGAGACGCCGAAAGGGATGCATTGAAGAAGTAAAACTTGATGTCTAGTAAAAATTATAGGAGGAAGAGGGGTAATGAAAAACGTGTTTGATGGAGGAGGAGTCTAGGGGTAGAGAATATACCTGGAGGGAAATCGAAAAACTTTTCTCTCTTATGACTAGGAACATATGGACATTGTATCATTTAATTCAATCATATGAATGAGAAAGAGGGTGTCATGTAGGTTATAATTCATAATGTGATCTCATGTGATTTATTTCTAGATGTAATGGAGACGTTGAAGGGGATGCATCAAAGAAGTTAAACTTGAGCTCTAACGAGAACATTGTAGGAGGAAGAGGGGTGGTGAAGACAAGGTTTGATTGAGGAGAAGTCTAGGGGTGGAGAATATAATTGAGGGAACTTATGCAAAACTTGTCTCTCTTACGACTAGGAATAAATGGACACTGTGCCATTTAAATATATAATATGAAGGAGAAAAGGGGTGTGGTGCAAGTTATAATTTGTAATGTCATCCCATGTGATTTTTTTAATTAGATAACACTCCATAACCATAGTTAGAGGAAGTGAGCTTAGTATCGAGGCACATGATTGCGGGTGAATTTTTTTTTAAATGCCCCCATGCCGATATAAATATTTCTTTATCCAAAACCAAAATACCATGAAAAACACATAGGTACTAAATTGAAAGGGAAGGAAGAAAAACTAAACTAATATTTTTTTAGGTGTTGTTATTTGTGATTTTTCATTGTGTTCAGCTTCAAGATCTCGGTGAGCGACATTAAAAAATTTAGCTTTAAAAATGGAATAGAACGTGGAATACACGTTCAAGTAGTTTATGAATTCTTGAATGGAAAATTAGTCTTTGAAAAATATTAGCATGGTTGATAGGTTCAAGAAAGGAGCAAACTAATTAGTTTGTAATTTATTTCAAATAAATCAATGTGCGAGTATATTTGGTCATTGGAAGAAATTTCATCATCGTGAAGATTGCATACACGCATGGTGGGTACAACGTGTGGGCTGGTGGTGATGAGCTTGGCGACTAAAGTGTCAAAATAAAAGATAAGAAAAATAGAGCATTACATGAGTATAATTATAGAGAAGATAAATAAATGGAGATAAATGGAGATACATGGAGCCTAGATAATGATGGTTTTGGAATTGTTTCTCAAGTATTACTATGACAATGAAAAATTACTTGATCTTGATATCCTCTCTAATTTTTTCTTCATCTCCATGAACATAATTTTTGGGTTGAAATTTCCTCACATTGAGGATTCTAATACGTTTGCAACAACTATTTAAGGGGTCAAATAGAAATGACAGAGTTATTGACTTTGATGGCATTGGGCATGTCAATGGAATTGTTTTAGTTCCCATTGGGTAGAGTAAATGCTCCTGACGCACATCCACATGGACAACTACAATGTATTCATGCATAAATGACCAAATGCATCATGGCTATCCACATCATAAAATTTGTCATTTAATTAGGTCCTCGCATTTGTAATATGGGAAAAATATTTGGCATAGTTAAAAAAATCATTTAATTTCATTTATAGGGGGAATTTATATGAGATGGCTATTTAAGAACATAAACACCGGGAAAAATAAGAAATGCCAAAAAATAAATAATCAAAAATTTTCAACGAATCAATGTGGTCATTTACGTATATTATTTTTTTATCATAAATTTCACTTGTTTATCTCTTCCACACCTCTTATTACCCTATCAAATTGATTAGTCTACTAGTAAAAACCACTCAATTTTAGAGATATAATTCACCATCTAACATTTTCAAATGTATTTTCTACAATTTAATCTATTTGTTTCAATATGTCATCCTAGACTAAATGTCATAGTTAAACAATTTAAATAGCAATATCACTACATTGTGTGGAATTATTGTCTCTTTCCATTTACTTTGGTCACCACATATCCAAACATGTGTCCAATTATATACCTTTCTTGTCTTTGTAGTTATAAAAGCCAATAAATGTCGATGTGGAAGCTTTGTTGTTGAAACACAAATCACCCTTTCAATTGAAAGACATCAAATCAATTGTGGTATTTTCTGTTCTATCATGTCATTTTCTTGTTTTTCTATTTATGTTTTAATAATTATATTTGAAATAGGTTACAATGAGCATTGATTTATGGAATCAAGATGCAACCATAACAAAGGCGTATGAGAATCATGTTCATGGAATCCTCAAACCCACACTCCAAAGTGTCACATGGACTATAACATTCATCAATGAAAATCAATCCAATTCATGAGCCCCATTGAAACCAATTGTTT
This sequence comes from Taxus wallichiana var. yunnanensis, assembly GCA_018340775.1. Taxonomy (NCBI): domain Eukaryota; kingdom Viridiplantae; phylum Streptophyta; class Pinopsida; order Cupressales; family Taxaceae; genus Taxus; species Taxus wallichiana. The sequence goes on from CM031240.1 coordinate 199,489,403, forward strand.
GGTGCCAATGATCTCATTAAATCTTCCATAATGAGGAAAAATAATAGATAGGGAATTATGCGGGTGACATTTTTGTCACTTACACTTCTCCATATTGTATCCTTAGCATTTTCCATTTTCATAACTAATTTTCTTATATAATGAGTTGATATTGTGTTTGGATTAGACTCTCCAAAAAGAAGAGGTTGCTTCACATTTGTCTGTAGATGAAAATAACTTGATAGACAAACTCATGGCTCTTTAAAATATCAAAAACCATGGAGGAGAGGAATTAGTAACCTTGAACGACATGGCATTTATGTGTTGTCATATTCTCATCCACATTATCACTAAAATGATGGCCCAATTTATTTTCATCAACGAACATGTACTATATCAATCAAATACCACAAACCATGGAGACAAATAATTAGAAACCTTGAACAACATGAAATTTCTATGTTACCACTTTCTCATCCATGTTGTCACTAAATATTAAAGACAAGCTATTTTCATTGACGACCATGTACTACATGCATCAATCCTAAACCTTTGTTTTAATGGAATTTGTTAGACACTATGACCCTCAATTGTGTTTGGAAAACACCTTATAAGTAAATATATGGTTAGTCTCATGGGTATGCATAAAATCAATCATGCAAGTGAGGTTGTTGTTACTTACACCTACTCTATATTACTGACCTTGGATTTTTCCATTGGTACTCAATCGAAAGGGAAGGAAGAAAAAATTAACTGAGATATTTTTGTTTTAGTTGTTATTTTTTATATGTCATTGTGGTGATCATTGAGATGTTAGTGAGTTACATTGAAATTTTTAGCTTTAAAAAGTGGGATACAACATAGAACACGTGTTTTGAGCATTTTTAATTGTTGAATGAAAAAATATCCTCTCGCAAAATATTAAAAAGGTTGATAGGTTCAAGAAAGGGACACACTAATTAGTTCATAATTTATTTGAAATAAATCAATTTCTGGAGTATATTTGGTCGTTCGAAGAAATTTCATTGTGGTGAAGATGACATGCATACACGATGGGTACAAAGTGGAACTAGTGGTAATGAACTCAGTGATTAAAGTGCCAAAAAAAAAAAGACAACCAAAATACAGCATAACATGATTATCTTAGAGAGAAAGATAAAAAAATGGAGATGAATGGAGCCTATATAATGATGGTATTGATATTGTCTCTCAATATTACTATGACATTGAAAAATGTACTTGATCCTAATATCCGCTCTAATTTTTTATTTGGCTCTTGGAAAGTAATTGTTGATGCAAATTTCCTCACAATTAAATAATTATGATAGTTTGGGAACAACTATTTAATTGGTTAGACAACAAAAAATTGTGACAAAGGTGACAAAGGTAGATTTTTTCGCTCTAACATCACTAAGCATGTCAATGATGATGTTTTGATTCACGCCGAGTAGACTAAATGCTCCTGAAACTCATCCACATGGACACGGTGATGAATTTTTGCATCAATGCCCAAATGCATCGTGATCATCCATGTTCCAACAATTGTCATAATTAGGACCCCACATTTGTAATATGGAAAAAATCTTTGGCATAGTTAAAAAAAAATTTAAGTTCATTTTAAGGAAAAACTTTATACGAGATAACTATTTAGGAACATCAATATCAAGAGAAAATTCTTGAGAAATGCCCAAAACATTGAATAATAAAAATTTCAATGAATCAATGCGGTTGTTTATATATATTATTTTTTATGATAAATTTCAAATTTTGTCTCTTCCACATCTCTTATTACCTCGTCAAATTGATTAATCTACGAGTGTAAAATCCAATTATTTTAGAGATATAATTCCTAATATAACATTTTCAAAAGTATTTTCTATATTTTAATCTATTCATTTCAATATGTCATCCTAGACTAAATATCATAGTTAAACAATTTAAACAACAATATCGCTGCACCACGTGAGGTTATTGTCTCTTTTCATTTACTTTGGTCACTAATTATCCAAACATGTGTCCAATTATATACCTTTTGGTCTTTCCAATTATAAAAACCCATAAATGTTGTTGTTGAAGCTCTTTTGTCTAAAAGACAAAATATCACCATTTCATTTAAAGCACCTCAAATCAATCGTGGTATTTTATTGTTCTACTCATGTAATTTGTTTGTTTTTATATTGATGTTTTAACAATTATCTTTAAAATAGGTTACAACAAGCATGATTTGTGGAAGCAAGATGCAGCCATAACACATGCATATGAGCATCATGTGTGTGGAATCCTCAATCCCACACTTCAGTGTCATATGGCCTATAACAATCAACAATGAAAAGAAAGCCAATTCATGAGCCCCATTGAATCTAATTATTTGGCACCAAAGATGTCATTTAATATTCAAGAATGAGGAATAATGTTAGATAGGAAATGATGCAAGTGAGGGTGTTGTTACTTACACCTGTTCCATGTTGTAGCCTAAGCATTGTCCATCGTCATAAATGATCTTGTTAGATAATGTGTTTGGATTAGACTCCCAAAGAAGAGTTTGTTTCACATATGTATGTAGATGGAAATAACTTGATAGAAAAACTTGTGGCTCCTAAAATATCGCAGACCATTGAGAAGAATAATTAGAAACCTTCAACGACATGGCATATGCATACTATCACATGCTCATCCACATTATCAATAAAGCGACGAACCAAATTATTTTGATTGATGACCATGTATTATATCAATCAAATACTACATACCATGGAGAATAATAATTAGAAACCTTGAACTACATGGAATTTTCATGTTGTCACTTCATTAACCATGTTGTCACTAAACCGACGTTCTAGGTTATTTTAATTGACGACCATGTACTACAATGAGAGACCCCTAATTTTATGGTGTGTGTCGACGCTATGACCCTCAATTTGGTTTGGAAAAATCATTACAAATAAATATATAGTAAGTATCCTAAGTATGCATACAAGAAAAGATACAAGCGAGGTCAATGTTACTTATACATTCTCCATATTGCAGCCTTGGCATTGTTCGTTGTGGTAACAAATTTTGCCTGATAACGGATTGATAGCTAATCTCAAGGTTCAATTCTCCAAAGAAGAGTTTTCTTCACTTATATTAATCGGCAATAATAACTTGATAGAAAAACTTGTGGGTCCTAATTTATCACAAACCATGGAGAAGAAAAATAAAAAACCTTGAATGACATAGCATTTTCCATATCATCACCTGCTCATCCACGGTGTCACTAAACCAAGAGTCCAAATTATTTTCATTGACATCCATTTACTACATCAATCCTCACCCTCTATTTTAATGGTGTGTGTCAAACGCTATGACCCTCAATCCAATTTTGAAAATTCCTGGAGTATAAATATATTGCTAATATCCTAGGCATGCAATCTAGAAAGAAGGCTTTGCTATTTCTTTCGGAAAAGAAATGTTTTAGAAAAATAATTTTAATTGTGGAGTTGTGTAGCCTTTTATAGTTGCAAAATTTATCGCTACCTTAATCCAAATTTGAATATTGATAATTCGTTGACCCCACACCAGATTGCACTGACGGGAATCTATTTTTATCAACTTTTAATGAAGGGAACATTGAACATGTTAATCGCTATTCGAAATCACGATTTGGAACAGACACTTCACTCAATAATCGCACCTGGCTACTTGTTTATCATTAGCACAGTGGGATTCGATCCTGCAATGTATTGATATCCAGGGAATATAAGAACAACAAGAACCAGGTTTCAGGGTAGTCTCTTATTTCTGGAATTTACTAAATGCAATAAATAATGTCTTAACTTAGGAGTGAATCTGTGATCAATCTCCCTCATGTGGTGGTGGTGGGAAGTCAGAGAAACGGGAAATTCAGTGTGTTGGAAGCTCTCGAACAACATGGCATTTTCATCCACGTTATCAGTGATCAAACATCCTAGATTATTTTCATCGACGTCCATCTATTGCATCAATCCCCATCCTCTATGTTAATGCCTTGTGTCAGACACTATGATTATTACTTTGGTTTGGAAAATGCCTTCAACCTAAATATTCATTACTTGCTTGAAGATATAGATATTTTTTTAATCGAAAGAAATAGGAAGATTTTTTTTTTTTAATAAGTTATAGGTGTTGTAACATGAATATCAAAAAGAAGGAATCAAATATTAGTACAAGCAGAGTCATCATCAAATCCATTTCTAGTTGTATATCATTTGTCAAGGTTGTGCAAAGTTTTTGTACATGTCAAGAGCACCGATGACAGTATGTTATTTTTTCTTGGTCCCTCTTAAAGTTATGTATGAAATCTCTCTCGTTGTTTATCATATGTTTCTATAATCATAATTGACTACTATCACCATATCTCGCAATATTCAAGATAATCCTATAACACTATATGAGTACTCTACTTCTAAATTGTGTTTAGTTATAATTGATTAAATTAATTTTGTTACATCACATATGATCCATTTATCCATAACACACTTTACTAGGAAAAGTTTGTCTTACAATACCCACTTTCTAAGAGAAGGGGTTAATTGTTTAGTAAAACCATGATACGCTGCCCACTTCTTAAGGGAAGCGGTGAATTGTAAAGAAAAATGACACTTATAGTTTGCCAACAATGACCAAAATAAAGTATCAATATTTATTGGCTCTTGCCAAGTTTTGACACCTTGACCTACTTGTAATAGTCAAATGACATACCACTTACACTTCATGCAAGTATACTAGTAATCACACAACAAAGGTGCAATGGAGACTAATGAAGTTAAATTCTCAACAAACTCAATATACTGCAAATAATATGAACTCCAAAATAAAATAGATCTCCTTCTTCGTTATCCAACCATGAATTACAATGCTTGATAAATAATAAAACAACTCCCAACTCGATTTTCCCACTAAACTCTAACTATCTTTGACTAAATCTACTCTAGGTGGCGGAATTTACTATTTTTAGCAATTTACCAGAACCTGTTATTCTTAGTAAGTCCACCTACTTATTCGTATGGGCATAGAAATTCCCACGCATCTCATACATGCCTAAATTAAAGGAATTGCTGACTTACTAAGTCACTATACATTTAAGAATCTAAATTAACTAATGCCCTAAAATAGGAAAAATCCAAGTTACAAATTAAATCCTAATTTTTGGCCCTCAGATGGTGGAATTCGGGCCCAAAAATGTGTCAAAACGTGCTCTAACTAGCAGGGCGGGTTGACCGGTGTGTTTATCTTGTCGAAACAAGTGGTTTAAAATAAAGGGACTCAAATGGACACTCGGAGCACACGTTATGACCTTTTCAAGTTCCTGCTAATTTTAGCGCATCATTCTCCCCTGCTTGAAAAAATAAATCTCCTTCAAGTTGTCCTCTTCAAATTGCTTCCATTTATTTGCATCCATCTTCTTAATCTCCCACTCTGTGACCCATGTGTTGTCCTCTTATTCTAGTCCTTTCCAATGTACCAAATATTTGTTGAATTTCCCATGTCGCTTGTCCACTATTTTCTTTTCTAGAATCGATCCACTTCTTCTTTCTACTTCACTCGAAATTGCTTCTCCTCCAATCTACTACTTCTTCAATAACATCCCCTTCTACACCATCCCCATGAAAATAATATAAGTATGAAACATTAAACACTAGAGAAATATCAAAATTTCCTAGCAATTCTACCTCATAAGAATTATCATTTATCTTTTTCATAATTTTGTAGGGACCAATCTTCTTGTACTTCAACTTGTTATAGGTTCCTTTTGGAAAACTTTCCTTCCACAAGTATACCATAACCAACTCACCAATTGTTAAAACATTTCTCTGTCTATGCACATCTACTATTATTTTATACTTATCATTACTATTTTGTATCTTCTTCCGCACTTCTTCCTGTAATTGTTGTATATGTTTGGAAAATGCTTCGCATCATCACCGACTCGCCATCAACTCGGTAGTAGTTACCAAATCTAACACCCCATTTAGATTTATTCCATACATAATATAAAATGGAGACTTTCTTGTGGATATATTTACGGAAGTATTATATGCAAACTCATCTTGTGGTAATGCTAAGTCCCATTGTTTTGGATTTTCCCCAACTATGCACCTTAACAAGTTTCCCAAACTCCTATTTACCACCTTTGTTTGCCCATCGGTTTGAGGATGATATGCACTGATGAACTGTAGTTGAGTTCCCAAATTCTTCGATAAATTCCTTTGAAGTGACTTAAGAACCTTTTGACCCTATTTTAAGTAATGGTTTTTTGGACACCATGTAATCAAGAAACTTATCCGAAAAACAAATTTTCTACTCATGTCACAACACTTGTTTTCTTGTAGGAAATAAAATGAACCATCTTAGAAAACCTATCATCAACCACAAAAAATGAGTCATTACCTCATTGTGTTTTAGTAATCCCAAAAAATATCCATACTCAAATCGGTCCATGACCCTTTAGGAATAGGCAACGACATATATAATCCTTTATTCGTGTATGGAATTTCGAGACTTGGCGAATTTGACACATCTCCACATATCTTACCACATCTCTTTTAAGCTTTGGCCAATAGTATTTTTCTACTACCAAGGTTGTCGTCTTATCTTTACCAAAATGCCCACTAATCCTCTACTATGTAGATCTTTCATTGTATTCTCTCTCATAAACCCAACTGGAATACATAGTTGGTGTCCCTTGAATAGATAGCCATCCTGTAAAAGGTACTCATCCTGGACATCTCCGCATCATCTGACAATGGATGACTTAACCTTTTAACAATATTCTTGAAATAAGAATTAGAAGAATACAGACCCTTTATTGATTCAAAACCCACCATCCCATTTTCCATAGTGGTAAATAGAGTCACACGCCTACTCAATGCATCTACAACTTGGTTTTGTTTTCCTAATTTATGTTTTAGAGAAAAAGTATAACCCTACAAAAATGATACCCACTTTGCATGCATACTATTCAACTTCTTTTGTGTATTCACATACTTCAGGGCTATGTGGTCTATAAATAAAAAAACTCCTTAGGCACTAAGTAATACCTCCAATGCCTCAATTTTTGTATAATTGCATAAAATTCCACATCATAAGTAAAATAGTTATTTATTACCTCATTCATTTTCTCACTAAATAAAACTACTAGATTTCCACCTTGACTTAGGAAAACACCAATACCCACATGTGAGGCATCACAATCAACCTCTAAAACTTTATCAAAATCTGGTTGTGCCAAAATAAGTGCCTCTATCACCTTCTTCTTCAAGAATTGAAAGTTATCCTCAAATTCCTTTGTCCACAAAAACTCCCTTCCTTTTTGCAATCTGTTATAGGTGCTACAATACTGCTGAAATTTTTAATAAACTTTTTGTAAAATGTTTCTAAACCATGAAATCTTCTTACCTATGTTATACTTCGTGGATTAGGCCATTTAATAATAGCCTTTATCTTCTCTCGAGTCCATCGTACCCCATGCGCAGAAATAATAAAACCCAAGAATACCAAACTCTCTTGTATAAACATGTAATTATTCATATTTGCATAGAGTTTCTCTTTCCTTAACACTTCAAATATCACCCTCGGATGCCTTAAATGTTCTTCTTTAGTTTTACTGAAGATCAAGATATCATCAAAATAAACCAAAACAAACTTACCATTATACTCCTGCAACACAGTGTTCACCAGCCTCATAAAAGTGCTAGGTGCATTAGATAACCCGAATGGCATCACCAACCACTCATATAATCCATTCCCTGTCTTTAATGTTGTTTTCCACTGGTCTCTTTCTCTCGATACAAATTTTATGGTAACCACTTCGAAGATCAATCTTAGTGAAATACCTAGATCCATCAAGTACATCCATCATATCATCAAGGAGAGGTATTAGGAACATATACTTGATTGTTATTTTACTGATTACTCTACTATCCATGCAATTTATCCATGTTATATCCTTCTTTGGAGTTAATAAAGATGGGGTTACACACGGACTAATGTTCTTCCTTACTACCCCCTTTCTTACGAGCTTTGTCACTTACCTATTCAACTCGCATGCAATGTTGGGCTCATCCTATTAGCCTGCTTGATTTGGGAGTGAAGCCTAGAATCATATCAATATGGTGCCGAATATCTCTTTTGGGTGGTAATCCATCTAGTAACTCATTAAGAATAACATAAAAAAATTCTTTTATTAATTTTGCTACTTCTATTGGTTTTTGTGTATTTGCGAGTTCATCTTTATTTTGACTAGTGTATAACAAAACCCACTTGCATTTGTCTCCTTCAAAAATTCCTTTCCGAAAGGATATTTTCTCGCCTTCCCCTCTTCCTTAAGAGGTAGAAAAACTATTTTTGTCATCCTTCCAGAGAGTATAATTATTGTTTCCCACATCATGAATAACTTTCAATAAAATTTTCATGGTCTTCCTAGCAACATATGACATGCATCCATAGGAATAACATCACACCAAATCTCATATTTATAACTTTTCCCAATAGAAAAACTTATTAAACATATCTTATCAACAGTAAATTCATTACCCTTCTTAAACTGTGTAATACGATAAGGGTTAGGATTCTTCTCACAATGCAGACCCAATGTCTCAACCATCTCATTTGAAACCATGTTCTCACAACTACTACCATTGATCTGAAAACGTGTGTTGTATTTTTTTTTCACTTTTAAAAGTTTCCAAAGATCGTGATTTTCTTAACCAATTTTAAGTATTCTTAACTCCAAAAATTGATTAAATTATGATTATTATGCATCCATAGAAGTGCGGAAAACTTGTGTAGCAAATAAATAATCAGAAAACTAAAAACATCCAGATAACAAACAAGATTGTTTACGGGGTTCGAAAATTCCTACGTCCCCGGGTTCAGATTGAACCGAACCATTAATAATATTGAAATGCAAGTACAATAACTATTACAAACAACCAATAATTAATCAAAACCTGCAAATGAGCTGATCAATGTCCCAAGAACTCTGAAAAATAGTAGAAACTGTCCCAAGAACGATCTCGTGGCTCCTACAGTGTTTTCACAATGTGATCTCCCTCGTAACTGTGTTATAAAAACACCTACAAATGGATATTTAAAAACATTCTATGAAAAAAATCATATATCTGAGGTCATATCTGAATTTTGAACACTTTTCATGTTTACACCAAGTCACAATTCGGACAGAAGTGCATTGAAATCCATGTTTTCCAACTAGTTAGGTTTGTCTTGTAGATCCCTCGTTAAAAACTGCATTCAAAGCTTCAAAAACAGATTAAAACTCAAAAAAAATATCAAATCTTACACTGTTGGAATTTTCTTAGAATTTCCTTCATTTCATCTAGTTACTCCGAGTGCCCAATCTGAGTGTAAGGCCTTCAAAAATGGTGTTTTCTGAAACTACCTCCTTATGGCTTTTACATAGACCTCCTCCCTCAGTATAAGTTGCAACGACCCATTTTATAATGCGCCCAAGCCTCTAGGCGAGTTGGTTGGTGGATGTGTCTTAGTGCTATGAGGTCGGGGGTTCCAATCCTGCCTCCTACTGTTTTGCCACGGATTTTGCTTGTTTTAATGGGATTAATCCCCACGTTGGCGGATTTGCATTTTAAATTGGATTAAATCCCAATTTGGCGCATGTATGTTTTTAGTGGGATTAAAACCCAAATTTTGGGCGGCATTTTTAATGGGATAAAGTCCCATATTTGGTGGGTTTGATAAAATCTTAGGCTTTAAATAGCCTTTCCACGCATTGTGTGAAGTGGTCATGGGACCACATGGGCTTAACCGCCCCACCTCTTTCTCCTCACGTGGAAGCTTCCACTACAACCGCTTCACTCCTTCCTTCCACGTGGAACATCCATGCATGGCTTAATGTTGGCGGTTTAGTAGGTAAGTGGAGGATTATGTGGTTATACTAATGTATAAACATTAATATATATAGCGGTTTGGCATATATGCGTGGCATTTGGAAAGTGGATTTACCAAGATAATATAATTTCGACCCATACAATGTGTGTAGAAATAATTAACTCGGTCCTTGCATGACTCAGCTAAATAGCTCGATGTCATCCCTTGATAGGAAAATTGAGTGAATTCGACAAGTGGTGGCAAGCCACGTGGTGGCTTGTGGACCCACCACGTTGGCGATAATACCATAGTCCACACGGAGGCCGGGCTCCCTCTCGTAATAAAAGTTGACCCTCTGGTTCCGTGCACCATTTTTATGCTCGTCAAAGACCAGTGATTTAAAACCATCAAACAACTCCCTTTTGCCTTTTCGCCACGTGTCGCAGTGCCATTGGTCCAATATTGACCAGTTGACTAGAGTTGACTTTCTCGTTGTCCAAACTTTGACCAGACATAACTAGAGCTCCCGATGTCCGTTTGTCACGTTCTCATAGTCGTTGGAAAGCTCTCAAGATTATCTTCTACACAAGCATGGTTTATCGAAGTTTAGGGAACATTTGACACTAAAATTGATACCGATCAACCATCAATAATAACATTACATACCTTTCTTCCGAAGTGCATCTTGTTTTGAAAATCTTTCTATGAAGCCATTCATCCCCCTTGATATCCTTTCTTGGAGAAATCATCATCCTTTAAATCATCAATTATCTCCAACATCCGGTGGAATTTCTAGGTCATGTTCGTCTTCTACTTATTCGGCTTCAACAAGATTTACTCTTGGAGCATCATCTGCTTGCCTCTTATCATGTGTATAATAATGTGAACATTCAAAATCCGATGCCCCTCTTTAACACATCTTTAAAAAAAAAAAATGGTCTTTGTGGAGCATCCCATCCTCTATCGCCAAAGCATATCCTTTACCCCTATAAACGTCTCTTTCTCTTTGTTGATTCTGGGAATCTTGTCTCGTATCTTCTTAATTTTCCACTCCACGAGGTGATTCTCCCCTAACTTGGCTGAAACCAACTCATCCTTGAAAGGAGGATGAGGCACCCCTATTCATCCCATGTGATCTCCTAAAAATTTGATACCTTTGTTTTTCCTCAACTTGTAAGGATAATTGATAGGAATCCTCCATGCTCTTAATGTTGTGCATATTGATCTCATCTTGAATAGAAAATTTTAATCCATTTACATACCTTGCAGCCATTTGATCCTCATTTTCTTCATGCTCTACATGAATGGAAAAATTCTATAACTCATCTATGTATTCTTGCATGGTTTGTAAGTTTTTTCTGAGATTAAATGAAACCTCATGTAAAGGGTTTGTGCATAATCCATAGGGATAAATTTATCTTTAAGTTTCTTCTCCATCTTACTCCAGTCTTAATTATTTCTTTTCCCTTTCTTGACCACTCTTTCTCGTAGGTGATCCCACCATAACATAACATGACCTTTCAAATTCGTGCATGTAAATTTTACCTTCTTTTATTCGACATAGCCTTCCACTCAAAAAAATTCCCCATGGTATTCAACCAGTCTATCAACTCCTCTGGTTTTAGGCTACCTCCATACTCTGAAACATAAAATCTTATCCCATAATTCTTTCCTTCTAATGCTCAAAGCATCCTTTCTTGTAACGTAAGGGTGGCGCTTACGTTTCCTCCTCTTCACAAACTTCTTCTTCATCTGTGTCATCTCCACCTTGATTTCCTCTTTGGGTTATCATTGCAGCAAGTGAAACAACTTGCCTCTACAGATCTTGCATATTTCTATTCATCTAAGAAATACCTCCTCCTCTTCCTCTTCCTCTTCCTGCCATTTTTTCAAGACTCAAACCTTTCTCTCGATACCGATAATGTAGCCAAATTCTCAAAGCAAACTCAATACACTTCAAATAATATGAACTCCAAAAGAAAATAGATCTCCTTCTTCATTCTACAACCATGAATTACAATGCTTGATAAATAATAAAACAACTCCTAACTCAATTTTGGGTAAGTGCACCAAGTTGGGGGACAATTAAGTGGACATCAAATCCTGAATTTTACATTAAAAACAGCAAAACATCAAATTTAGTCTTCCACGGACTTGAACCATGCCAAAAAGTAAAAAATATGTCATAAAAATGGTACCATTGCGTAGGGGAGACTGTTAGCTTTGTATAAATACTGATTTTAAAGTGAATAGAATAGGATAAATATCATTTTATAATTTTTTACTAATAGTAGGTCTTTAAGACACTTTTTCCCGTGAATGTTTATGTCTAGGTTTAAGACTACAAATTTTGTTTCACTTATCAGAATGTGATAAAAATTATACCATCCCAACCATGGTGAAATTATATACATGTTCAAAAAAAAAAATTATTTGATTTCAATATTTTTTGATGAAGTTATGGCGGGCAAATGGAAAGTGCTCTGTTTTCTTTATGTTTTCATACCACTTTCACGGAAAAAATCATAAAAAATAAAATATTGCTCAAAAAATACAAAATAAAATCCATCCCAAGATAGATAGTGGCATCTAACTTCTCACCAAAGGATAAAAATATATATCAATTTTTGGTCATCCAAATCGTGGGCAAACGGACTATAATTTTATAGGCGTTTTTAAAAAAAAATACCAAGTCATTGAATTTTGAGTGTTTAATATAGCTAATCTTGTCCATTTTTTAAAAAAATTAGTATTTTAGAAACTAGATTCCGGATGCTACAATTCATATTAGTATAAGTTTTTCTAATTTTGAGTGTATGTATTGCTAATAATCCCTACAAGTTGATATTATGTTGTTATTTGCAATATGACGTCCACTTATGACCCCCTTTTTGTCCCCCAACTTGCTGCACTTACCCTTTTCCCACTAAACACTAACTATATTTGACTAAATCTACTATAGGTGGTAGAATTTACTATTTTTAGCAATTTACCAGAACTTGTTATTCTTAGTAAGTCCACATGCCTATTCGTATGGGAACAAAAATTTCCATTCATCTTGTACATGCCTAAATTAGAGGAATTTCCAACTTTCTAACTCACTATGCATTTAAGAGACTAAAATTAACTAATGCCCTAAAATAGGAAAAACCCAAGTTACAAATTAAATCCTAATTTTCGGCCCTCGATGGTGGAATTCGGGCCCAAAATGTGTCGAAACATGTTCCTATTGGTAGGGCTCATTTACTAGTGCGTTCATCTCATTAAAATAGGTGGTTTAAGAAAACGGACACCCAGAGCACAAGTTATGACCTTTTCAAGTTCCTACTAATTTTGGTGCATCGGAGACACCGGTAGGGAATCAACGAGAATGGTGGAATATATTTGAGAGCATGGGGAGGGGGAAGAGGAATTGAGCGGAAGGAGGTGACATAACGAATCCCTGAAAGAATAAGAGGAGAGGGGGAAGAAGAAAGACCGCAAAGGGGGAGAAAAAGTGTTATCCTCCAAAGGCGCCCTACGGTTGAAGGAGTCTCTCTTCCTCCATTTTACGCGGTGGATGTATGCATTGAGCGCTATGTCGAAGTACCTTTCAAAATAAAAAGTCGGTGAGATACATAGGTTTCAAAGGTTATAAACTCTAGAAATAGTTGGAAAGTAATCCTTGGTGCTCATTATCTCTAATGTCAATAGTTTACCCTGTCTAAAATCGAGGCCTTGAGATTTATATATTGTGAGGGCCCAAACCATCTTAAGTGGGAATTGCCTATGCTACCCATGAGAAATGGGTGTGATGGGAATGTCAAAAATATTCTTTGGGTCCCATGATGGTTTGATGTATCTTTCAAAACAAATAACAACAAAAGAAGGTAGAACAGGTGTACTGGAACCGACGTTGTAGATGATGGAAACCACAAGTCCAATATAACCTAGAGATTAGATGTAAGCATAATTATTTCCCCAATATAGAGTAGAAGTTTACTCTTTAATTGGTCATCATCAGCGTCATATGAATTTGAATGTCTAATGCATTGTGTATCGCATTCAGGCGGGCGATGGGGGTAGCCAAGTAGCGTAAATATTTTTTTTGTGATGGTAAAAAGATCATTAATTGAGAAAAAATGTGGTGCTTTCTGGAACTCTTTTATTTCTTCAAGGGGAAATAATTTATCTTTCTATGACATGAGTGTTTCCAAGTCATGGAAATGCAGCTCTGTATTCAGAAGGTTGTGAATAATTTGTCAAAAAGAAGCCTAAGAAGGGTCGATCCCTAATGCCAAATGATAGTATGCAGAGTAATTTACTTTTCGAATCCTTTCCCAAGGCTTATGTCATATGAGTGACCAACATACATGGGGATATCCCTGACAGGGGGAGTTGAGAAAGGTCCCCAATAAGAATTACATACCTTTCACAAAAGGTTGTATTTTTCTCTCAAGGGAAAGCCTCATGAAGACTGAGATTGATGAGTGAAAGTAATTTTGGACGCATACGAATCTGATTTCATCAATAAGAACATAATGCACATCTTTGAGCGATTCTTGTTAAGTATTCAATGATATTCCCTCTAATGGTTTCATTTCTTTAAATGGTATCTGGAGACTTAAATGAATTGTAGTATCTCGAAATGTTGAATGCATCAACTCTAGTGAGCGCAAGAAGCGTAAGCGATGATTTTCCACCATTGGTGGGAGTTACGAAACTTTTCCTTAGTTCATTGATGAGAAAGGATTTACTGCTCCGGACATCCCTTGAAAAATAAGCCTAAGAGAAGGGAGTGTGTCTAGGTGTGCATTATGATGTAGAATGGTCTTTGAAGGCAATATTTTGTTCTAGTGAGAAACATGCATACATTGTGAACAAAAAATGTTGGGAAAACTAGATTATGATTACCCCCCTATTAACTTTAATGAAAGAGTTTTTTGTTTCTCTCAGGGATGCAAAAACATTACATCTATTCCAGTTGAATTGGATATCAAAGTCATATTGCCCCAACATGTTTAGTTTGTTAAGTTACATAATGGTGCTAGGGTGGAGTTGAGAAATGATTTCCCACTCATGCAATGGAATGGGGCCATGTGTTGGATTTTCATTTGAGGATGAATTAGAATCAGATGATTCAACTTATTTTGAGGACCTATGATGGATATGCCATGGATGGTAGGAGGGTTGCATAGTCTCCCAATTACAAAAAATTTCATTGTTTGTGAGCCAAATATCACAATCAATGTGCGGAAAGGTTTGTATAAATTTTTTTTTGCAATGGAATAATTAAAATGAAGAAGAATCCTTTGAAGGGATCTTATAGAACCTGGGCATGACACGCACAACAATTTTTTTGGACGCAATATCCACTTTTCTCTAATACTGATTTACATTATAACACCAATGCGAGCTGCCTCAATAAAGGATATGTTTTCTAAAGCACATCAAGGCCACTTCATGTATGCATCCAAGAAGGATGATGATTCTAGTGGATCATCTCCCCAACCATAACATGCTGAAATATGTTTTTCTTACATTCAAGGATACAAATTGTTTTGCATATAACAAGAAGAAGCTTCTATAACATATGGAAATTTTCCAAAGTGCACTTATGTCACACTCAAATATACTCTTTATCAAGAACTTCTGAAAATAATCGGAGGATAGATTCATCAAGTCTATAGTGTTACAAATGCATGACAACATATTATGATAAGATTATGACTTTTTCTCATATTTGGAGGCATATTTTGCTACATACCGTAGTACCGCATGTCAAGAGAGAACCTGGTAAATCAAAATTAGCTCGTCATATCAAAAGAATATTTTTGTAGATGTTTAATTTGTCATCATTGCAAAGCAGGGATGTATTTAATTTTTCCATCTTCTTGCCTATGTAAACTGGACTATGGTTGAAGGTCTTAGGGGATTTGTACTAAAATTGAAATAAAGACCTTATGTTGCATAGATAAGTTTCCAGAGAATTTTGTGTGTCATTAGACGTGGTTCAAAAATTGTTCATAGGGTTGATTTTAATTTATAGATAATATAGCTTGGTTGTTCATTAGGAAGGGTCATCGATGATGGGTTGATTCTTAGCTTTATTTAAAAATAATCGATTACGAGGATTCCATGTAGAAACATACTTATCATAATAAGATTTTGTTTTGTTTACATCATCTTTATTGCTCTAGTCTAATGTATCAACATTGGGTGCATTATGTAGCCATAAGAATCCATGAACATGGGCACAACCTTTGTGTTGTCATTTGTACCTAAAGAGAGAAGAACGGGAGAAGAACGATAGTAAGAAAAAGGAAAATGAGAAGGTAAACAAGGGAAAAGGGATTTTTTTTTGTTTCACCTGCACTAAAGTAGTATTTCACACTCAAATGCTTCTCTAAAAATTCTTCACGAAATATTATGAATCTTTGATGCAAGTATGCAGATACAATTTGAGGGTTGTCGACAACATTACGAAATCTACGTTGTTGCACTTCTAGAGCATCATGAAGTGGAGATACATGAATATCTTAGTGAAGATTGTGCCATTTTGTAGTGCCAACTTCCCTTCAAAACTTTTGATATTGATCATGATCATCGCCTGCTGACTATATTATGGCCATTATTATAGTTTTGATTTAGTATGGTGTTAGATGTCAGATCATGGATTATTGTTGAATTTGATTCATATATGAATCATGATGATTGTGAGAGACATTTTATATAGATATTGAGATATTGTTTTGACATGGTTACATTATAGATGTTGTTTGGACATGTGATATTTGGATATTTTGAGTAGACCTAGAAAATGAAAATTGAATTAAATGTGATGATCATATAGTTGTTGATGAGATTGCAAATGATATTGTTGATTGTCTGGATGTTGTTGTGATTCATATATATATTGATGATTTCGGAATTATAATTATATATATTTTTATTGTTCTGATATGGCCACGAGGCCGGAGGAGGTATTTTTATTTTGCAAAGTAAATATATCACAAAAACATCACGGGATTGGAGACCAACCACATTGGAATCCTAGATGAATTCAACAAGGTCACCATGGCAACTTGTATTATTCATGTGTGTGTGTGTGTGTGTGTGTGTGTGTGTGTGTTTGATTGTTGTTAGGGATTCCCATGGGGGGATCACCTTTAAATGTGACCAAGGGTTATGTGTATTTATTTATTTGGTTCCCTTTTATTGATGTTTGTATGTGTTTATTAAGTGATGTGTTTACCTTTTCATTATTTATTAATTGTGGTAAATTAATGTGAGTAATCTTGTTGTTAAAATTAATTAATCAAATTGGGACATAAGAAAGTAATTATTAGATTTGTTGGCCTAAAATTAAAGTGTTGTAAGGAAATGTGTAAGTGATGTGTAAGAGATGTGTAAGTTGATTTTGGAGTATGAAACACTCCACCTTCTTTGAAATTCGAATTTTTCCTTGGAGGCTAATTTTGGAGGCTTGTGGGACAAGTTAAACTTGTCCCATACCTCTTAAATTTGCATGCCAACCTTACCTATGGTTGGAGGGTTTAAATTTAGACCTTCTTTATGCATTTTTGTAAGTCAAGTTGTATGTTTTAATTGCACTTTCTTACATGCTTTTAATTTCAGTCCTTTGGGGTGTGGGCTTGTTTTGGAGTGTGTAAGTAATCTGTCATATTATTCACCCACCCATTTATTATGCATTGGACAATGAAGTTGACCTTGGGTGTTGGAGTCGAGGATGTGTGAAGTGGCATCCTACATGGATCCACCTCATCCTCTACTCTTCCATGTTCTATATATTTGAATTCCTTGGCTTGTTTTTGGAGTTGCTTCAATTTTATAACTTCATTTTTGGCAACTTCATTTGGATTTTTTTAGAGATCTTGAAAATTGGGAGGAAGTTGGAGATTGTTGCATACTTGATGATTGTTGATCTCTTAGATTGTTTTACATTAGAGAGCTTGATGTTTTGAAGTTGGAACAAACTCCATCGGGGGGGAGAGGTAAGAGCTTAGCTCTTGGAAATTCTCACCTTTCATTTTTATGCATATGTGAATGGTTGAATGATTGAGTGGGTTGTTTTATTTGTTGGTTGGTTGGGTAGATGGCCTATGAATGGTGCAGAGAAGACTATGAAGTTTTCTTGTGGGAGGCATAAGTTTTTGGGGGTTTAAGTGTGGAGGGAGTTGGGATTTGGGTTCCACCTTCTAAAAATAAATAGCTTGCATTTCTTTACTCGTTATGGGGCTCCATAAGAGGTTGGGGAGGCATAAGAAAATGTGAGGAATAAGGGGTACTTTGGGAGGCATAAGGACATGTCGTGGATTTGAAATGATATATATTTTGTTGGTTTATTCTCAAGTGGTGATACCCATTTCCCCTTTGGGAGGCATAAACAACATCCCCCATAGTTTCTTGCTCCTTTGGCTTGCATGATGAAGCCTGAGTGTTGTTTGTTGTCTTTATTCTGTGGTTGCAAACTACAACTTTGTTTTGGACTATGTTTTGAATGAGAAATTTGTCTTTGTGTTGTGGAAGCCTATTGTTGCCATGTGTTGGAAAACATCTCTTATTGCATTGTGGTTGGGGCTCGGGGGCCAATGAAGAAGGATGGCTTCTCCTTTCATTGGATGTCTTGGTTGGGTGGAGAGCGTTGCCTTTCCCCCTGTTCTATTGTGATCAAATTGAAATAAAGAAAATGGAGGATATTCATGTTGTTGTTCTGGAGCAGAGGAGAAAGACAAGTTTGACAAAGTCCTTGTTGAGATTATTCTTATTGTAACCCCTTCCCACTTTGAAGTGGATGACCTTGTACATTATTTGTGATGGAAAGATGTGTTGTATTGGCTATGAAAGTTGTAAATTGAATTGTGAAAGAGATATACTTTGTTCTCTATTTTTGAATAAATGTGGAAGAAATTGTATTATGTATATTGTAATTGAGGAAGAAGACAAAGTTCTCGCAGAGAAATTCTCATGAAAGTACTTTTGTAAACCATTTCCCCACTTGATGTGGATGACAATTTAATATACATTTTGTGCTGAAGAGTTACTATGTTTTGGAAATGAAATCCCCTTTGAATGTGAAAGAAATATACTCGGTATTCTATTTGTAAAAAGGAATGTAATGAGAAGGAGTTGTGATTGTAAAGTTGTATTTGATAAAAAAAAGAAGTTGTAAAAGAAATATTTTCAATTGAATAGATGTTGTTTTACCTTATACAATGAAGTTATTATTGTTTGAAATCTTCTTTGAAAATGTTGTACAACTCTTTGTTCGAATGTGGAAAATGTATTCAAAATTATTGCATCCTCTGTGTTTGAAAAGCATGTTTTTTTGGAAAGGAAATAGAAATTGCTTTCTTGTTTCTACATTTTTATTGAAGGAAATAGAACATTGTAATATTGGATTAGAATGAAATCATATTTTAAAGTTTGGTAAATGTAATGGATCAATTCAAGTTGGAAGTTGTAGAGCTCTGTTAGATGATTTTCAAACTGGAAAATAATTATCAAAAATGTACGTAATGACCTCGAGACCGGGAAAGACATCTAAAACATTAATACAAGCTAATAAAGATCAAAAAATTCCAAAAAAACTATAATACTTAAGAAATTTTCATAGAACCTTTCAAAATCAAGCTCAAACAATTTCTCAGTTGTTTTTGTTGTTAAATTGGGGAAATTCGAATTGATCTTCAATCAAACAATTTAATCCTTGAAATCTATCCTAAATTATTCCAAGTGAAATCCTCCATGTCTGTTTGGCATGTTGAGAAAGAATTAATGGCGATTTGAACAAATAATTGATAAGTTAAAAATACCAGTTCACTTTCTAAGTGACAAAAAGACGTTTTCTCAAAATTGACCCTTTAAAATTTATCAAAATTAAATTCTTAAGATCTTTGTGCAAAGAGGACGTCGAGAGATTTCCAAAAAGTCCTCGTTTTCCAAAAATTGAGTTCCCAATCAAAATTTATGGCCTTCTGAAGTTTTTATTTCATTTGGCTTCAA
This sequence comes from Taxus wallichiana var. yunnanensis, assembly GCA_018340775.1. Classification (NCBI taxonomy): domain Eukaryota; kingdom Viridiplantae; phylum Streptophyta; class Pinopsida; order Cupressales; family Taxaceae; genus Taxus; species Taxus wallichiana. The sequence goes on from CM031240.1 coordinate 199,509,251, forward strand.
AAATATTATAACTGTCAAATTTAATTATTAAAATATTCTTGGGCGGACCCGTGGGCTAAAACTTTCTTTTTTTGTTTTTGTCCAAAAGGCACAAATTCATGAAGTTTCCCGCGCTCCGCTAATCCACAAGCCTTCATTTTGTCAAAAATGATCTAAGTCCAAAAGCTAATTTGGAAATTTTTCCTCTCATGCCCTACCCACCCCGCGGCCAATCATTGATCGACACATGGCTTCATTGGGCGTTGGCGGAGGCTCAGATCGATTTGAAGATTAAGTGCTTTCAAAAATAAATTTGGAAAATTTGTAAGTTTTCCCACCCCGCCGGCTCACTGCAGCTAATCAGGTGATGCCACGTGGCTTCACGAGGTGTCAGCAAAGGAGTGGATCCTTTCAAGCCTTAACATTTCAGTAAAATTTTGGGAAATTTTTTCCAAATGTTCCCCACCGGCCCACTAACCCGCAACAAATAAGGAGCTGCCACGTGGCCTCCTTGGGCATCGACAAAGGTGCGGGTGTAAACTTCACTTTGTCCCAAAATGGCAAAAGCGCTAAATATCTTCCCGTCTCCGTCAGCGCATGTCTAGGAAAAATTTTCTTCCCCACTTTTCCAGTCCACTTTTCTCCTCCAGTGAATTTTCTCTCCGAAGTCCGCAGGCCCGAGTTGGGGAAAATTTTCCTCCCAAGCCCGCTCTTGGGAAAATTTTCACCCCAAGTTCCACCAATCCATAACTTAAGAAATATGAGGAATTATGAGGACTTCTTTATATCACCAAAAAGGTGAAGAAATTCCCTATCTAATGGGAATGTTTTCAGGAAGTTTTAATTATGTTAATCATGGAAAAAATCAGCTGGATTCTTTTAAGAGAGTTTTGGGAGTGGGTAAGTGAGAATTTACCCTGTTGGTATAAATGGGTATTCTTCCCCTTATATTTAGACCTTGTTAATTGTTGAAACCTTGTAGAATTAAATACCGAGGTTATTTAATAATTTTGGCTCTTCTTACCCTCTAAGTTTAATTAATATTTGTTTGGCTTAGTATTAATCTAGTTTTAAATGGTTAGATTATCACCTAAGGGAAATTTAACCGCGTTTGGTATAATTTTCACTATCTTAGTGTTTTGTAAGGTGATTTGATAATTTTTATAATGGGAAAAGTTATCGATTGAATTCAATTGTCCTTGAGACTTTGGTTGTTAACACTCTAAAAATAAATAAATTATTCCATGTTTTTTTCTAACAAAACCTAGGTTGTTCTTGGGTCTCAAGTGGGAGATTTTAAGGGCGTTACACATTTAGTGTGAAAAACACTAAGGGTGAAGAAAAGATTTGGTGACCCAATTTGTTCAATCATATCAACCAATTCTACATGACACTTTCCCCAATAAAATCTTGTCCCACAAAGGGTAGATCCAAATATCTTAAAATTTTCTAGAAGGGAATCATGAGGAGAATCCAAAAACATTTACGAAGTTTAGCTATAGTTGGTGGCAGAAAGATATCAACATTTTTTTCCATGACAACAATAGTGGTGGATTGGCTCCTATGTCGCATTATAAGGTTAAGTAAGAAATACCTAAAGCGGGGATGGCGTCTAAAATGACCATCATGGAAACACATCAAATGCCAGGCATATTCATGCGTATGGATACTTTTGATGCAAGGTTGTCTAAACATAACTTGACCATTTGGAAATAAAGTAGGTAAATCCATAGAAAACAATCATTCAAAGTGTTGTATTCATAGAGAATGGAGAAGATGACCTGCAGTAAAGCAAAAAGTTCTAGATCTCTTCATTTTTGTTCTCGTATTAGGGATGACCGAAAAAGTAGGATGCGAGAACTTCTACATCTTCACTAACAATAGTGTCACCTATATTAATTAGAAAGCTAGCTTACATGGTTATTAAAACATCATATGGCATGGAACGCAACAACAAGGCAACATCTCGTGGGTATATCTGGAAATGAGGAGACCGTTGCTTCATCTAGAAGGACATCTTTATAGTAAGGGTCATTGGAAATTTTGTATTTCAAGGCATTCAACACTCAAATTATTCTTGCAAAAAGTCATAATTTTTGTTTTGTGGAACTTGTTGAGATCAAAAATACGACGAGGAAGGTATCTATCAATAAAGGAAATGTTTTTGTAAATCGATGGTATGGCCACTATACTTGTATTGCCCCCATGTATGATTGACTTGCAGAATAGGATTAATTCTTGTTAAAAGTATCTCCTCAACTTGTGTGAGACAAGAACATGTGGTTGGTCTCTACGATGCATGTTATTCCATTTTGAGAATCGGTGGCCATTTTTTTAGCGCAACATCTAATGCACTTGTGCAAGCCATTTGACAATCTACATTTCATCCCAAAATAGTTTTCAAAACATTCAAAGCATGTATTTGGGCTTGGCAAAAGATCTATCCTTTTTCTAAATTACCTATTGGCTTTAGAGGAAGAGGGAGTTTGAAGTTTGTTGGGGCGTGAGAAGCTTTGATGAGGTGGTTCAAAGAGGAGCGAAGGATGTTGAATAAGTGCTTGTAAGGGGAAATATGTTGGTGATATAGTATACAATGGATGTCGACTCAAAAGAGGAAGAGCTTGCTAATTCTAGGAAGGAAGGTGTAGGATTTATATAGAAAGGAGGTCTTTGGGGAGGGGCAATGTGAAAGGAGTGAGTTGAGATGGAAGATTTTGTGTAGGGGAAAGATCACATTTCCTTGAGATGGACCTAAAATAGGGAAATTTCTCACAAACACATTATCTTGCAAATAAAGAGGAGGATATATGAGGGCAGGGAAGGAAATCTTCTCCTCCGTGGTCGTGTTCGAGCCTAAATATTGGTGCCCATGTGGTGTATTTCGACAGACCAAGACCAATCATGACATTGAGCATTTATGCGTTCCCGATTTCCCGACATGGTATTGTCGTCTTTGCACTCTTATTTTTGGAGTGGACATTGGATGCTCATAAAAGAGGGAAAAAACATACACTCTGCAAATGAAAACCACAGGAAAATGTAAGAGATCAATTTTTTTGTGCAAGTTCTCGAAGGAAGCATTAGTAAACTAATAGTTTGAGGACAAAGGTAAGAAAGGAGCAAAAAAATTATATTGATTTAACACTATTTGCTAACACAAATTGTGTGAAGTACAACTAAAAACCAAAAACAGTTCAACATTTGAAGGCCAAGTATTGTACATAGACTAAACTATTCTTCCAATTTTCTTATTTGAATCCTTTTTAATATAAATTAGCGACGATGAGCTATGCAAAAAACATGAAAATTAAAAAAAAATCTTGCAAATTCTATAAGTAATATCATTATTATGATGATCGAAATTTCAGACTTACATTCAATACATGTTAAGTGAAAAGGGAAAATGGAAAACATATTGCAAGGAAATCTTTATATTTCTATTAATTTATCTTTTGAAATGTTGGTTTATACGTACCAAAAAAAAATTGAACAAGGTGGGCAATAATTTTTGGGTTGTGGACTTTCAGGATCAAGAGTATGCCCCCTTTTTCAACTTGTAGGCAAGACCATGTTCGGGGTGTTTTTCGTAGTATCATATCCGAAGCCATATCCTCTCGAGTGTGAGCCGGAAGTTTGAAACTTTATAGATGAATAACATAGCTCACATGCAAATAGCTAATTCGAACATCGTTTATTATGAGAAATTGTATTTCGTCTTCATAGTTTCAAGTCGGTAAGGAAATAAAGCAGACAATATGTCAAAAGATAAGTGAACTTCGTATGTAACAATAATCTCATTTTCTTTCTAGGCTAACAAGAGAGAAAGTATATGCAACTATTTTTTTGCAAAATAAGAATGAGGTTAGATGTCTAAATGGTTACGGTCTATGCGGTGCAACTTTAAAAGTCTTGTCGATAAGTAGTCTAACCCCCAACTTGGAGCATTCCGGTGTGGCCTCGCAGGAGTAAAAACCCCTCAGCACACACCGAATCCTATCATCATTGAAGTCACATGCCCCGTCATGCCTACGTGAGAGGATGATTGCATGTGCCCTGTGGCTATAACCAAGAAGACACCACCAAACAAGGATATTTAATAAAACATTCTAAAGTAAATGGAAGCATCATTATCAATTCGGGGAAAAAAATCGAATGTTAAAGACAGCTGGAAATAGTAAATGCGTTCATGTTTTAGATTACAATGAAGAAAGAGAGCGGAAAGAGCAAAAAAACTGACCAAGATTATAAATTGCAATCTACAATCGAGAAAAACATATAAAACTGACAAACAACTTTAATCTGTATTTAATAGAAGTATAGTTAAAAATCTACAGCCATGGAGTCAACAAATGCTTCGACAGCTCTAAATATTGTTTTATGTACCACACACAAACACATGTTTTCATTGGTTTCAGCCAGTTAGCATCCGATAAGATGACCGTACATGCCAAGAAAAGGCAAGCACATTAGAGAGGAAGCCCAAAGAATAAGTATTTGCAGGTGAGGGGAATCAGTGTTGGAATCTCTGGCATAATTTTTCTAAGAAGATATATGTTAGGCACAATGTATTGGAATGTCATTAATGCGTTACATTTAACTATTCCGGAGGCAAGAAATAAAATCACCATTTCACATTTGATCAATATTTTGTGCCCTTTCACATTTGTATATTCAGGGAGCTCAATTTTCTCTGGAAAGGGGAATCAGTGCAGTGCAATGATAGCACGAGGTATAATTTTGATAAACAATTGCCTCAAAATGTAAACGCTGTATAGGAATTAGAATCGAGGGCTAATCACAGTCCGCTATAACTTTTTTTGCCAGAAATTTAAAAATGTAATACAAACAAAAGCATTAAAAAAGAGCCCAATAATTTTATAACCACCTAGTTAGGGTTTATGCGGCAACTGTTTACTTTCAGAGGGCCTTCATGTAATTGATGCCAGACACCAGCCTGATTATCAAGCATATGAAGGAAAGAAAAAGAGATTGAGAAGTTCCTTTCTCCGGTTATCTGGTAGTCTGTCTGCAACGAGTACAACAAAGCAGAGGCATCTTTCAGTTTCTGCTGTTTTCTTGACGTAACCCACGAGAGTAAGTGTATTAATGAAAGTGGTTATAATGTTATGGACTATGAAATAGGATGGTCAACTTGTTCCTCGAATAGTGTCTAGTAACACAATTTTCTCAACCATTTTCCCTTTCCCTTATTAACTACTTTCCCGTATTAACTACAAAATAAAAAAGCTAAACTTCCATTTTTCTAAAAATAACAATTGCTGTAAATTATTAAATGACCCCCAAGTTCACTTTCTCCTCTTCATGTTGTATTCACCATTTTTTTAGTGAATATATATTGCACTAGAAGGGCACAATAGATACATTGATATGGATAGTGATTAAAAGGTCATACATATTTGCATAACCAAACTTTCAAACATATAAAATCAAATTTGTAAAAATAGTTTTAAAGCCTCAATATTTATGTACAATTTTAATGTGCGTTAATCAAGGAAATTTGATTGTGAGCATAATTTTTGTAGCTAGAATATATGAATAATTCAATTCATAGGTTTGGTTGATATCTTTTTACATATTTTCTCAAAGTCTCAAAGATGCTCGAAAATCTACCAATCATGAAATTAACCCTACTCTTGGAGTCCAAAATTGTGACACTACGTTTCATGATGATTTTATAGTCCAAAAATCCAAATTGGGGTTTTAGGATACTTTTATAGCCCAAAAATTTAACTCAAGGTTTTGTATGCTTTTGTAATCCAAAACACCGACTCACAATGTAGAGTTGCTTTTGCAACTTAAAGTCTTTTGTTTTTCCCGTGACTTCTAAAATTTCGCTTTGCATGTCTCCTTACAAATTTAACCAAATTTTGATTTCTTAAAATGTGTAAACTTATGAGATTCATTTCATGACTTCATATTGACTTAATTTGATCGACTATGACCAAACTTTCTTGGTGGAATCAAATTTTCATCTAAATTCAATTTCAAGGACAATACAACCTAAGTTGATGTTTTTTTGTTCCATATCCTTAACATGTTTGTAAATATTGTGTGAAAATAGAAAATTTTGTACAACGGTTGCATTGTCTAAAATTTGGTATAAATTTTAATGTATATGCAAAGGTATCAAGGTTTTCAAAGATAAGTAGCTAATAAATGAACGTCTTCTAAGTTTGTATACTATATAGTGGATGTATACCAAGTGTTGGCCACATTTTTTATTATTGGGAAACATAGGTAGGAAATTCATATTGTTGAGACTTAGTGTCAGAACATATTATGGTTAAGTGCATTATATTTAGAGATACAAAAATTTATTTGACATAAAATTTTACACACACCGCATCCTTTTGAAATAGAGTTCGGTAAAAAATTGTGTATTATAATACAAGTATAATTTTATTATAATACCGCAACAATAACTCAAGGTTATTCACATGAAATGCACATTCAAGGTTCCATAGAAGTGAGGGAGGAATATCAACGTGTTTTATAGATAGTGATAGTATTTGATGATCCTCTTCATTCCTATTGTGTATGTATTGAGATATTTTACAAAACTTTGAATATTATTTGGAAGAAAAAATTAGGGGAAATTTTAAGGTCATTCTATGAATGCACTCTTGATATAGTCGTGAATGTAAATCCTTTTGCACTTAGTTTTTCCAATATCTATATAGTTTCCTTAGAAAATATAAAGCCTTATAACCTATGCAATGTTAATTTCTATGCCATATTAATAGGAATTTTAATACTAATTCCATGAGAAATGGGCTAAATAGGTACACACTTTGGTCTCACATGATCCCAAGTTGGTTCAATGCACTTCTTGAATCCAACAATCACAACCAATGACAAGTCAAGGGTTTTCTCTATGATTTTTATAAAATGTCAACAACTTGTTTAACTAATCCATTCACCAAACTTATTGGAATCAATAGATTTCATGTAAGAATTATTTGTTGTTCTAAACACGAAATAACCATTACATGCAACTAGTCATCATCTGTTTTAATCATGATCATGTATTTTTATATTATGTATTACTTCTTGTGATTGGCATACCAAGGGACTTTAACATTTTCTTGTTGGGGGAACACTTTTTCATTCATTGGAAATAAGTGCATGGAAGAGTAAAACATGGATTTTCCTCTATGAAAAAAGAAGCTTGTTTTTGGTTCATGAATAGATCATAGTCCTAAAATTTTCCTCAACATTTCTCGATAACTTAGAAGGCTACATAAAGCTACATGTGAAGGGTCCTGAAACTTATTATTGGAAAAAAATTAGTGTCACAATTGTACAAAAGCTATACCAAAGGTTTAAGCCATATGATTTTCCTACATACATAGGAACATCCATAATAGGAGGAAGCTAGCCGTGGTCTCCAATGAGCATAAGCGAGCATAAATCAAAGGGGGATTCCCTATATTGAGGAGATTAGTGATTCAAATTCTCATCATTATGGGACAAATCTAGGCCAATGAGTCTCATTTCATCAATTAGAATATAAGACATGGTTTTCATTGTTTTGTAATGAAATTACTTGTATAATTTAGATCATGAGCAGAAATATAACACCAAATAACACAATATTCCAGAATAATGATCTCAATATGCAATTAGAATAGCTTCACCACTTCGAGGGGGCAACCTCCAAACCATACAATAAGACTCAAATGCTCCAATGATGATAAACTACTACCTACTAACCCCTATATATATTATTCCTTTACTATGGCCAACACCAAGGCCGGCCCACTAATGAAAAATATAACATATATGAAAGAGATACATAATGATAAGAAGTTATGATAGCCAAAAGTTGGCTATATACATCCAATATAATATATATGATTAAGGGCGTAGCATGCCCCTCCCCTTCAAAGCAACATTGTCCCCAATGTTGAGAAGATCTGGATGCTGCTACAGGAAATTTGCATCCTCCCAAGTTGTATCTTCATTGTCTAGATTATTCCACTTGATCAAATACTCAGTGATGACCCTTGTCCTCAATCGCTTAGTGCGTGTTTGAAGGATGCATTCTGGTTCCAGGATGACTCTACCATCTTCATCAAGCTTGGGTAACACTGTCTGAGTTGATATTGTCTGTCCAATTACCTTCTTTAGGAAAGATACATGGAAGATTGGATGAATTCGAGTAGTGAGGAAGTTCCAATTTGTATGCTACATTACCAATCTTCTGTAACACTTGATAAGGACCATAATACTTAGGTGAAATATTGTTATCCTTTTTGTGTTGTTTTAAGGACATTTGCTTATATGGTTGTAAACGCACAAAAACCCAATCACCGACTTCAAAATGTCTTTCACTGCGATGTTGGTCTTCCTGCTGCTTCATGCGGTTTTGTGACATGGCCAAATTCTCCCTGAGACTAGAAAGCACCTCTTGTTAGTGTTGAATATGTTCTTCAACTGCTCAAACCTTTGGCTGGACTCTCAAAGATGAAGTGATAGATGGTGGATGGTACCCATATAATGCCAAGAAAGGAGAAATTTTAGATGAAGTATGAAAGGAGGTGTTATACCACCATTCTGCCAGTGGTAACCATTGGACCCATCTCGCTTGCTTATCTGATGTAAAACAACGAATATATCCCTCTAAGCACTTGTTTACCAGCTTTGTTTGCCCATCAGACTGGGGATGATAAGAGGAACTACGAGCTAGTTATGTGCCCAAGAATGAGAAGAAGTCAGTCCAAAAATTATTAGTAAAGATAGGGTCTCGATCACTTACTATAATCTTTGGTGTCCCATGTAGCTTCTAAATTGTATCCCTGAAGGCCATTGCTATTGTACTCACAACAAATGGATGTGATAAAGAAAAAAATGGGCATATTTGGTGAGTCTATCCACCACCACCATGATTACATTTTTACCTTTCTGATTTAGGCAATCTTGTGATGAAGTCCATAGACACCTCTTCCCACCTCTAGCTAGGAATAGATAGAGGTTGTAAAAGACCTGGGGAATTAATTATTTCGCCCTTATTTTGCTGACAAACCATGCATTCTTCCACAAACTTTTGGACATCTCCTTTTAGCCCTTCCCAGAAAAAATCATGCTTGATTTGATGATAAGTCTTTAAGAAGCCAAAATGACCCCCTACTGGAGAAGAATGGAGCTCGATAGAACCCTATTTTTAAGTATTCAAGTCTTACATAGATATAATCTATCTTTATACCATAAAACACCTCCTTTCCATACAAATTTTTCTGACATGTTTGGATCTTGTTGGAGATTATGAATGAGATTTTGTGTACCTAGGTCATTTTTCCATTCAGACCTTGCATCCTCTATCCAATCCTCCTGTAATATAGATATGGCACACAAAAATTCCTGGGCAAATTCATCCTTTTGAGATAAAGCATCAACAACTACATTCTCTTTCCCTTTCTTGTATATTATCTCAAAATCATACCCCAAAATTTTTGAGACCCATTTCTATTGTTCTTCTGATGATAAACGTTGCTCTAAGAAGTATTTCAAACTATCATGATCTGTCTTTACTTTGAAATTTCATCCCATTAGATATGGTCTCCATTGCTTCACTGCATGAAGTATTGCTAACATTTCTTTCTCATAAATTGGTTTAGATATATTCTTACCTTTAAATTGGTGGCTCTCGAAGGCAATGGGTCTCCCTTCTTGCATGAGTACTACCCCCATACCATACTATGAAGCATCACATTCAACGATGAATGTTTTTGAAAAAAATAGGGTGGCTAGAACTGGAGTGGTGCACATGGCCTCCTTCAAATTCTCAAAGGCCATAGTAGCTTGCTCGTTCCAATGGAAAGAGTCATGTTATCATCGAATCACAGCACCCCTATGTTCATAAAAGTGCATATACTTGAACTCACAAAGTGTGATTGGATAACATGGGTGCTTGTGATTCGATGATAACATGATTTGGGAACGCCGGTGGGACCTTTAGAGGTCTTCACTTAACTACGACAAGATCAATGTGCACTTGTTGTAAGTTTCCAGCTTTGAAGGAGCTTTGAAATTACACATCTGGTGACTCCAAAAGAGGCATAATCCACTGGTTTTAGCAGTGCAAGCCTAGCAAATTTATGAGAAGAATATAGACCAGGTCAAGAACTAGGGAGGAAGGATTGTTTGTTTATCTACACCTATCTCCAGGTAGAGAAAGAAGGGGAAGAAGAGCTCAAAGATCTCCATCTCCACCTAATAGAACCTTGTCAACACCTCCACCTGGTAGGCCTTTCATCCAATCAACAAGAGTTCTTCGACCAATCAGGATGGCACAACCAAATCCATATGTCAATTTCATTGGCAGCAGCCCACTTGCTCTCAATGCACAAAATCCAATCCCAGTTGCAGCACTGAAAAACATTCCATACTTTACTGGAGAAAATCAGACCACTCCTGGTGATCATGTCAAGGACATTGCTAATATTTGTGCAATCCATGAGATTGATGAGATGCAAGTTGCTGTCAAACTACTGGTGTCTTCATTCAAAGGGAAGTATTTGCAATGGTTCAGGAGGCTTACTTCGTGCTCTATCCAAAATTGGAACCAACTATGTATAGCCCCCATGAGCGGTTTGGAGAGAAGGGAGATAACTTGTCCCTTTTGGAACAATTGACAACTATCAAGAGAGCTCCCAATGAGCAGCTGATTGAATTCAAATTCAGATTTCAAAGGACTTGGGAGAGAGTTCCAATGGCGGTAAGGCCAACAATGAAGGTGCTTTTTTATATTACCTTAACACTTTAAATTCGATATTTCTATGTTAATTCAATTCATGAGAGGCATAATTATCCCTGCTACTTATAACATTGCCATTAGAGCTGAAAATTGTCTAATTCAAGCTGGTAAGCTAGCTCCTAGGCCTCCAATGCCATTATATCCAAATTTAGAGAGTCCAAGTACTAATCAAGCACCTATTTTATCTCCTATTCCCACTCCTAGAAATCAGAATTCAAATGAAGCTTCTACTTCATCTTCTAGTGCCTCAAATGAACTTCAAGAAGTCATGAAGCAATTGCAAAATTTAGGTAATGAGTTGGTTACACTCAAGAGGCAACAAGCCCAAAGTTTTAGACCTTCTTATCAGCCTCAAGCTTAGCCTAATAGGCAACCATATCAGCCTCAAAGACCACCCAATCTAGTTGCAAATCAAAATCAAGAAAGGCCTCCTACAAATAGACCATTTCAGCCCTATAATCCCAATGCTACATTTGCCTCTAAAGCAATAGTGCCAGTAAAAAACAACATAGCTCAAGAGTATGATTGGTGTTTCCCATGCAATGAACCTCACAACCAGTCTATGTGCTTCAATGGTGCCCTAAATCAAGCATTAATGGTAACAACAACTGGTGTGGAGGGTGAAGGGAGTCAAGGACATAACCAACAACAAGAAACATCCTAGCAACAATCAGCTCCAAATGATAGCACACTTGTAAACTGGCAGGCAGAAGACTTTTTGGTATGAATCAAATAATATCTCAAAGTGTTGCAGCCAACACAAGGTCAAAAAGGAGAAATTTTGGTGAAGGACAGCCATTGGCTCCAAGTAATCCACAACCTTCTACCACTCCACAAGTTGTTGGCAAACAAAATGCAGTTCCAAACATGCAAGGACCACCCAAACCAGCTCCTAAACCAACTCAAATGCCATCTACTACTGCCCATGTGTAAGGAATGAATGTGCAGGCTAGAGGACAGCAGAGGGATGCTTCATCCCCATTCAACATCATTGATCAGATGAATAAGACAAATGTAAACATATCAATGTGGGAATCAATATCCATCCCAGGCCAATGAGATTTGCTACAAGCTGCCATGAAGGACTGGTCAACTTCAAATCAACAGTCCAAATGCAAGAGAAGGTACTCACAAATGTTTCACTGAGGGGAATCATGGAGGGCAGAAAGGTAAAATGTTGAAGCCCCCTCCATTTTATGTTTCATTGATCATTGGGGACCAATTAGTACACAATTGCATGATTGACTCGGGGCAAGTAGTTCAATAATGCCCAAGCAAATAGCTGATCAATTGGGGCTTCAATATGAATTCATATCCAAAGGGGTAGTGCAATTAGATGGGATAGTGGTGACAACAGTGGGAGTGATTAAAAACTTGAGCCTTACCTTGCTTGCATGCCTCAATGTTGTTGTTTTGCAAGATATCTCAGTGATAGATCTTCCACCACTCTTTGCCCTATGTTTTTCAAGGGATTTCATAGCTAAGATCGGAGGTTACTTATCTGCTGATTGGTCACAGGTCAAAGTATACAAGCATCTCCCACTTTGTGGCCATAAATATTTTAAAATTTGACTAGTAAATAAATATTTAAAAATACTATAAAAACTTTAGTAAATTCTGGATGCCCCGCACCTTGGTATTTATAGCCTCTTAAAAATGCATGTTCGGTCATTTTATATGTTATTGGTCATGTTTTGGTTGTCAGACATAGTTTACGGAAAGTACAAAAACTACAAAAAAGTGGAACACAATTATATACTTTGACCCCACACATGTTGTTCATAACAAGATATGGAACTAAGGCCACAATCAGATATGAACCTATTGCAAACTTTCACGTTGAACCTCACACTCCAAGCCAAATCAATACCAACTATTCAGCATTTGATCAAGAAGATTATCCAAGCACTGATGAAGCTGACACCAAGGTTGGAAGCATCCCAGATTTGACTCTTGATGAATGGGCAAGCAAGGTGCATGCTTTTGATCCTTATCAAGAAATAGAAGAATCCGAGCTAGGAGTTTATTGTTTGCATGAAGAGAATCAACCTCTCCCCAACATCACCAAGCCAGATCATAAGGACGAGAATGAAGTATGGCAATTGTTCTTTGATGGATCAAGGAGTAGACAAGGTGCAGGAGGAGGAGCTATGCTTGTTTAACCATAAGGTACAAAGTATTACTCAGCCTTTCGTTTTCAGTTCTCTTGCAAACAACACAGCTGAGTATGAAGCCTTAATTCATGGATTGCACTGGGCAAGGAAGAAAGACATCAATAATTTGCAAGTATTTGGTGATAGTGAGCTGATCGTGAACCAAGTCAGAGGAAAAAATGCTGCCAAGAATGATCTGTTGAAGAACTAAAAAAATCGGGTATGGGATCTTTTTGAAGATTTTAGCATCAATTCCATCCCAAGAAAAAAGAATGAAGCAGTGGATAGACTGGCAGCAATTGGGGCTGCGTTTGATGTTGTAGAAAGTATCAAAAGTGAGAAATATCAGCCTCATATCAAATTGGTTGTGAGACCAGCTGTTCCGGATAACAATACAAGTTGGCAAGTCTTCGAGAATGATCAAAAAATTGTTAATTTTCTACAAGAAGAAGCTAAGTTCTCCACCAGAAATCAAGACAAGCTGGAGCAGCAGTATGGTGACCAAGTGGTGTAGCTGAGAACTAACAAATTACCAAAAGGCCTCATAACCTTGGAGTCAATCTTCAACCCGAATGATCAGTTCCGGAAGGAGAAAGTGAACATTCAAGTAAAGGGTGAAGATTCAGAGCCTATTTTAGTAGATGAAGGCAAGACATTGCAAATTGGCAAAGTAAGTACTCCACAAGAGAAATCTAATTTTTTTCAGCTTTGTCAAGAGTTCCTAGATGTCTTTGCTTGGACTTACAAAGATTTAAGAGGTTTCAACCCAAGGTTGGCACAACATACTATTGAGCTGGATCCGAATCCAAGCCTATCAGGCAAAAGCAAAGGCCAGTGAATCCCCATATCGAACCTCTCATGAGAAAAGAATTGAGCAAGCTTATTGAGGCCAGTATCATCTTCCCCATCAAACACACAAGTTGGGTTGCAAACTTGGTGCCAGTAAGAAAGAAAATGGAGAAATAAGATTGTGTGTGGACTTTCATGATCTAAATAGAGCATCACTCAAAGATCATTATCCACTTCCATCAATGGAACAAATATTGCAGGTTGTAGCTGGTTCAGAAAGGTTTTCATTGCTAGATAGATATTCAGGCTATAATCAGATAATGGTGAAGGAAGAAGATCAATTCAAGACGGCCTTCACTACAAAATGGGGCACGTATGCTTACAAGAAGATGCCATTTGGATTGTCAAATGCCAGAGCAACATTTCAGCGAGCTATGGATATGGCATTCAAAGGCTTAATCAACAAGATAGTGCTGGTATACCTAGATGATATCACTGTCTTCTCAAAGAATGTAACAGACCATCTCTTTCACCTCAGACAAGTGTTTCAGAGGTGTAGAAGGTTCGGAGTGTCGTTGAATCCAAAGAAGTGTATATTCTTGGCACACGAGGGAAAATTGTTGGGCCACATTGTCTCTAGGGAAGGGCTAACAATTGATCCTGAAAGGGTTGAAGCCATCCAAACACTTCCATTGCCACACCACAAGAAATCTCTTCAAAGCTTCTTGGGAAGGATAAACTTTGTCCGCAGATTTGTGCCTAATTTTTCCACTCTTGTGAAGCCTTTAACAATGATGTTGAAGAAGATTCTTGCATTCAAATGGACAACAGAAGGCAAAGAGAATTTTGAGAACATCAAGCATGCAATATCACAAGCTCCAACTCTTATCAACCCAGACTTTTCAAAGGATTTCATGTTGTATGCTTTTGGAGGATCAGATACAATCTCAGCTATCTTGACATAGCTGAATAGAGAAGGTTCAGAACAGCCCATAACATTCTTCAGTCAAATCTTGGAAGATTACGAAATAAAATATTCTTTCATCGAAAAGCATGTCCTTGTTGTCATCAGGAGCTTGAAGAAGTTCAGACACTTGGTCTCAAACAATAAGATTCAACTGCTGGTGTCTCATGTTGGTGTCAAGGAATTTCTCTTAAACAAGGATTTAAACGAGAAGAGAGTAGGTTGGATCACTCGGGTGATGGAATATGATAATGAAATCAAAGTGACCAAGCTGGTTCGTGGCAATGGTTTGTGTGAGTAGCTCACTTCCAAACAACCAGATGGGTCAAAAGGTGAAGAAGATGTTGTCCTGCTACTACAAAATGATCAAGAATAACCAACTGATGATGCACCCATTCCATGTTGGACTCAAGACTTGGTGCATTACCTCCAAACAAGCTTGTGCCCTCCAGAAATGAGCAAAGCAAAGATGAGATACTTTAGGTTACAAGCCATCCCATATGTACTCATTAATGGTGTTCTATTAAGATGCATTAGAACAGTCAAGTTGAGAAGATCTTACACTAGTTCCATGACAAGGAAGCAGGAGGCCACTTTGCTCCATGAGTAATGACTCACAAAATCATGAAATCAAGTTACTATTGGCTCTTTGTGTTCAATGATTTCTACTCATGGGTCAAAGTGCAAGAGATGTGCATTCTTCACTAGGAAGGAAAGGTTAGCAGTGCTTTACCCTTCGTCTCGATTTAGTAGATCAGCCATTCATGCAATGGGGATTGGACTTCATTGGGGTTATCAATCCCAATTGAGTCAAGGCCACAAGTGGATACTTATGGCAACAGACTATTTCACCAAGTGGACCGAAGCAGTGGCACTCAAGGAGGTAAGTGAATCCAACATATTGGATTTCTATGAAGGGATAGTCACGAGGTTTGGTGCCCCCACCACTATCATATCGGACAATGTGTTGGCATTCCTTGGCACAAATATCACTGAATGGGCTGTTAAGAATTGTGTGTATCTCAGACTTCATTGAATTATTACCCTCAAGGTAATGGTCAAGCCGAGTCTACGAACAAGAACCTACTAAGAATCATCAGAAGGACTCTTGATGAAAATCAAAGGACTTGGCATGCAAAGCTCAAATCAGCCCTATGGGCTGATAGAATCACACCCAAGAGGTCTACAGGAAGCTCTCCATACAAGCTTGTGTATGGGAAAGAAGCAGTTCTACCTACATCACTTGAGTTGCCAGCGTTGGAACTCATGAAACAGTTGGAACTAGCTAAGTTTGAGCCTATGGAAATCAGGTATGTAGAGCTGATGGAATTAGAAGAAACAAGAGAGCATGCAATGCAGACCATAGAAAAGGATAAAGCATTGGTCAAAAAGAGTTTTGACAAGAAAGCTAAGGCCAGGATATTGCAAACTGGAGATTTGGTACTGAAGTGGGATGTTGATCGTGCAAAGCCGAGAAAGCATTCCAAGTTTGATGCCATATGGAGTGGCCCATATATGATCATTGAATGCAAAGGTAGCAATGCCTTCCGGCTAGCTAAGTTGGATGGTGAAGAGTTGCAGATTCTAGTCAATGGAATCTATCTCAAACATTGCTACTAGAAAGAGAGCTTCTCACCCTTGTAAATATTAATGTAGAACTTCCATTCCTCTAAGTGCTTATGCACATTGTACTGCTGTTAGAGTAGTTTTTTATTTCCCTAAGTGCTTGTGCACATGTCCTATTGCTTCTAGTATGTGCATGTTTACAGTTCATTGAGCCTCCAGAAAATAATTTGCAGCCACAGGAGAATCAGATCAGAAAAATGTTTCAATGGCTCAAGGATACAGGTTTTCAAATTTCAGATCAGCTGAGAGATTATCAAACAGACTCCATGCCCAATGGATTGCTATGAGTAGCTGGCCATTCTTCATCCTAGTAGCCGATAACCCCACTGAGTCACCAAAATTGTTATCCAAAATTCACCCCTCAAGGTAATTTTGATAACCTACATCAAATTCTTCAGTCCCAAGCAAGAAGATTGATTCAAGGCCGAAATCATGTTTTTGGGGCCCCTTTGGCTTCTCTCTAACTCTCCCATCCAAGAAAAAATCCCAATGAGTTATAAAAATGGAAAAAATGCAAAAAATAAGGTCACAAGATTATTTTAAAGCATTGCGGGTCTGAAGGGTGCGGATCATACCAGTGCGGGTCATACCAAGGTTCGTCGTACCAAGTTCATAGCTGAAATACAAAGAAAATCAGCTAAGTCAGACATTTTTGTCCCAGGCGGTCCGCGGGACAGTTGGGACGTCGACGCTGCGGGGGCGCGAATTGGCGATTTTTTGTAAGTCGACCAATTACAGGCGGTGCAGAGATTTTCATCCGGGACAGTTGGGACAAAAGTACATGCGGGACGTGCAAAGGAAAAAAGGTCGCAAAGGGGGACAAGGAATCCTGAATTAGCCGATGCAGAAGAATGTGTCCAGGATAGTCAGGACACGTGGACCCGATTTTTCCGCAATATCCACAACTCAAAGGAAAAGTCAACGTTTGACTCCCGAAACTTCAAGCAGCCATAACTTTTGACTCCGAGCTCCGATTTTCACAAAATTGGACTTTCTGGAATGAGCACGATTTCTTATTTTTAATGAGGGTAGATATATTTAAATAAAAGAAACATATTTGGATCCAATCAGTTAATGCTCATTCCCGTCAAATGACAGAAAACGCCTGCCAGACCCAAAATAGCTGCCCCCACTCAGAAGGCCATAACTTTTGCATTTCTTAACGAAATCACACAACAATCAAGAAATTCTGGATTTGACGAGAAATCGGTGGGGATTTTTATAAAACGTGGCCGGGTTCATAACAATGTTTTATTTGGTAGTTGGGAGTGCAATTAAGGGGCATGGTCATCATTCTTTCTCTATTGCAGCACCTGGGACAGTATGGGGAGCCTTTTTCAAGTAACACACAATCATTTCAATCCATTTAATGCCTCTTACAAGTGGTTAAAGGATAGATTTTGGGATTTCCATTTTCCCCTTCTCTCTCTCTTCTCATTTTCTTATAAATTGGAGTGTTGGGCTCATTGTAAAGGAGGAGTTTTTTGTAGCAAAGCTCTGCCAAAATTGTTTTGTGAAGCCAATGTGCTACAGGCCCTTGTTTTGGACTCCTTGCATGGTGATCCAAGCCCTTATCTTGTAACCAATTGAACTGTGCATATCAGAAGCAATAAAATATAAGTTTGTGGATGCATCTTCCCCTGTTGTGTTTTCTTGCATTCTTCTTTCCCCTTCAACCTTGATTACAAGAATATTGTGTCTATTTTTATGTTCTTGCAAGGATCCATTATCATTGTGTATGTTTGAAATGTTGTTGTGAATGCATTTTGCTAGATTATGGAGAACTGTCATCACCCCTTCTAGTGTGCACTTTCCTTCTGTATCTCACGCATTGGAAGACTACTCTCACACCCTCCTTTTCTGGTGTATCACCGCTTTAGTGTAGGCTTTCATTTTATGCATTCTCTCTCCCTAGTCCCTTGGAAAGTTAGATTAGAATAGTTAGTTTACCCTACATTAGAGTAGATTGTGGCAGGTAGTTTAAGAGAAAGAACCAACTTTCTCTGGAGGTCCATCTCAAGTAGCAAGTCCCACAACTTAGAGATAGCACCCATGTTATCCAATCACACTGTGAGTTCAAGTATATGCACTTGTATGAATATAGGGGTGATGTGATTCGGTGATAACAAGTCCTTCTTCAATAAAGTTGTGAGTGGTGTTGCTATGCTTCCATAATTCCTTACAAATCTACGATAATAACCTGTAAGCCCCAAAAATCCTCAGAGATTTTTTAGGGTTTTGGGAACCTTCCATTCAAGCATGGTTTTTATCTTGTTAGGATCCACTTTAACACCTTCATAAGAGACAATATGACCCAAATATTCAACCTCCTTAACACCAAAAGAACACTTAGAAGGCTTTGCATAAAGTTGATGTTGTTCAAGAGTTTCCAACACCTTATTTACATGATGTAGGTGTTCCTCCCATGTTTTATTATAGATTAATATATCATCAAAGAACACTAAAACAAACTTTTGAAGAAATGTCTTAAAGATGGAATTCATCAAGCTTTGAAATGTAGAGGGTGCATTTGTTAGTCCAAAAGGCATTACCAAGAACTCGTAGTGTCCTTCATGTGTCATGAAGGTTGTTTTATGGATATCTTCATCCTTGATTCTTATCGATGATATCCAGAATGAAGATCAAGTTTTGTAAAGTAAACAACACCATGTAACTCATCTAACAAATCATAAATTACAAGAATAGGAAACTTATATTTAACGTGTACTTAATGAGTTCCCCTGTAATCTAAACACATGCGCCAATTGTCATCTTTTTTCCGTACCATCACTACAGGAGAAGAGTAAGCACTTTGACTATGACGAATAAGTCCTGCTTCTAACATCTCTTGCACTATCTTCTCAATCTCACTCTTTTGGACATAGGGGTACCTATAAGGTCGGATGTTGGGTGGTTGAATCCCGGTACTATTTGGATGGCATGGTCATGGTTTCTTTTCGAGGCGAGACACTTGGGCATTTCTCCAAACACCCCGAGTGCTCATCTATAAGCTCGCTTGCATATCTCAGGTATAAATGTATTGGAATGATGTGTTCCAATGAAAATAGTTGTGCTACAAACCATTTTACTCCCTTTCTAAGAAATTTTTGCATCTGATGAGAACTTACCATCTGTGGGGACTTTTCTCTTAGTCCTTTTATTTTAAAAATCCTCCCTTCTGACTGAAATTGCATGAAAAACTCTTGGAAATTTATTTCAATGGTTCCCAAGGTGGTAAGCCACTGAACTCCTAACACAATGTCTGCTCCTCCCATGGAAATGGCATACATATTGCTAATTAGCAAGTAATCTCCCATGGTGAGATTAATGTTATGGAATTATCTCGAACAACTAATAGTTTTCCCATTAAGGATCATGACTTAACATTATGGAGTGGATAAACAAAGCAAAGTTCAACCTGCACCGCTAACTTATGATTGATGAAATTGTGAGTACTTCCCGAATCAATCAACACTGTTACCCTCTGTTTTTTTAAGAATCCAACTACTTTGAGAGTTTGGGGAGTGCTAATACCAGAAATTTCATGGCATGATATTGTTGGCTGGGGATCTCCTAATTCCTCCTCTGGCTCTACCTCTTCATCTTCTTCATTTTCTTCTTCTTCATTAGGTCCCTTAATGTAGAAAAACTTATTTTCCACACACTTATGTCCTGGTCCAAATTTGTTGTCACAATTAAAACATAACCCTTTGGCTCTCTTTTATTCAATTTGTTGAGGTGTCAGTCTAACTGGCCGAGGGAATGATGGTGGAAAGGTGCTACGATCTCTGATATTACTAAAATTTTTTTCCAACTTGAAATAAATTTTTCCTCTACCCTATGTGCCATGATCATAGAGTCTGAAACCTTATGAGGATTAAACATACACACCTCAGTCTCAATTTGTTCTTTAAGACCCCTAAGAAATAAGTCATTCAAATTTTCTCCAGGAATATTTTCAACTCGTAAGGAAAGGTTTTGGAATTGATGGATGTAATCTTTGACTGTTCCTGTTTGTCCGAGCTTTGCTAATTGGATTAAATAATTTTCGACACACTAGAACTATAGTGCAATTGTAACTCTTCGGTGAATACTGTCCATGTAACATTGAGGCCACTCTATTTCCGTTGAGCACATAACCATTGATACCAAATGAATTGGTCAAGTTCAAGATACAATGATGCCATGGTAACCTTTTGTCCCAATGGAATCTGATGAAGATCAAAAAAATTCTCCATTTGGTTAATCCAATTAAGTGGATCCTTTCCATCAAACTTACACATTTCCACTTTTGGAAGCATGTTACGGGCTTGCAGAGTGTTTGTATTTGGATTGGTCATGTTTACAGATCCACCATGGCTAGTTTGTTTATTACTTTGACCTAAAGATCCACCATGGTTAATATGAGTATGATTGAGTTGTGGATGATTGGGAATGATATGATGACCCATGATATTGTAACTAAATTTTTTAATGAAATCCTCCAATCATTGTCAATCTTTCTACATCTTCTTGCTAGCCACTCTACCTACCTTCGAGGTTTCGCAACTCTAACTTAAGATAGCTGACCTTATGGTCAGTTGAAGTAAACCCTAACCCTGAGGACTTTGTAGATACCCCTTCTGACTCTAACTCCTCAACTATTATCTCATCCTTATTAGGGGTTTTACCCGGAGTGATGGGATTCTTTTTGCCTCTTGTCGAAGGCCCAGCCATAATGCCCCAAAATGGTAAGATTTAAGGATCAACGCGTCGATATTTAGGGTTTCAAATTTTAATAGGAATTTAGCCAAATTTTATAAAACTCAAAGAATGAACTCAAACTAATTTTTAATCTTCTTTCTGGAAATGTAAATAACTTTGAAAAATTCCACAAATTGCACCCTATGTAGCCGAATTATGAAAAACATAAAACCGCTATAACTTTTGCAAAACAAGTCAAAAATTCTTAAAATTTTGAGGGAAGCTTACTTGACTAATTTCACCATACCACAAAAAAATTTGTAGAAAAATTCACTACCTATGTTGAGATATGGATGAACCTTCACAATTAGGGTTTGACGCAGTGTTGGCCGAGTTCAAGCTCTGATACCACTTGTAATGAAATTACTTGTATAATTTAGATCATGAGAAGAAATATAACACCAAATAACACAATATTCCAGAATAATGATCTCAATATGCAATTAGAATAGCTTCGCCACTTCGAGGGGCAACCTCCAAACCATACAATAAGACTCAAATGCTCTAATGATGATAAACTACTACCTACTAACCCCTATATATATTATTCCTATGATATGGCCAACACCAAGGCTGACCCACTAATGAAAATTTAACATATATGAAAGAGATACATAATGATAAGAAGTTATGATAGCCACACGTCGGCTATATACATCCAATTCCTAGGGTGAGCATAAGCCACATGATCAGGAGATATCTGGAAATCATACCAAAGGTGATCATAGACCAGATGAAAGAGGGAAGGGGCTCATGGGATCAGGTAATAAACAACCTCAACCCAGGGAAAATAGATTAGTTCTTGATCCTTTGATTTCTTGGGTTTCTACTGTGGAGGAGGCCAATGTTATCGAGTGGTGTGATAAGTGTTATTTACCACACTCCCCATGTGATGTAGATAAGGAAGTTGAATAAGTTGATGATGATGAGACATATGATGATCTATGCATGATGGAGAGCCCTGCAAACTCATAGCAGGGGGCAACCTCAACTAAATTGATAAGTACCATAAATGTTGAAAACTTATGGGATTGTGTTCACCGGGTATTACCTCTTCCTCCTATTAATAATTTTGAAATTTATATGGTACAAGAATTTGATCTCCCAATAATTATTTTTAATACTTAAGGGCTTTGATGATTAAAAAGTATGATGGAGGGATCCCTTCAAGACTTGATATAAGATATATGATTAAGCGCATAACATTTTTCCTAGAAAGATGTAAGCACCTGACCTTTTAGAGGTTCCATATAATTTATGTGTATACAAAAGAAAAAAATGTATGGTGGAATGTTGGATTTTGTAGAAAGCAGCACCAATAGGAGATAGGAAAAATCAAGAAGATAAGCTTTTTCATGTGATGAAAAAGCAATCTTAATCTTGTTAATGACGAATGATTTTCCTATGTAATAAATTCTTTGCATTATCATTTTTTAATAGGAGAAAAACATCCATTTGATTTAAGTGAAGACAAAAATTTCAAATGCTAGATGTTGTGAAGGAGATTAGTCATTAGATAGGTTGAGGAAGATGATGTGTCAATGTGATGTATTGTCTATTTGGATTATATGAAAGGGATGGTTGTTTCTTGCAAGGATGTGAGAAGAATGTTATTATTATATTGATGTGACATGTCAATTTCAAACAAACCAAAGCATGTCTATGTTACTCTTTTCTATTTTGTAATAGTGTAGTTTAGACAAGAGTTACCACTCGTTATCATCAATGGTGGTAGCTACAAAGGCATCCTTTCCATTGGCCTCGTGTTTGGAAGATATATATTCTTCTAAGGGATGATGGTCAACATGTTAAGGCTGGTAGGTTGTGATATGAACAATAAGGTGATAGGTATTGATATAGATTGGATGGGTGAATTAGATAAATCAAATTTGGTTAAAGGATTGTATTGTTTGGATGTGGATTGATCGTTGCGAGATCTCATAGATGGAAGGACTAATCCTAAAATAGATGTGGTGGCATTGGATAGTTGAAAAGAGGGAAAGTCTGAATGTTTTCGAGGATATACGGGGAATTTCGAGGATGTTTTCCATGAGCCTTAAACTTTAATTGAGATGATTTACTCTAGCATGGATGATAATATTCTTAACTAGAGGATCGACAATGGTGGTGTGGTTATTAATGGAGAAAATGTTCTAAAACAAGAGGAGGATGTTAATGGAGAAATAGGTGTTTGTATGATGCAATTAATGAGATCTAAGTGAGATGTGGATTGTTTACGTTTTAGCATGGAAAGAGTTGATTTTATAGAGGGAGAATGTAAACCATCTTTATTTGATTTAGGTGGATGTGTTGGTTCAGTAGATGTTTCAAAGGGTATCTTTGATAGGGTTGCAGATCGAGAAGATTTGTTCGTTGTGATAGACAAATTAGGTAAAGAGTATTGGGGTAGACTGGGTGATGTGGCCACATGCAAGGATATAGGTAAATATGTCAAGGTAGAGATAGGTGGATTTGTTGATATGATAGATATAGGGGTAGTTGGGATAGATAGAGATGTAGGAATATTTGGGATATTTGGAGATGTGGGTGATGTGATAACCGATGGAGTAGACATTATGGGTAATACAACAAATGCATGAGTATTATTGGGTGTAGAAGTAAGTGGGACTGGTTGTTTCATAATTGATTCAAGGGGTAAGAATGATATTTTTATAATGGGGTTGTTTTCGGAGGTGGGGATGTAAAGGTACATGTGGTAGAAATGAGTTTAGCTGGGATGGTTGTAGAGATGAATGATGTAGATTTAGTAATAGGTGTGTTTTATGTAGATTTGGGTGAAGGAAAAGGTGTGAGGGATTTAGGAATATGTGTGGATATCATTGGGGATGAAATAGGTGTTAAGGATGAATCTAATGTGGTAGATTGGGGTATGATCAAAGTGGATGAAGTGGATGGTATAGTAAGATTTGATGTGGATGTGATAAGGATAGCTGTATGTTTAGGACAAGGAGTAAAAGCGACATAGGTGTGGTAGGTTCTCGAATAAGGAGCGGGAACATTCCCTAAGGTGAGAACATGTGGAGTTGTTGATGAGATAAGATCTTGATTGACAGCATCAATCATATAAGTATTTAATAGTTGATATGTAAAGGGAATGGCTTGATTTCATGGTGGTTGATTAGGTAAAGTTTGAGTAGTGGAGCTATCGATTTGGATATCCCCTTGATTTATGAGTTGTTGGACACGATCTTTAAAGGAATGAAATTTCTCAATATCGTGACCTTTGACTCGATGATATTTACAATAGTGGGATTCATGATACCAAACAACATTGGCTTGTGAATTATCCATGGGTTGTATGCGTGGAATTTGGATGGAGTTTACGACCAATAACTTATCAAATACATAACTGTATGATTCTCCCAAGGGAATATAGTTGACTGTCATTTGAGGGACTCATTGTTGAGGCCATGTGTCAGATATAGATGCAAAAGAGGGTTTAATGACCACAATATTGGCCGCACCCTTAATTTTTTTGTTATGTGTGAGTGGTTTAGTAGATTCAACTTTAGGCTTGGCTAATCTGAGTTTATGATGACCCTACTCAATAGCACGGGTTTTGATTTTGTGAGCCATTGTGAAAGATTTGTTAAAGGTTTAGAATGATTAGATTTGAATAGTAGATGATATATGTTTTACACATAAATTTGAGAAGAGTTAGATGAGTTTGGTTAGCGAAGAGTGAAAGATAATTGGTTTACAACACCATGCCATCATGTGGAAATGTTGGTAATGGACTCATCACCAAAGCTGTCGATGGTATATAGGTCAAAGATAGTAGTTTTGTGTGTAATGTTAATTAAAAAGTATTCGAGAATAACTACATGAGTTGAGAGAAGGAAAATATCGAATATTGGGGATACTATTCAGAGCAAGATAACGCAGGACCAGACAAAGACACGGGAAAGTATGAAGAAGAGATCGTGATCATGTGCAATAAGACAACATGGATGTTTAAATTCATAGAGATGTTGTTAGAGATCCTCATTATTGTTGAACTTAGTAAACATGGGAAGTTTCCAATGAGGAGGGTAGGGTTTAATTGGAACCGATGGATGAATCGGTTCATTACAGATTTTTTCATAGGATAAAGTATCCTTAGGTTATAAGGTAATGACCTCTACACTAGCCAACCTGATTTATTAAGGCATGAATTGGATCACTCAAAGTGTGTTGTTAGGTTGACATTGGACTGGTTGTGAGGTTTGAAAAGGAGTTTGATGAGCACTATTTTCTAGATAAGGTTGTGGATATGTAAGTGTTGGGTGAATTCGTTTAATAAGGTGGTCGATAAACTTGCGGGTGTGCAGGTGTGTGGGGAACTATTTGGTAAGGATTAACATGTGTTATTAGTTGAGATTGTTGCATATGACAACTTTGAATAATAGGGACATGATGTTTTCATTGAAGTCGGGTAGGTTGTTGTGGTAAATGATAAACGGGGATATGTGTGTTAAGAGGTTGTGATAGTTAGAGTATACAATGGGTAGGAATATAAGTGTTAAGATGTTGAAATGGCTATGGAGGCATATTAGTAGCAGATGAAATAGAATTGAAAAAATGGAAGTGGGTGGAATGCGATCCACAAATTGAGGATATTGGGAGGATTGAGATTTTGTAGGAGAGTTTTGAAATACGAAATCATATATGGGGTTGGGAGGATGCTGAGCGTCTCTTGAGGAGTGGGAGATGGTGGTGTGAATGGTTTAGGAAGATTGGTGTGGTGAGGGTTATCAAGATTAGTTTTAAGATAGGGACAATCTTGGATGACATGGTTCTCATGAGGCGAGACCATGGAGATAGGGGTTTGGTAATCGAAGGTTTGGTTTTGAATTTGGAATCTTGTTAGGTGAGATCCGTAGAGGAAGTAACTTTATTGGTTGGAGGACATTGTTGTTGTCTTTTCAATTTTAGAGAGAGTGACAATAGGTGTGAAATAGAGAAACTTTAGTTTATCTAATTTGTTTAAAAATAAATCGAACAACATATTTGTTATCATCATGTTTAATTACGAGATGTGAAAAGAAAAATGGATAACAAGGTGCCCAAGGAACGATCATTTAAGGATGGTTTCAAATAGTTATGGCTAGGGAAATGTCTGAAATGGTATCTTATTGGGTGTTCAAATCCCAATCAATGAACCAGGTGAAAGGAATGTTTTGATGTGTTGATTGTGTTCATGAATTTTTAGGTTGCGTGATAATGTAGAAATGCGAGAAGGTCAAACCATTATTTAGGCTATGCGAGTAGGAAAGATGTACTGGGTTCGTTTTAGACCAAATTTGAAATGTGAAGTTTGATGCAGAAAATCATATAGGAAATTTAATTACAATGCAGAAAAAGGGAAAATAGGTAAAACTAAGTAAAACCCGGAGAATGCTTTTTTTAGAGTTATTTGATTGCAATTGTTGATGGCGTATTTGGAAGTGACAGTCAGTGGCCAAGAACGTCTGGGTACCCTAAAATTACATCGTGCACAATTGTGGAAGGGGTCAGTGAAAAGGATTTTCCCATGTGTTTATGTTTCAATGGTTGTCTTTGACAACATAATGTTATTTGCAAGTTTTGGGGTGTACCTTGTGGATTTCATAGATTGCACCTACACAAGAACATAAATTTAATTAGTTGATGTGATTAAACTGATATAACTGTCATGAATATTTTGTGTACAAAAAGTACTTTCATAAAACTAGAAATAAAAGAAATTAATCTAATGGATTAATAAAAGTTGGAATTCAACATTCACATTCAATTAGGGTAAAGAAAACTTAACTATGAAATAAACCATTAAATAGCGATGAAATAAATTGTGAAAATTATGAGAATATATAACACAAATTATTAATGAAGAGGCAATACGAAACTATTAAATGAATTACATTATTGTAAATAAAACATCCTATAAATGACCAAACATTAACATATGCATTTTGTTTTTGTTTCATTTCTTTACATGAACTATAAATAAGAATAACCATATAAAATGATTGAATGTGGATTTTAAGAGGTGATAATGAAAACTAGGTGGGGGAGTGGAATTTTATGTTAATAATAAAGACTTTGGGGAGGGTGAAAGCAATTTTATTTGAAATTTGTAATGGAGATGGGAGAAAATAACGGACCTAAGTTGTGGAATTAGTTGAGTAAAGAAGGATAGAGATAGGTGAGTGACCGAAAAGTGAACATGAAAGTCAACTGTAGTGCCCACTTCCTTTGACACCTTTTGATCGATCATGACACTATCGATTATATTATGGACATGATTATGGACTTTATTATAGTATGATTTTAGATGTTAGATCAGGATTATTGTTGAATTTTATTCTTATATGATGAATGATGATTATTAGAGACACCTTATATGTTGATGATATTATAGTGTTGGACATGGTTATATGATGGATGTTGTTCATATTTATGATATTTAGATATTGTGTGATCAGGGGATCATTTTTGAAAGTTCCCTAAACATACCTAAATGGTTTTAATGCAGAAGATCATCTCGAGAGATTTCCAATGACTATGAGAATGCGGCAAACGGACATCGGGAGCTCTAGATATGTTCGGTCAAAGTTGAGACAGCAGGAAAGTCAACTCTGGTCAACTGGTCAATATTGGACCAATGGCACTGCGACATGTGGCGAAAAGGCAAAAGGGATTTGTTTGTTGGTTTTCGATCACCGGTCTTCGATGAGCGTAAAAATGGTGCACAGGAACAAGAGGCTCAACTTTTATTACGGAGGGGAGCCCGGCCGCCGTGTGGACTATGGTATTATCGCCAACGTGGTGGGTCCACAAGCCACCACATGGCTTGCCACCACTCATCGAATTCGCTCGATTTGCCTATTGTGAGACGACAAGTGGAATATATAATATTGACTGAGTTAATTATTTCCATACCACATTACATGGGTCGAAATTATATTTACTTGGTAAGTCCACTTTCCATATTCCACGCATTTAATCCAAATCCATATTACATATTCCACGCATTTAATCCAAATCCTTATTACATATTCCACGCATTATATTTGGCATTATTCTAGGCGCCTAAAAATACTATGGCTATGTCTATCCATGCACCATCCTTCCAACCAACAAATGTGCCCACTTCCCACGGCTAAGGTGGCTCTTAAGCCACTTAAACAATGCACCGCCTACCTTTTAAAAACCTCCTCCATTTTAAAATGCGCCAAATGTGGGATATTGTTCCCTAAGAGATAAGTCAAATGCATGGGGAGGAGAATGGAACCCGGGTGGGCCGTGTAAAAGGATAAGCACCCAGCTGGTATGCTAGGAGGCTTAGAAACAATATAAAAGGAGCTTTATTGTATTTGAATAGCAATAGGGGCAGGTTTGTGTAAAAGCCATAAGGAGGTAGTTTTTAGAAAATGCCATTTTTGAAGGCCTTACGCTCAGAATGAGAACTCGGAGTAAAAAGATGAAATGAAGGAAATTATGAGACGATTCCAATGATGTAAGATTTGATATTTTTTTATTGAGTTTTAACCTGTTTTTGGAAGCTTTGAATGCAGTTTTTAACAGGGATCTACAAGACAGCTAGTTGGAAAACACGAATTTCAATGCACTTCTGGTCC
Source organism: Taxus wallichiana var. yunnanensis (assembly GCA_018340775.1). Classification (NCBI taxonomy): domain Eukaryota; kingdom Viridiplantae; phylum Streptophyta; class Pinopsida; order Cupressales; family Taxaceae; genus Taxus; species Taxus wallichiana. Next base: position 199,537,901 of record CM031240.1, read on the forward strand.
GAATTGTGACTTGGTGTAAACATGAAAAGTGTTCAGAATTTAGAGATGATCTCAGATATATGATTTTTTTTCATATAATGTTTTTAAATATCCATTTGTAGGTGTTTTTCTAACATAGTTGCAGGGAGATCACATTGTGAAAACACTGTAGGAGCCACGGATCGTTCTTGGGACAGTTTCTGCTATTTTTCAGAGTTCTTGGGACATTGATTAGCTCATTTTCAGGTTTTGATTCATTATTGGTTGTTTGTAAGAGTTATTGTACTTAAATTTCAATATTATTAATGGATCGGTTCAATCTGAACCCGGGGACGTAGGAATTTCGAACCCCGTAAACAATCTTGTTTGTTATCTGAATGTTTTTCATTTTCGATTATTTATTTGCTACACAAGTTTTCCGCACTTCTATGGATGCATAATAATCAGAATTTAATCAATTTGTGGAGTTTAGAATACTTAAAATTGGTTAAGAAAATCACGATCTTTGGAAACTTTTAAAAGTGTTAAAAAAATACAACACACGTTTTCAGATCAAGTTTGGTATCAGAGCAGTTAGATTGCCGGATTAGCTTCTAATTGTGTTTGAAATTTGGCTTCAGTTTTAATATTGATTTCAGTCTTCAGTGTGCAGACATTTTGGGGCTTTTTAATCTTCTTTGCAATGTGCGTTTTGGAAGTATAGGTTGTGTTTACAGGAACCAAGAATCATGGGCAAGTCATCCAAATAGAGCAAGCTGGATGAGCTTGAAGCCATAAACTACCAACTCCAAGAAGAAAACTCTTTCTTGAGAAATAATTTTTGTTCCTTGGAAGAGGAAATAGTGCGGTTAAAATCGAGCCACAATCCTCTATAACTAAGAAAGAGGAGTATGTCAACAAGATGCTTGAAGGGAGCAAGAAGTTGATGGGCTTTGTTAAGAGTTGCAGGAAGAAATACGGACCAAGGATGCCCTCTTGGAAAAGCTGCAACAAGGTGAACATAAGAAGGAAATGCCTTCCAAATCAGATGTAGGTACTATGACAGAAGAATGCACTGTAAGTTGTTCACATTTTAATTCTTCCTCTCATTCAGTTTCAGATATTCCTTTGGGTCAGTTTGAAAAACACACTAAGGGAATTGGGTCTAAGCTAATGGTTAAGATGGGATTTAACGAAACAGGCCTTGGTAAAAATGGACAAGGTGATGCTAACCCAATACAGGTAGAGGATCAGCCTCGGTTTGCAGGTTTGGGTTATTCTAGTGGGAAAATGGAAATTGGAGAAAGTTCCAAAGCAGCTGAAGGAAGACAAGCTTCCAATAGCCAAGGATCTATGCCATTAGAATTGCAGAGATTCTGCCATCAGGAGGAACAATGAAAGGTGTAAGAAATAAGGTAAAAGAGGTAATCAGATTCCACCTCCTTCCACTTACACTAAAAATAGCACTAAGGGAAAATCAAATCCTAAAACTTCTAATACACTCTTTCAGTTGGAACAATATAGCTTTGGTAGGCAGAAATATGCTTTCCCTTGCACATTTTGTGAAGGTACTAATCATTTTGTTGCATATTGTTAGAAGAGGAAAAATTTGATTAAGAAGTTAATGCCTTTTGTGAATGATAAGGCAGGTGCTAAAGACCAATCTCACCAAGGAAGGGCAAGAAATGGCAAGAATGTTACATCTCCTAAATAGGGGAATCATTCTCGTAGACAAAGTTTTGAGAATGGTAAAATGGGTAAGACTCCTAAAAACAGGGAAGTTAAATTTTGTTCCCATTGTAATAGGAAGGGTCATGATGTTAAGGTTTGTTGGTTTGTTCCTAAACAACAAAATTGGAAAGTTGTTAAAAAGAACAGTATTGTAAAACCAACAAGTGCTAAACCGACTAAAACTCATTTTGGTATGGAGAAGGTAAAACAACCAAAACGGAAAAACCCAAGTGATTGGTTGGGAAAACACTCCTCAACTTTATATTTACACTACAAGAATTGTTGATAGTAGGCAAGCAAAAAAATTTCAAAGATATATTTTGGGGATTCTATTGATTGATAAGGATTTGTTCCTAAGTTGATATTTAAGCTTTCAAAATGAATGGAAACAATTGAAGAGAAGATTTGAGTGATATGTTCATCATACTCATGTTTTGTTTTCTCATATTGGTTGGTAGTTCCATCGTTGAAAACACTATGCAGGGATAGGCATCGATAGCATGTCTAAATTTGAAACTTGTAGTTGTAATTAGCATAATCACAAAGTGTCAGTTGAACACTAGCTTCCGTTATTGATGGGTGTTATTATCTTACTTATTATTTGTGATGGCAATACAATGTTTTGGCATATTCATGTTGATTCAGTTGTTAGCTATAGCTATTTTTGGGTGTTGATAGTCTATTATATTCTGATAGTGAATACTTGCAGTTATTACTGATTTGCTTCAGATGGGTAGTGGGCACTAGCCTAATCGTGGGTAGTTTAGATGTCTTGATATCTTGATCATGTTATGGAATTGTAATTTTTGGTAATCGGTCGTATCACAAAGTGACAGTTGAACACTAGCTTTTCGTAATAGAATGGGTGTTATTATCTAGTCAGTTATTTGTGATGGCATTACAGTGGGGTATGACAGTTCACAGTTGTGCGTAGAGTTGACAGGGTTGCAGCGTTCAGTTGAACACTAGCTTAATTGGGTGTTATTATCTGATCGGTTATGTGACTAGCTAATCAACTATTTGCATTTTTATTAACCTATAATGTTATTTCAAGTTCTTGTATGTGTTTGTGCAATGCAGGAAGAGATAGCATTATTTTTGGGTTGATAAACAACTTTTTATGACAAAAAGCCTTTCTCAGTGGGGAGGTGTGATCAGGGGATCATTTTTAAAATTTCCCTAAACATCCCTAAATGGTGTCAGTACAAAAGATAATCTCGAGATCTTTCCAACAACCGTGAGGACGCGGAAAACGGACATCGGGAGCTCTAGATATGTTCGGTCAAAGTTCGGAAGAAGAAAGTCAACTCGGTCAATATTGGACCAATGGCACTGCGACACGTGGCAAAAAGGCGAAGGGATTTGTTTGTTGGTTTTCGATCACCGGTCTTCGTCGAACATAAAAATGGTGCACGGGAACAAGAGGCTCAACTTTTATAACGGAGGAGAGCCCCCGCCGTGTGGACTATGGTATTATCGCCAACGCGTGGTGGGTCCTCAAGCCACCACGTGGCTTGCCACCACTCGTCGAATTCGCTCGATTTACCTATCGTGAGACGACAAGTGGAATATATACTATTGACTGAGTTAATTATTTCCATACCACATTACATGGGTCGAAATTATATTTACTTGGTAAGTCCACTTTCCATATTCCACACATTTAATCCAAATCCATATTACATATTCCACGCATTTAATCCAAATCCCTATTACCTATTCCACGCATTATATTTGGCATTATTCTAGGCGCCTAAAAATACTATGGCTATGTCTATCCATGCGCCATCCTTCCAACCAACAAATGTGCCCACTTCCCACGGCTAAGGTGGCTCTTAAGCCACTTAAACAATGCACCGCCTACCTTTTTAAAACCTCCTCCATTTTAAAATGCGCCAAATGTGGGATATTGTTCCCTAAGAGATAAGTCAAATGCATGGGGAGGAGAATGGAACCCGGGTGGGCCGTGTAAAAGGATAAGCACCCAGCTGGTATGCTAGGAGGCTTAGAAACAATATAAAAGGAGCTTTATTGTATTTGAATAGCAATGGGGGCAGGTTTGTATAAAAGCCATAAGGAGGTATTTTTAGAAAATGCCATTTTTGAAGGCCTTAAGCTCAGAATGAGAACTCGGAGTAAAAAGATGAAATGAAGGAAATTATGAGAAGATTCCAATGATGTAAGATTTGATATTTTTATTGAGTTTTAACCTGTTTTTGGAAGCTTTGAATGCAGTTTTTAACAGGGATCTACAAGATAGCTAGTTGGAAAACACGAATTTCAATGCACTTCTGGTCCGAATTGTGACTTGGTGTAAACATGAAAAATGTTCAGAATTTAGAGATGATCTCAGATATATGATTTTTTTTCATATAATGTTTTTAAATATCCATTTGTAGGTGTTTTTCTAACATAGTTGCAGGGAGATCACATTGTGAAAACACTGTAGGAGCCACGGATCGTTCTTGGGACAATTTCTGCTATTTTTCAGAGTTCTTGGGACATTGATCAGCTCATTTTCAGGTTTTGATTCATTATTGGTTGTTTGTAAGAGTTATTGTACTTAAATTTCAATATTATTAATGGATCGGTTCAATTTGAACCCGGGGACGTAGGAATTTCCGAACCTCGTAAACAATCTTGTTTGTTATCTGAATGTTTTTCATTTTTCGATTATTTATTTGCTACACAAGTTTTCCGCACTTCTATGGATGCATAATAATCAGAATTTAATCAATTTGTGGAGTTTTAAATACTTAAAATTGGTTAAGAAAATCATGATCATTGGAAACTTTTAAAAGTGTTAAAAAAATACAACACACGTTTTAGATCATTGTGAGTGGACCTAGAAATGGAAAATTATTGGATGATGATATAGTTGTTGATAAAACTATAAATGATATTGTTAGATTGCCTGGATGTTGTTGTGATTCATATATCTAGATGATTTTAGAATTTTAATTATATTTATATTATTTTGGATGTTCTGATATGGCCACGAGGCCGAAGGAGGTATTTTGTTTTGCAGGTTAAAATATCACAACAAACATTGGGGGATTGGAGACCAACCACATTGGAATTCTAGATGAATTCAACAAGGTCACCATGGCAACTAGTTTTGTTTGTGTGTGTGTTTGTTAGTGTTAGGGATTCCTGGGGATCACCTTTAAATGTGACCAAGGGATTTTATGTATTTCTTTTATTTTTGGTCCCTTTTGTTTAATTTTTGCATGTGTTTTATGTGGTGCACTTACCCCTTTCATTATTTATTTGATGGTGTGTAAATATTGTGAGTAATCATATTGTTTAGTTAATTAATTAAAAGATGTCATAAGAATGTAATTAATAGAGTTGTTGGCCATGTTTTAAAGTGTGTAAGTAATGTGTAAGTGACCTTGTAAGTGATGTGTAAGTTAACTTTTGAGTGTGAAACACTCCACCTTCTTGGAAATTCAAATTTTTCCTTGGAGGCTGATTTTGGAGGCTTGTGGGACAAGTTAAACTTGTCCCATACCTCTTAAATTTACATACCAACCTTTCCTATGGTTGGAGGGTTAAATTTAGACCTTTTATGCATTTTTACAAGTCAAGTTGAATGTTGTAATTGCACTTTTCTTACATAATTTAATTTCAGTCCTTATGGGGTATGGACTTGTTTGAGTGTGTAAGTAAATCTGTCATATTATTCACCCACCTATTTATTATGCATTGGAGAATGAAGTTGACTTTGTGTTTGGGGTTGAGGATGTGTGATGTGGCATCCTACATGGATCCACCTCATCCTCTTCTCTTCCCTCTTCTATAAAATTCAAATTTCTTGCCTTGTTTTGGGTTGCTTCACTTTTGGGAGACTTCATTTTGGGTGAATTTTCTTGTTGTTTTGGGAGCTCTTGCTTGGAGAAGTTTTTGGAAGATTGTTGCATGCTTGTGTTGGGTTGATTTTTGGATTGCTTGCATTGGAAGGAGCTTTCTGTTTTGAACTAGGAACAACTCCATCATGGAGAGGTAAGAGCTTGGCTCTTGAAATGCTCTTCTTTTATTTATGTAAATGTTCTTGTGTGAATGTTTTGGTATATATTGTGGGTTGTTGGGTAGATGGCCTAGGAATGGTGTAGGAGAAGACTATGGGGTTATTTTGTGGGAGGCACAAGTGGTTTTAGGGAGGTATAAGGGTGGAGGGAGTTGGGAATTTGGGTTCCACCTTACAAACAAATAAATATCTTGCATTTCTTTACTTGAGATATAAGATTTGGGGTACCATAAGAGGCATAAGGGCATGACAGGGGAGATATAAGATAATATATATAGGAATAAGGTGTACTTGGGAGAGGCATAAACTCCTTTGGGCATGATGAAGCCTTAGGTTTCATGTGTTAATGATATATATATATATATATATATATATATATATATATATATATATATATATATATATATCACATATATATATGGTGGGCTCGGGCCAATGACTAGAGTGGTGATACCAATTTTTCCCCTACTCTTGTTGGAAATTAGAGGAATGAGAAGCATGTAATAACTTCTTACTCCTTTGAAATGCTTGTAACCTTGATGAAGCCTTAGTAAATTTTTGTCATGTATGTTTAATGTATTTGAAATGTAAAAACTACATTCTATGATATGTTTGGACTATGTAATTTATTGTGAAAATGTTACTTGTCCATATGATGTTAGTGGAAATATCTGTTTGAAAAGTGTTGGAACACATGAAAAGAAAATGATCACACCTTTATAAATGCATTTGGAAGAAATGAAGGTGGTTGTAAAGGGCTCTTTGTAAGAGGCCAATGAATAAAGATTTTCTCCTCTTCATTGGATGTCTTGAAAGGAAGGGTGGAGAAAAAGTCTTGAAATCCATTTTGGTCTTAAATGGCTTGTTTTGAATACCAAATATCTTGTTGTGATCTAAAATTGGAAGAAGAAAAAGTAAAGAGGACCCATTAAAATTTGATCCTTGTTAGCAATTATCTCAAGCAAAGTCCTCCTTACAAAAATGAAATAACAAATTAAAATTGAATTGAAGTAAGCTCAAGTTCAAATATCAAAAACTTATGGAAATATCAAAAAGTTTTCTTCACTTGGTGTTAAAATTTTGTTGTCAAGAGATGTAAAAAATTACAAGTCGTGGACAAATTGAACGGTTTAAATTCCTTAAATCCATTTGGAGCTTCAAAAATATTTGAGAGAGGAGGAGGATCAAATTTAAAATCTCACTTTTTCAAGGATGTTTTCTAATAATTTACCCTTTAAACTTTGTCAAAATTAAAATTAATGATCCCTAAGTAAAGAGGACCCGTTTGCCAAAACCAAGCTCTCTATCAAAAGTTATGGCCTTAAAGTTTTCTTCACTTGGTGTTAAAAAGTTTAAATTTTTCCCTTGGAGCTTCAAAAATATTTTTGGGAAATTTTTTCAAAATGTACTCCACCACCTGCTATGATAATTAGACAACGACACAAGGCACCATGAGGTGTCAACGGAGGGGTGGATCCCTTTTTAATTTAGCGCTTTCAAAAATGTTTGGGGAAATTTTCCAAATTTTCCCTGCCAGCCCGCAACCAATCAAGTGATGCCACGTGGCATCACAAGGCATCAGCGGAGGAACAAGTCACTTTTTGTCTTTTGCATCTCATAATTTTTTTTCAAAATTTTCCAAGTTTCCCCCGATGTCCCGCCGGCCCGTGATTGATCAGGGGCTGCCATGTGGCATAGCGAGGTGTCGGTGGAGGCGTGGGCCTATGTACCCTCTTAGCCCTTTGGGGCATTAATCCAATTTTCTCCCCGCTGCCCCACCTTCCCTGTGTTTACTTATGAGATGCCATGTGTCCCTTGCAGACTCGCGGTAGCGTGGGTGCAAAGATGACTTTCACCCCACGTGGGAGAATTTGTAAAATGTCTCCCGCCGCCCCATTCTCCCCACGCTGACTTGTGAAGTGAAGTCACGTGTCCCTTGTGGACTTGTGGACCCATGGGATTGTGGGAACAAATGTGGTTGTTTTCCCCCACATGGGGAAAAAAATTCCAAAAGTCTCCCGCCGTAAACCCGCCCTTTGGGCATAGGCCCGCTCTTGGGGAAAATTTTAACCCTAAGGCCCACTGGCCCATAACTTGAAAAATATGAGGATTTAGGAGGACTTCTTTATATCACTAGAAAGGTGAGGAAATTTCCTATCCAATGGGAGTGATTTAGGGAAATTTTGAATGTGTTAAGTATGAGAAAAATCAATTTGAAATTTTAAGCTGTTAGAGAGTGGGTATGGTGAGGAATTTCCCTCTGAACCTAATTAAAACTTCTAACCCTAAATTTTGGACCTTATGACCTCTAATAATTATTAATAAAAGAAAATTATACTCTAGTAGATTAGAATTGTTCTGGAACTGTTAGTGACAACTGTTGTCTTGTAACCTAGTTGTAGATTCTTTTAAACAAAAAAAAATTATTCCATAATTTTCCCTAACTAACCCTAGGTTGTTTCTTGGGTCTCAAGTGGGTTGTTTTAGCGGGCGTTACATCAATGATATGCCAAATACGATGTGATAAGTTGAAAAAAATCATGGACATGGATTTTCATATGGACGATGACATAATAAGAATCACATAAACATATAGTCAACTATGGTGCTATGAATTGATCATTTGTTGCATGATTATGTCAAAGAACTAGATGGAATACAAGTTGGAATATACAGTTAAACTACACATGTATTTTCACATATGCGATGGTGTAATGATAATCACATCAAATATCAATAGAAAATATATAATTAGCTATGGTGTGAGAAAACATGTAATAAAGAATTGTAAACTAGTCGCTATGAGAAAATTTACAGTCACTACCACAAAACCTATGTGAATTTGAAACGAGAATAAACGGTTGTTCACACCAAACATCAGAGGTTTATGAGTTTGTGTGGATACTCCTTTCTTTCCAGCACCCACAAAGTCTATACGAATTTGCAACTAAGCTGGAAACGACAAGTTGATCATTGTTTAAAGAATTATAAGAAAATCATTATTTTCATGGGGAATGAGAACAACACCTACTCCAAAAAGTTGTGTATTTGTGAGCCTATTGCTATGAAGTGACTGTATAGTCACTACCCAAAAATTTGTATGGATTCAAAACCGAGTTGGAAATAGTTGGAAGCGTCAAACATCGGATCATATTTTACAAGTGGGATGAGGGTTTCTGGAGTTAGGAATGAGTGGGAAGGTAGAGTGATGGGTGCTAGATTGTGGCTCGATCAAGGTGGAGGATATGGGGACACGGTTAGAAGGTGGAGTTGGGATGGGTGGCTCGGGTAAGGATGTCGAGTTGTGAAGTGGTGAGTGAAAGATGGTGTCAGTGGCTGGGAATATAGGAAGTCATAGGTATGATGAGAGAGCTCTTGAGTTGTGTGGGAAAAGGATCGAGTCGGTTGAGAAGTGGTGGCGAGTTAAGAAAGGGTGAGGGTTGAATGGCCGAGTGTCTAAGGAGAAGTAGAGGGGAGATTGTGGGAGTCATTATGTGCGTAGTGAACTGAGGGGATCCAAAATGGAGAGAGGTGGTGAATAGGTTGAAGCTAAGGGGAGTAGAGAGAGGTGGTGGATGGGTCATGGTAGCTCAGGTAGGGAGGGATGGTGAGATGAATGGCTAGTAGGTTGGTGGATAGCTCGGTAAGAGGAAAGGGAGCTATGTGGGATGATCAAGTGGATCAAGAGTGTGGTGGTTAGAAAGCGGATGGGGTGAGGGGAGAGCTTATTGAGGGAGTGAGGATATGGCTCGGTCAAGCTAAGAAATGTTTGGGAGGAATAAGAACTATTATTATTGTTTTGTTTTTAATTTGATTTTTGTTAATTTTATTTTTAAATAAATGAATATAGACTATTGCAAAGACTATATATTATTATAATTTGAAAGGAGAGATCTATATATAATTAAAAATTAAGATATAAATGAATATATAGCCATAAAATGTTGGGTCAAAGAAAAGGTCTTTGAAAGGAAGGATATATATCTATTATACGACTAAGATAGCCAACAAAAAGCCAAAAATATGATTACCTTCCGAGTTAAATTCCCATACTGGTAAAACTAAACTTGAAACTAAATATCAAGCTAGTTGAACACAAGAAGAGTACTTACCTTCGAGATGACTTAAACTACTGAATGTTAAGATGACACCACTCGAAGGAGATAATACTAAACATCCTATAAGTGGGTGAATCTATCAACGAAATATTCTTAACATATAGCTAGATTGATAGGAACTATGAAACATGATAACTCTTAAACGTCGACACCTAAACAAGGTGAGCAATAAGAAAAGTGACTTGAACTTGGGTTCGGGTCCCATTGGGCATGCCAAAATGTTGTACATGAAAATTTATTCTCACACGGGTGAATGCCGATATTGGTATGCTCTAACAACTTCGAATGATGGAGGGATTAGGACCTCATATGCGGATATGGATCTATGGGCACATATAAGATAGATATGTGATAAAATAAGATTTTTATGCAAAACTGAAAAAATATGTGATTAGATAACAATATGCGGGGTTTCCCGGATAATACCGGTTCCAAGAGGCTATGAAATCCCTTGGAGGATGTCAACCCCTATGTGATAAAGAATAATGATAACATACAAGACAAACAGATAACATGCAAGCTAATGAACAAAGAAACTTGCAGATGCGTTGGTATGTAGATGGTGCTACCAAACTGATCCAAACACAACATGCAACATGAACTGTGCTAAGTGAACCACAAAATCATGAATAGAGTATTATGGGGATCCCAGTGTCATTACAAGGACATTATGAGAATATTATGATAAACAAGAGGCTAAAAATTCAAACCAAAATTTTCCCAAGTTTTTCCACTTTTCTTCCCCCTTTCAAAGAGGGGGGAATATCCATATTTATAGCTTGGAGTGGATTTTAGATTGGGGTTAGCGGGTAACAAGGGTTTGATAAATTAAACCTGGTTAAGAGACATGATGTGATCACGTAGGGCTCAGAATTTGAAAAATGAGTTTAAAAAGATAACAATGTGATAAGGAGTGGGGAGCATGATTGACATGGTTAGGTGCAATAATGCATCCCATTTTTGAGTTTAGGAGTGGAGTGTCAAATGGGTATATTATTTCCCGTGAATTGAATAAACTTAGGATATGTGAGATAATGCCAAATTCTAATTATCAAATGGATCAACATGGAGCCCATTTGATAATTAATAAATTAAGGGTGAGTAAATAAATGGAATTTAGTTGAATTTAAGAAAAAGAAAAGCGAGAGGGAAATTTGAATGAAGGAGAATAAATTTTGGATGAAGGAGAATAGTTACACCAAAAATTGGTATCTACATTTTCCTTTTTTGTGGAGTGGTTTGCGATAGCTAGCCACGAGACAATAAAAAAGAGTTGAATGAAATATATGTCTATAAAAGGGATGTGGATGAATAAAAACATGACCAAAGGAAATATGCCCCAAGAGAAAAAGGATCACAATAACAATGAAAAATATGGCGGTGACTCCAATATCACATCGGTAGAGGAAAATTACAGTCTCAATGGAGACATGCGACAACGTTCTATGAACCAGTGAGTGGGTGAAGACCACTGCAGTATGGATGTAGACCACAATGACAAATGGGTCATAGGAAAACATCAAAATATGCACAAATAAATGTGAAAGGTATGTGAAATCCTTTGTCTATGAGGAATCAAGTGAAAAATCATGCATCCACAAAAGGGATGAGGATGAAAATAATGATGCCCCAACACAAGGCACGAGAAGGAAAAAGGTGAGTTATATGCATCGTCATGGGAGATGGATGTTGAAATAAAATATCCCAGGGGGAACGAGTATGGCCATGAATGTGGATATGAAGAAAAAATTAGATAAAATTCCCAAGAGGGTGTTAAATAGGATGTTGAATACATGTTTCTTAGGAAAGATGCATAAGTGATGGAAAATTAGTAGGTGAAAAAGAAAAAGTAGTCCCACTTCTTCGGTAAGTAGGATGAGAAGTCAAGATACTTTTGTGACAAAACAAAAGCAGAGAAAACATTCATGGAAGAGAACAAGATCAGATAGGTGATGGTAGTTTTGTATTCTCCAAGAAAAAATGTCGAAGGAAGATTGGAAGAGATTCTTAGAAATGGATATGATGATGCCCTTGTGAGAGGACTGACAAAGATAAAAGATGTGACAGGGTTCTCAAAAAGAGAAGAGGTCAATGTTGTAGAGAGAAGAATGAGAACGGTAATGAAATGGATCGATAATGGTACATAAATGGAGAAACATCAGAATTGATTGTGAATGCTAGGTGTGAGGGATGTGGTGAAGGATGTAATGAGAAAGAGAAAATGGAATGGAAAGGATGAGTGGTTGATTATGAGAAGAGAAAGAAAGGTCAAAGGTGAAGGTGACAGGGGTATGGAATAGAGGGATGGAGACAAAGGAGGATAAAAGAAGGAATGAAAGGTGAGGAAGAAGATAACAAAGAAGGATTATAGCGAAAGGGAGAAATGATGATGGACAAGAAAGGAGAAGACAAGAAAATCATAGAGCATAGGGTGAAATTATGAATAAGGGAGAGAGTTATTTAAAATTAAAGGCATGAAGGAAGGTAAAGAAGATGAAGGGAGAGAGTTAATGAAAAATAAAAGAGATGATAGAGAAAAAAAAATTGAAGGAACTAGATCATAGTGAGGAAATCCAAGGCAAATAATATGAAAGCGACCACATGGAAATGCATGTTGATTGTGGGATGATAAAAATATGGGACAATGATGAAGAGTCACATTATTGATGGGAAGTAAGAAGGAAGTGTGAGATAAAAAGGGGAAGAATACGATATAGAGGAAGTGAAATATGATAAGGATCACAAAGAAGGAGAGAACAACGAGAGAAAATTATGTAGCATGAAGGGAACCATGGACAAAGATATTCGATAAAGAGTGAGAAGCATAAGTAATGTAAAGAGAAGCTTGAAGGGAGGAATGACACGGATTGGAAAATATGCAGAGATGCATAAGATGAGGATAAGTTGATGATGAGAAAATAGAGAGAGGGTTTATGATGAAGAAAGTGGATAAATTAGCAAGGAAGAATGAAAGATGGAGAGGTGATGAAGAAAAAGAGAGGAATGGGAGAGACAATGCTAGAAAATGGATCCGATAATGATCGTGAGGGAAGGATGAAATAAATGGTGAGAGAGGGGGAAAGTAAACGAGGAATGGAAGGGGGATGCCAATGAAGGGACGTTAGGATAAGTCCCCAATAATGATTAGATGACATAGAGGAAGGAAGGAATGAATATAGAATGGATGAGGCTAAAGAGAATGATACATCTTTGTGAAAAATGGGGATGAGTGATATTTAGTAGAATTCCACTTTGAAAATTATTACTGAGAAATAGAAGATGATGATGAAATAATGTTAGGGTGTGATTAATAACAATGAAGAGTAAACATGGAGGTAGATATGTGGGAGAATTCTAGAAGATGGAGTGGAAAGAGTAAAGAAAGGAGGGATAGTGATGTGTGCAAAGATGAAGGCAATGAGAGGACACAGTGGATGAGAATGAATGAGAGAAATATGAAGAAATAAGACACGAAATGAATGGGGAAGCAACAGTTAATTAATATTACCAAGTAAGGGATGATGGAGATGAATGGGGGGTAAGTAAGAAGTGGTGTTTGTGAGAATGGAAGAGGAGGTGAGAGGATATGATGATGGGGACTAATAAGAAAATGTAGATGGTGAGAATGTGGAGTGATGGGAAAGTGTAGAATGAAAATTCATGGTTAAGAGGACTCTTAAGTAATATTATTATGCCGTAGGAGGAGTTAAGTAAGATAACCAAATCGGAAGTGATGATATGGAAGGAGAAAGACTACATTGTATTCGGTATAGGTGTGGAATGGTTGGTTGGAGTAGAAGAGTACAATGATAGGTGGGAGAAATAAGATGAGAAAGATATGATGGGATGTGGAAGGGTCAAATGGAAAACCATTCTTAAGAGGGGCTCTTAAATAAGATTGCCTTCTTGAAGGGATGGTTAAGTATGATCGCTAAGTGAAGAAGAAGAATAATGAAAATATTGAACGGTGTATACCAAAATGGAACAAGAGATGAAAGGAGGTGATAATAAGGAAACAAAGTAGTGTGAGATGAGTGGATGGAGAGTGTAAAGGAAACCCTTAATTGGGATTCCCATGTTGTGGGAGTGATGATGTAAGAGTGTCAAGCGAAAAAGGAGGAATAGAAAGACATTTGTGGTGGTGATTGTCATTTATTGAAAGAGTAAATGGTGGAGAAGCTTCTACAGCGGGAGGATCCAAGGAAGAAGATATACCTTAACTAATATTCTCTGGATGTATGGATGGTTAAGTAATATTTTCAAACTGAAATCGGAAGGGTGAAAGGGAAACTCAAGAGGAAAGGAAAGTAGGATATCTGGCTTGGTGAAAGGGGACAGAAATATGAGAAGGATGATGTGGAGACAAATGGTGATGAATGGAAATGGGGAGTGAAGAGAAATGTATCAAAGAAATTTTTGAACATGTTGGGGGATAAAAATATGTAGGATAACGAACTTGCCTTGAGAAGGATACTCAAGTAGGATTCACAAAGCGCAACGATGATCAAGTAGAATTTGCAAACTGAAAAGTTTATTTACGTGCAAATTCATGGATATTATGGATAGGTATAGAATTCATAGTGTGAAATTTGATGTGATTTTGATAAAAGATGACCTTGATGAGATGAATGAAACATAGTTATAGAAAGGGAATTTAGGTAAACCATTCTTTGAACTGGATTGGAGATAAATAAGAAAGTTTAGCACTCAAGGCAATGCACTTGTAGCCAATAATAGGTGTTAACACATAACCAATGATGGTTAGTTATACCAAAACACCGTGATGGAAATACGGATGAAAGATGCTTGTAATCCTAATGTTTACATGACACGGGGATTAGAGATGTAACATGCGTGGGAAGAGGATCTCCATAGATGGTTGTTCCTAAAACTATGCCCTAGCTCGGGAAAGGGGAAGAATAATAATAGAAGCAAATTAATCTATGCAAGAATATTTCTAAGAAAGGAAGGTTGATAAATTTGGGAAACCTTCCAAATTCCATATTAATAAGTAGCCATCCTTCGAGGGTATGGTCTAATTTATACGTAATATGGATGGCGAGAATAATATATATGATATCCATCCTTCGAGGCATCAGTCTATTTATTTTTATTTTTATTTGTATGCTTTTCTCTTTCTCTCATTTTTATGAACAGATGTACTTTGAGGGATCGATCATATTTGATAAATTTGATTTTTCCTTTTCATACATGAATTTTAGCTTCACATGGGGGAGAGTTGGGAATAGCTAAGTATACCACTTAGGATGGGATAATGAATGTACAAGAGACACCCCTAGACCTTTTGCATGATTGCAATAGGAGAATGAGAGGGTGATGGATGTAATGGTTATGGGGTCATATCAAAGTAGTGGAGGTAGACCACATCATTCATATCATTACAATGAAAAATGGAAGGGGCTAAGGATGGAGGAATGATCTAAGGATATAACTAAGTGCTCATTGGTAGATATGCTACAGTGAGACTAGTCGCAAGTGCAATGCATTATGAGGTTATGTATCTAGTTTACCACCAAGAGAGGGAAGACATTAAGTTGTGATAGGATGAGATGATAGTTTGAAAAGGATTATATGTGATAGAAAAGTGAGAAATAAAACTATGTCCTTAAGGAAGCAAAAATATGACCACGACGGTGGATTTGGATGAAAATAAATGATGCCCCGAGAGAGACACAAATATGACAGGACAAAAATGGCCACAAATGTGGACTTGATGAAATATATGGTGCCCCAAAAGAGACACAAATATGGCCAAAATGGTGGAATTCGGTAAGCAAAATAACAATAATGGTCCCTCACAGAAGGACAAAAATGGCCACAATGGTGGACTTAGAATGAGATGAGGATTTTGACAGAATTAGTTTAGATTGGATGAATGTGAAGAAGGTAAACAAAACAATGTCAAGGAGTGAAGTCCCCTAGTGACAAGGGAATTTTATGGATGATATACTCAAGGGAGAGGGAAGGTTGCTCCCTAAATGAATTAAATGTGGAGGAATTAAAATATGTCGAAAGAGTTTAGATGAGATTATTTTATATTTAGATGCGATAAATGGTTGGAGACCACAAGTGTTCTTGGCAAGATAAAAATATTTATGAATAATGGAGGACATTCCTTAGGAGGAATGTCGCGTCGTAAGGGATGATGTGGATGAAGGAATAGTGGGAAATCCGACGGATGGGACACGATTTGGATTAAATGTAGATAGAGAAGGATATTTTCCTTGAATGAGGAAATTATCTTTCTTAATAAGGTTGTGGATGATTATCTAAAATGCATTACAATGTTTGATGTCATGGCCAGGTATGATGATAAGTGCAACTTCCATTAGGATTGAACCATGATGGCTTTGGATCATAGGGATTAAATGCTTTAATGAAAGGAATCATGATGACAAATATTCGAACTAAATGTCAAAAAAATTCTATCTAGGACCCAATCGAAGTGTTATGAGGAAGATAACTCTTATAATGTTTTGGATTGAACTTAGGTATTGATATAGATTAGATGGGTGAATTAGATAAATCAAATTTGGTTGAAGCATTGTATTGTTTGGATGTGGATTGATTGTTGCGAGATGGCGTAGATGGAAGGGCTCATCCTAAAATAGATGTGGTGGCATTGGATAGTTGAAAAGAGGGAAGTCTGGATGTTTTTGAGGATGCACAAGGGACTGTCGGGGATGTTTTCCACGATCCTTAAACTTTAATCGAGAAGATTTACTCTAGCAGGGATGATAATAATCTCAACTGGAGGATCCGGTGGTGGTATGATTATTAATGGAGAAAATGTTCTAAATAAAGAGGAGCATGTTAATGCAGAAATAGGTGTTTCTATGATGTGATTAATAAGATCTATGTGAGATCCGGATTGTTTAGGTTTAGGCATGGAAAGAATTGATTTTGTAGAGGGATAATGTAAACCATATTTATTTGATTTAGGTTGATGTTTTGGTTCAAGTATATGTTTCAAAGGGTATCTTTGATAGGGTTGCATATCGATAATATTTGTTCGTTGTGATATATAAAAGAGTATGGGGGTAGACCGGGTGATGTGGCCATAGGTAAGGATATAGGTAAATATTTCAAGGTACAAATAGGTGGATTTGTTGATATGATAGATATAGGGGTATTTGGTATGGATAGGGATGTAGGCATATTTAAGATATTTGGAGATGTGGGTGATGTGATAACCGATGGAGTAGACATTATGGGTACTTTGCAGCAAATGTAGGAGTATTATTGGGTGTAAAAGTAAGTGGACTGGTTTCTTCATAAGCTGCTTTAAGGGGTAAGAATGATATGTTTCTAATGGGGTTGTTGTTGGAGGTGGGGATGTAAAGGTAAATGTCATAGAAATGAGTTTAGTTGGGATGGTTTTATAGATGAGTGATGTAGATGTGTGTGAAGGAAAAGGTGTGTGAGATGTAGGAATATGTGTGGATATCAGTGGGGCTGAAATAGGTGCTAAGGATGAATCTAATGTGGTAGATTGGGGTATGATCGAAGTGGATGGTATAGTCAAATTTGATGTGGATGTGATAAGGATAGGTGTAGGTTCAGGACAAGGAGTAAAAGTTGACATAGGTGTGTTAGGTTCTGAATAAGGAGTGGGAATAATACCTAAGGTGGGAACATGCAGAGTTGTCCATGAGATAAGATCTTGATTGACGATGTCAATCACATAAGAATTTTATAGTTGAGATTTAAAGGGCATGGCTTTATTTCTTCATGGTTTATTAGGTAAAGTTTAAGAAGTGGAGCTACCGATTTGGATTTCCCCTTGATTATATGAGTTGTTGGACACGGTCTTTGAAGGAAAGAAATTTCTCAATGTCGTGACCATTAACTCGATGATATTTACAATAGTGGCCTTTGTGATACCAATCTGGCTTGTCTTGCGAATTGTCCATGTTTCATATGGGTGGAATTTGGATGGATTTTACGGCCACTAACTTATTAAATACTGTAAGCTGTATGATTCTCCCAAGGAGGTATAATTGACTATTAGTTGACGGACTTGTTGTTGTTTAGGCCATGTGTCGGATATATATGTGGATAAGGGTTTAATGACCACAGTGTTGGTTGTACCCTTAAATTTGTTGTTATGTGTGAGTGGTTTAGTAGATTCAAATTTATGTTTGGCTAAATCGATTTTAGGATGACCTTGCTCAATGGCACGAGTTTCAATTTTACAAGCCATTGTGAAAGCTTCATCTAAGGTTTAAAATGATTGGATTTGCAAAGAAGATTATATATGTTTTACACATGAATTTGAGAAGATTTTGATGAGTTTGGTTTATGGAAGAGTGAAAGATAATTAGTTTACAACACCACGCCATCGTGTAACAAAGTCGGTAATGGACTCATCACCAAATTATTAGATGGTGTATAGGTCAACAATAGTAGTTTTGTGTGCAATGTTAATTGAAAAGTGTTCTAAGAACAACTACGCAAGTTGAGTGAAGGAAAATATCGAGTATTGGGGGATACTATTGTACCAGTCTAATGTGGGACTAGAAAAAGACATGGGGAAAGTGTGAAGCAGTAGATCGTGATCATGTGCAATAAGACAACATGCATGTTTAAATGCACATAGATGTTGTTAGGGATCCTCCTTACTATTGAACTTAGTAAACATGGGAAGTTTCCAATGAGGAGGGTAGGGTTTAATTAGAACCGATGGATGAATCAGTTTGTTAAAGATTTGTTCGTAGGATAAAGTATTCTTAGGTTCTAAGGTAACGGCCTCTACACTAGCTAACTTATTTATTAAGGCATGAATTAGATCACTTGATGTGTTGTTAGGTTGAGGTTGGATTGGTTGTGTGGTTTAAAAAGTAGTTTGATGAGCACTATTTTTAGATAAGGTTGTGGATATGTAAGTGTTGGGTGAATCATTTGATAAGGTGGTTAATAAACTTTAGGGTGTACAGGTGTGTGGGGAACTATTTGGTAAGGATTAACATGTTTCATGAGTTGAGATTTTGCATAGGCTAACTTTGAATAATATCTAGACATGATTTGTTCGTTGAAGTGGGGTAGGTTGTTTTAAATGATAAGCGGGGATATGTGTGTTAAGAGGTTGAGACAATTGGAGCATACGATGGGTAGGAATATAAGTGTGAAGAGGTTGAGATATTTGGATAGGCATATTAGTAGTAGATAAAATAGAATTGAAAAAAAGGGACGTGGGTGGAATGTGATCCTCCGAGTTGGATATTGGGAGGATTGAGAGATTGTGGGAGAGTTTAAAAATATGAAATCATATATGGGGTTAGAAGGAGGTCCGAGTGTCTCTCTAGGAGTGAGAGATGGTGGTGCGGTTGGTTTAGGAAGATTGGCTTGCTGAGGGTTATGAGGATTATATTTAAGATAGGGACAATATTGGATGACATGGTTCTCATGAGGTGAGACCATGGATATAGGTTGTTGGGTAGCGAAGGTGTGGTTTTGAGTTTGGAATCTTGTTGGGTGAGATACTTAGATGAAGTAACTTTATTGGGTGGAGGACATTGTTGTTTTGTATCGATTTGAGAGAGAGTGACAATAGGTGTGAAATAGAGAAACATTTGTTGATATAATTTGTTGACAAACAAATCAAGAAAAATATTTGTTATCATCATGTTTAATTACAAGATGTGAAAATAAAAATGGATATCAAGGTGCCTAAGGAACGATTGTTTAAGGTTGGTTTCAGGTAGTTCGGCTAAGGAAGTGTTTGAAATAGTTATCTATTAGGTGTTCAAATCTTAATCGGTGAACCAGGTGAAAGGAATGTTTTGATGTGTTGATTTTGTTTGTGAAGTTTTAAGTTGTGTGTGATAATGTGAAATGTAGAACGTTAAACCCTTATATAGAGGTAGGATGTCTGGGTTCATTTTAGACCAAATTCAAAATATGAATTTTGATGCAAAAATCATGCAGAAAGGAAATTACAATGAAGAAAAGGAAAATAGGGAAATATGGGTAAAACCTAGAGAAAATGTTTCCCCATTATTTGATTGCACTTGATGATGACGTATTTGGAAGTGACAATTAGTGGCCAGGAACATCTGGGTACCCTAAAATTACATCATGCACAATTTTGGAAGGGGTTGGTGAAAAGTATTTTCCAATGTGTTTATGTTTCAATGGTTGTCTTTGACAACGTAATGTTGTTTGCAAGTTTGTGGGGTGTACCTCATGGATTTCGTAGACTGCACCTGCAAAAGAAAATAAATGTAATTAGTTGATGTGATTAAACTGATATAACTGTCATAAATATTTTGTGTATAAAAGTACTTTCATAAAACAAGAAATAAAAGAAATTAATCTAATGAATTAATAAAAGTTGGAATTCAACATTCACATTTAATTAGGGTAAACAAAACTTAACTATGAAATAAACCATTAAATAATGATGAAATAAATTGTGAAAATTATGAGAATATGTAACACAAATTATTAATGACGAGGCCATACAAAACTATTAAATGAATTACGTTATTATAAATAAGACAACCTATAAATGACCAAACATTAACATATGCATTTTTTTGTTTCATTTCTTTACGTGAACTATAAATAAGAATAACCATATAAAATGATTGAATGTGGATTTTAAGAGGTGACGATGAAAAGTAGATGGGGGAGTGGAATTTTATGTTAATAATAAAGACTTTGGGGAGGATGAAAGCAATTTGATTTGAAATTTGTAATGGAGATGGGAGAAAATAATGGACCTAAGTTGTGGACTTAGTTGAATAAAGGAGGGCAGAGATAGGTCGGTGACCGAAAAGTGAACATGAAAGTCAACGATATTCCAAATCTAACGTGACAAGTCAAAATATACATGGATATGGCTTTTCATATGGATGATGACATAATAAGAATCATATAAACATACAGTCGACTATGGTGCTAGGAATAGATCATTCGTTGTATGATTATGTCAAAGAATTAGATGGAATACAAGTGGACTATAAAGCTAAACTGAAAATTGATTTTCACATATGTGATAGCGTAATGAGAATCACAACAAATATCAATGAAAAATATTTAATTAGCTATAGTGTGAGAAAACGTGTAATAAATAATTATAAACTAGTCATTGTGAGAAACTTTACAGTCACTACCACAAAACCTGCGTGAATTTGAAATGAGACTAGAAACAGTTGTTCCCACCAAGCATCAGAGGTTTATGAGTCTGCATAGATACTCCTTTCTCATCAGCACCCATAAATTCTACGCAAATTTTCAACTAAGCTTGAAACAACAAGTCGATCATTGTTTAAGGAATTTTAAGCCAATCATTATTTCCAAGGGGATGAGAACAACACATGTTCCACAAAGCTATGTATTTACGAGCCTATTTCTATGAAGTGACAGTCTGATCCTGCTCATGCTACGTACTTGGGATATGATAATATAATATATATATGGGTTGATGGAGATGCCAACATGTGGCACACATCCCCTTAGTTAGTTATATGGGCTCACATAGGAATTAATTATATTGGGTAATGGGTCGGCCTACATTGGGATTAGGTGTTACCCATCCTATTTAAAGGATGTGAGTATCATTATGGGGGATATGAGTTGAGTCTTCTACTTGGTAGAGGTATATTAGAGGTGTCCCCCTTGAAGTGGATTCCCATCTTGGGAGATTGTGGAGTTACTCCTTCCTTAAGGAGCATTGTATGGTGTTGCCCTACCTTAAGGGTATTATTCTGCATATATTGATTATTAGGGCATCTTGGCCCCACATATATCTGGTGTTGTGTTATCTTCTACAATTTATAGATTTATTATATGCAAGGTTCTTATCAAGTGGTATCTTCTAAAATCTACATGTACAAGAAAAACATATTAAGGAATCTCAAGTGGATGGTAAGCATATTCAAGTTTTTGAAGATTTAAAGCTCTCTATGGATAAATATGTTTTACATTCAGATTTTTATGCTTTAGATATGGATGGTATGGATATTGTTCTTGGATATCCTTGGTTAGAGAGATTGGGAACAATTAATCTTAATGTGCAAAAGAAATTCATGAAATTATGGTACAAGAGAAAGAAAATTACATTGCAAGATATCACACTTAGCAAAGAAAAAAGTAATGTAAAATTGGATCATGAAGATGAATTTGAAGATGATGAAGAAGGGAATAATGATGAATCAGAAGGAGAGGATGAAGAACATAAAGTCACAAATAATTTCTCTACTCAAGAGAAAAAATAAGTAACAAACAAGGTGGAAGAGGACAAGAAAGTTGAGGAAAAGGTTGATAAGGTTGAGTATACGAAGGAGGCACCATATAGACACCCACATCATCATGAGAGGAAAAAATCATGGAGACATGCTAGGACACACAAGGGCAGCAATCTATATGGATATACAGGGAATTGGAGGAGTAATAATTTTGGCTATACATGGAATCAATGGAACAATAATTATATGACACGGAATCACATGAATAATAATTATGGATATACATGGATGCCGAGGAGGAACACATATGGACCAGGATGGAATCAGATGAGCACAAGGGAATATGGAATCAGGTTTGGAGCAGCATCACCCCATATGATTTCATATGGGTGGTTGGATGATCGAGCATGGTGACAAGTGTGCAATAATTTAAAGCGCACTCATTATATGGCTTCTTCTTATGTTTCGGGGACGAAACATGTCAAAGAGGGAGGCAATGCTATGTACCTTGGGATATGATAATATAATATATATGGGTTGATGGAGATGCCGACATGTGGCACACATCCCCTTAGTTAGTTATATAGGCTCACATAGGAATTAATTATATTGGGTAATGGGTCGGTCTACATTGGGATTAGGTGTTACCCATCATATTTAAAGGATGTGGGTATCATTATGAGGGGGGGGTATGAGTTGAGTCTTCTACTTGGTAGAGGTATATTGGAGGTGTCCCCCTCGAAGTGGATTCCCATCTTGGGAGATTGTGGAGTTACTCCTTCCTTAAGGAGCATTGTATGGTGTTGCCCTACCTTAAGGGTATTATTCTACATATATTGATTATTAGGGAATCTTGGCCTGACATATATCTGGTGTTGTGTTATCTTCTACAATTTATAGATTTATTGTATGCAAGGTTCTTAGCGATCACTTACCCAAAAAGCTGCATGAATTCAAAAATAAATTGGAAATGGTTGGAAGTGTCAAACATCGGATCCAATTTTCGAGTGGGATGAGGGCTGAATGGAGTTGGAAATAAGTGGGAAGGTAGAGTGATGGGTGCGGGATTGTCTCTCGGCGAGGTGGAGGATATAGGGACATTAAAGGTGGAGTGTGGAAGGGTGGCTTGGGTAAGGATGTCGAGCCATGAAGTGGATGGGTGGGAGATGGTGTCAAGTTGCTAGGAAGGTAGGAACTCGTAGGGATAAGGAGAAGGAGAAGGGAGCTCATGGGAGTTGGTGCATGTGAGGTGAACCAAGGAGAGACAAAATAGAGAGAGATGGTTAACATGTTGAAGCCGAGGGGTGTAGAGGAGGTGGTGGATGGTTTGTGGTAGCTCGGGTAGTGAGGGATGGCAAGATAAGTCGGTAGTGGGTTGGTGGATAGCTTGGTAGGAGGAAAGGGAGCTGTGTGGGATGATCGAGTGGATCGGGAGTGAGGTGGTTAGAAGGGAGATGGGATGAGTGGAGTTCTTGGTGAGGGGAGTGAGGAGATGGCTCGGCCGAGCTGGCCGATCCGGGAGGAATAAGAACTATTCTTATTGTTGTTTTGTTTTTAATATGATTTTTTTAATTTTAATTTTTAAATAAATCAATATAGACTATTGCAAACACTATATACTATTATAATTTGAAAGGAGAGATCTATATATAATTAAAAATTAAGATACAAATGAATATATAGCCATAAAATGTTGGGTCAAATCAAAGGTCTTTAAAAGGAAGGATATATATCTCTTATATGAATAATATCGCTAACAAAAAAAGACAAACAATACGATTACTTTCTGGGTTTAATTCCCATGCGAGTAAAACTAAACTTGAAACTAAATATCAAGCCAATTGAACACAAGAAGAGCACTTACCTTCGAGATGACCTAAACCACTAAATGTTAAGATGACACCACTTGGAGGGAGATAATACTAAACATCCTATAAGTGGGTGAGTCTACAAATGAAATATTCATAACATATAGCTAGATTGACAAGAACTATGAAACACGATAATTGTTAAACGTATGACACCTAAACAAGGTGAGAAACAAGAAAAGTGACCAGAACTTGGGTTCGGGTCCCACCAGCGTACCAAAATGTTATACAGAAACCTCGTTCTTACGTGGGTGAATTCCTATATTGGTATCCTCCAAAAACTTTGAATGATGGAGGGCTTAGAACCTTAGATGCAGATATGGATCTATGAGCACATAGAAGATAGATATGTGATAAAATAAGATAGATCTGCTAAAATTGAAATAGATGTGATTAGATAAAAATATACAGGGGTTTCCCAGATAATGCGGTTCAAGAGGCTATGAAATCCTTGAGAGGATGTCAACCCCGTGTGATAAATAATAATGATAACATACTGATAAAAATAGATAACATGCAAGTGATGAACAAAGAAACTGTAGATCTTTGGTATGTAGATGGTGTTCTTGAACCGATCCAAACACAACATGTAATATAAACCATGCTAAGTGAACTAAAAATCATTAATAGATTATTATGGGGATCCCAAAGTGTCATTACAAGGACATTATGAGGATACTATGATAATAAGAGATTAAAAAAGTTCAAAACAACATTTTCTCAAACTTTTCCACTTTTCTTCCCCTTTTCAAAGAGGGGGGAAGACCCGTATTTATAGCTTGGAGGGGAGGTTAGATTGGGGTTAATGGGTAACCGGGGTTTGATAAATTAACCCTGGTTAAGAGACATGATGTGATCATGTGGGGCTCACAATTTGACTTATGAGGTTAAAAAGATAATGATGTGATAAGGAGTGGGGAGCATGATTGACATGGTTAGGTGTAATAATGCATCCCATTTTTGAATTTAGGAGTGGAGTGTCAAATGGGTATATTATTTCCCATGAATTGAATAAACTTAGGATATGTGATATAATGCCAAATTCTAATTATCAAATGGGTCCACATGAAGCCTAGTTGATAATTAATTAATTAAGGGCGAGTAAATAAATGGAATCTACTCAAGTTTAAGAAAAAGAAAAGCAAGGGGGAAAGTTGCATGAAGGAGAATAAATGTTGGATGAAGTAGAATTGCTACATCAAAAATTGGTGTCTACACTTACATGATTTTAGGCTATTATGCAAGCATTAAAATTTTTGATCGGTATTAATGTTAGTATGGAATAAATTATTGACAAATCAATGAGGGTGTTTTAGAGATATTTTAGGATTATGAGTTGTTAGAAAAACTCACCTATAATTGAGAGGAGTAGTTATAGAAGTATTCAGATGTGTGTTTTTTTGTGTGCATAGTATTTTTGAACTAATAATATATTTGAGCGATTGATTGATTGATTTTTTGATCCTTCATCTCTTCCCCATTATAACGTATTTATCACATTTCTTATTAGAGAATTTTTTTTGACAAAAACATCATGCACACTCAAATTACATTGTATTTACTACATCCTTGAATGAATTAGATCTTCCTTACCATCATTTTTGTTTCCACCCTTCTAGTTGAAAACTTTGTGATATTCTCTCTCCAAAGTAGATGATGTCATACCCTCTATCTTGGCATTTTGATTACCCAACTTGGATACCAACTCGGCATTGATATCTCCTTTCTTTAACCTTATAGTGAGGTACTTAGAATCTCCTATTGGAATAACATCCCAGATCGTATCTCTATCTTTATTCATTGATATTTCAAAGTAAAAGTAACATCATCCCTAATCTTGAGTCTCTTCCCATATCAATACATAGGCATATAACTCGCCCCAAACACCAAGTCATTTTTGGCTTTGCAACAAATTGGTTGGTTAACTAGGTGTTGCTAGTTTTTAATCAAGCTCGACTCCGAGCTATAGTTTAACTACAACGTGGCTCAATGGATCCACAAAAAATGTGTCTCATTTGTAACATGATTATCTCATCCTTCTCTAAGATTAATCATGACCTCTCTCGCTGATATCCTTGAGAAACTCTCATCACGGTTCCATCAAAATTTTCCTCACTACGGTGGAAGCTAAAACTAAATTGATTCAACCTTCTCCCAAAGTGATATCACTTGGGGAAAACCTTAACAAGAATTTTATTTTTTAAATTCCTAATTTTCTAACACTTAAAGGTCAATCTATTCAATTCGATCAATGTTGTAATTACTGCTTCTCTACTAGCAATATCACCTTTGGTGATATTAACAAGTAGATAGGCATGTTCATAATTAAAATTCGCAAACCCATTGAAATTTATCTCACCTATAGATTTGGCTCTGCTAGGGTTTTCTCACATGATTACACTTGTGTTAGCCTTTTTCTCTAGTCTTTTCAAGCTTTTTCCTGTTATTATCTCCATTTTTAATAGCACTTTGGGCATTTATTCCACCCATTTTGGGTGGTGCTAGCCCTTTAAATGGCCACAAACCAACCAGTTGCAACATCAATTTCACATGGCTCCCAAACACATGAACAAATTCATCCCAAAACTGTATGCGAAGAGGTAATGATTATGATTCTCCTCCGAAGCTACTATTGAGCTTTCTTTTGTTGATCTGTTGTGTAGTTTTACCATAACAACTGTTTGGTAGCCTAATTTGTGTGGCTTCATGCAGGTCTTATCTCCATAACTTGATTAAATTCCATTGGGTTTCTACCAACATCAAGGTTATTAGTATTTGGAATCTCACCAAGGGGTTTTATTTTTTTACTTTTTGTGAGCCTTTGCAAGTCTAGCTACTTCTTGAGCGTTCCACTTGTTGGTATATAGGAAACACCTTGCTTGTTTTGTCACGATGGAGCCCTGATTTCAACCCAGCTAACGGAGTCTCTTTTCAAGTTTTGGTATGGGTTAAACTTCAAAGTATTTCATTGCAGCTCGGCCTTTTTTGAGTGATATTTTCCTCCCACTTGGCTGTGTGATTTTCCATGAGCCAGACCATTTATTTTATGCTCTTCCACATAAACGAGTTTGTGTTGAGGTTTATTTAGGTTATGACCTGCGAGACCAAATTTACATACAAGTTGGGTCCATGCATATCATGCAAAAGGTTGTCTATTTCAACTCATCCAACACCTAATTTTATTGTCAAGTGTCGATCATCGTATTAATGATTTTCACTAACCCAACGTGTTAAGCCTTCAATGTGTAAAATGTGTTTATTTCACAGGCTAATAATGGTGAAGGTTGGACCCAAGTTGCTAACAAGAAGGTGGTGAGTAATTCTACGTTGATGGCTACTCCACATCCTCCTAAGCAGATTTGGTCTCCTCAACCATCCATACGTACTCGCTTGAAAGCTTGTTCAAGCTACTTACGTCATGCAGAGCCAAATGACTCTGGTTCGATAGAATACTGAAAATATGGTTGTTTTTCATCTTCACAATGTCACTCTTGGAGTTTCTCTTAGAATTCTATGGGGAACATTCGACCGAATGGGCATAAGTGTTGTTCTAAACCAATGGAGCCACTTACTTCAAACCAGTCTAGTTTTCTCTCAAATTGCTTTGGTATTTTAAATTTGGAGGATATGTTGTAGGATGAACAAGAGGAATAACATTCTAGTTCTATCTTTTCATGAATTGTCTCTCTTGGAATGTTAGAGGTCTCACATAAGCCTCTCGAAAATATTATATGAAACATATTTCTCAAATTATTGGTAATTTTTATTTAGTTTTTTGCAAGAGGAAAATATTATTGGCTTTTTGCTTCAAACTTCCTTATTGTCTATTGCTCTAAAAAAATTTCTTCTCATTCGGAAGAAAAAAAGGTGGCATTTCTATTTCGTGTCACCTAGATTTTTGCCATGATCTCTTCTATGGGTTATGATCATAACAACAGGCGGTTTCGGTGATTTTTATTGATAATGGATTCTCTTTTGGTATTGTTAATCTTTATGCCTCTAATAATGGCCCGGAAAGGATGATGTTATGGTGATGTTTAGGACATAATCTACCTTTTTCTTATTGGTTGTTCTGCGGTGACTTTAATATAGTGGAACATCCCGATGATAAATTGGGTCTTATGTCGATGCGATGGTGTGTTGGAGAGTGTGAAGCATGGTTTTATTTCAAAAGAAATTGGAGTATTAAAGACCCTCTTTTTAAGAGGCATCGGGAGTTTACTTCTAAAAATTGGTTTACTAGGTTCAATTTTAAAGAAGACTTGGCATGTTTCCTCAAACAACTTGATCGTGTCATGTTTTTCAGCACTTGGGTTTTGAGTGGCTTCTAACGGTCACTCTCTTGTCACCACATGGCCTAATATACTTTTGTCGAGATCACGGTCTAATTTCTTTCACACTTACTTGGAATGGTGTCTATATTAAAACTCCAAACACGTAATTTTATATGAATGTCTCTTTACTAAGTCATCGGGGGTTTTGGCATACATTTCCCAAGTCTAGAACATGGCACCACATCCTCCCTATGTTTCCAATAATATTTCTTGGTATAATGAAGTTATTCAATACACCGCCAAGTTTCTTCGACACTTTGGAAAATAGGTGGCAAGGGTCTACAAGCACATTGATGAAGCTCTCAAATAGGAGTTCTAATGCATAACTTAATTTCTTGAGTCCCAACCATTTGAAACCAATATTAATATTTGAGTTTCTAATCTTAGACATCAACTCAAGGTTATTGAACAACATAGAGCCAAAGGAGCTTAGATTCGGGCTCGCTTGCACTGGTTGAAGACTAGTGACAGGGCCTCAAAAGGTTTCTTCAAAATTCTCAGGGCTCGAGAATGTCAAGGAGCAAATCAAATTTTTCCATCTAGCTCACTCTCGTATCACTTCCTTATTATAAATTTATTCTATTTTTGGACCATTATACCTTGGTATTTCAAACACAGGATCCTTTTATTGAAAGCAGAACAACTCTACGGTAGTGCATCGATGTGGTTCCTTGTAAACTTAGCTCGTAGGATCAAAAACATTATGATGCTTCTCTTTCTCTGGATGAACTTCATAATTCCTTTCTTTGTCTTAAAGATGATATCTCCAGGCTTGGATGGATTTCCATGTGAATTTTAAAAGGAAACATGACACATTGTTGAGCGGATATTTTTCAAGTTTATCAGAAGCCTTGCAACCACAATATCTTGGGAATTGTATTAATAAAGGTAATATCAAGTTCATCCCCAAGGCTGGAAACCCAAATTTTATAACCAACTTGCAGCCCATTACGGTTCTTAATGTTTCCTAAAAAAAATTGGCTATGATTCTTTCTCTTCGGGTGGCTTGTTTGCTCCTAAATTTTTCCGACACGAATAATTTGATTTTGTCAAAGGTCGTTTCATTTTGAACTATATTATTTTTATTTGGGAAGGGATGGAATGGGATATCTCCTCTCTTCAGATGATTTTTTTTCTCGAAATCAATTTTGAAAAAGCTTATGACCGTATTGAGTGGCCTTTCATTCTTGTCATGCTTAAAGCCCTAGGTTTTGGAGAATTTTTCCTTAATGCGGTGCACACTCTTTTTGTTGATGCTTCATCTTGTCTTACCATTAATAGACACCAATATTCTACTATTGGGTTGTTTTGATCGATATGACAGGGTTTACCCTTAGCTCCAACTATATTTTTTCTAGATGCGGATGCTTTCGGTTACTTCCTTTCCAACAAAGTTACGCAAGGTCGATTAAGAGGCATCTATCTTCCTGATCATCAATCCCAACTCATCAATGGCCACTTTGTGGATGACTCTTTTCTCACTCTTGCTGAATCATAACAAAATGTGCAGGAGGTGCTTTATTGTTTTGACATTTTTTGTAAAGCATCTGACTCCAAAGTTTAGATTTCCAACTCATTCGGATTTCACCAAAGTTCCTAGCCTATGCCCAACTATTTGGAAACCTATCCTTGGAAATGGATTCATAGAGGAGAACGATTCCACTTTCTGGGACTGCCTTTTTCTTTTGACAGTGAATCTTCTACCTTGTGGCAATTTTTGTTGACCGAGTTGAGTAGAAAGTGCAAAAGTGGATCTCTCATCCATTGTATCTGGCCGGGAAATTCCAAGTTTGCACTAAAATTCTTGTTTCTACTTAGGTCTACTATGCAGCTTGTTGGTGTCCTTCTCAGAATTCATTTGATAAGTTGGCTAAGCTCTTGTGGGATTTTCTTTGGTCTAAATTTATAAATAGGATGGTTTTCACATAGTTGCCTAGGAGGTTTGCACCCTTCCCAAGGAATAGGGTGGTATAGGTGTTGTTGATGTCTACAAGAAGAGTATTTCTCTATGTGCTAAGTGGGTTGCTCATTGTATCTAGGGTAACCAAGCTTGACATATTTTTTAGGACATTGTATTTCTTAAGGAGAACCATATGGTAAAAATGATGGAGAAATATAGGTTTTTATACTTTGTTTATTACTAAAGTTATAGTTAAAATACCAGTACATTTATGGTTAAAAGCATTTGGAAATCCTTTGAGATGGTTAAACCTTTAATGTGGTGGGTTAGTGATGGATTTAGAATAGGTCTCTCTTTCAATGAGCATAATTTATGGTGGTCACCCATTTTTTCTCCATATGATCTCCCACTTGGCAGAAAATCCCAACATTAAAGTAGTGTGGTTAGCTCGCAAAGGCATCTCCACTATCCAGGATCTCGTTGCCTTCTCGGGACTAGCTCCTTTGGCCGACACTTGAAACAAAAATACAGCCTTACTAATTCTAATTTTCCTCAATCTTAGAAGTTCAGGTCTTTATTGCCATATCTTATGTTGTACGAATTGGGCCTTCAGCCACCTCAAGCTTGGTGGAAAGATTGGTGATGGAATGTGGACATCCATTATTAAAATATAGTTCTGGAGTTATCTACTCATTATTATCTCCTACCTCACCGGATTCGAAAAATATCAATTCCAGATGGTCATTGCATTCCTCTCGTGTCACCTAGTTAAAGCATCTCCAACGATCCTGGAACCCCCTCTTTGACTCGAAGCTCAATTTTTTTCTTTGGTGTTTGATTTATCAGGGGCTTCCTCTAGGGGAAAGATTAAGTCATATTGGCATCCCTAACCCTCGTCTGTAGCAAATGTAGTCACCGGAGTCCTTCAAACATGTCTTTTGGTTTTTCCCTCATGCTCAACATGCTTGGCATTGGATTCACTCCCTCTTTCGGCCATTTCATTGTAATTTTTGGATTGGAAAGTTGTTTTGTTTGGTGACCATGCTAATTGACCTACCTACCTTACTTCCCTAAGGCATTTTTTTGTTTTTTTATTCTATTCCAACTTTGGAAAGCTAGAAATACTTCCTTATTCCAGCATTGTACTCTTTCTATTGAGCTAACCATAACAAAAAGGTGGCAATCTTATGTTTTGTTCGAATACGAGATCCAAGATCAAGCATAAAAGGTGGCGTTGGATTTTCTCATCTCTAGTAGTTGTTTGATCATTGGGGTAGTGTGCCTTGTACCATGAGCCGAGTTCCTACAGATGATGATGATCAGCACCCCCACCACCTCAACCACCTCCTAAACATCATGGATGATCACACAATCACTCCGAAGCACCCAACCATCTTCGCTACTAGCTTTCCTAGGGCCCTCTTCTTTTGGTCCTAGTTGGAGCCCTCCGGTGTGTGGCAAGTCGGTGGCTAGCTCTTCCAACTAGGGCTCTCCACCTGGTAAGGCTTCCCAGTTTGGTGGCTCGCCACCCCCTGTGTGGGGAATAATGGTTCCTCTAAGTGTTGAGATGCTCAACCATGATGGTTGGCTACTCAATCTACTATTAGACAAGCCACACTATCTCAACTTCTTATGTCACGGGATGATCCACGTCCTCCTCCGGGTGCCACAACTCTTTGTGCCTAATTCTGCTATGTTATGATATAGTTTTGGTGTCTTCTTTTCGCTTGTTGGTCATTGTTTGTAGCCCTAAGTGGCATGCTTTTGTTCACCCTCGTGGCTTGTGTTTTGTCTACCCACGTGGCATCTGCTCTTTTTAGGCCATGAACATTGCCAACTACCCTTACTATGTAACACTTTGTATTATTTTGTCTATAATTTAATATAAAGGTGGTTCGATAGTATAATTAAAATTCAATTATATTTAAAAATTAATGAAAATTAATAATTAAAATTAATAAACATTAAAATTAAGATATATATATATATATATATATATATATATATATTAAAAATAATTTAAAAATTTGTTAAAATAAAATCATTAAATAATTAAATTAGTAAAAGATAAAAAAATTAAGAATTTAAGTTTAGAATTAAAATTAATAAATAATAAATATTAAAAATAAAAAAATTATAATTAATGAAAATTAGAAATATAAAAATAAAATATGAAATTAATAAATATTAATAAAAAATCATTAAAGTTAATGAAAATCAAATATTAATAAATATTAAAAATAAAATTAATAAAAGCATCAAAAAATAAAAAATTGAAAAAATAAATAAAATTTTAAAATAACAAAAATTAAAATCAATAAAAAAATTAAAAACTAAAAAATCAATAAAAATTATTAAAATTAAATTTACATATTAAAATTAATTAAAAAATTAAATATTAAATTTACAAATTAAAGTAAAATAAGACTAGAAATTAAAATTAATAAAAAATTAAAAACTAAAATTAATAAAAATTATAAATTAAAACATAAAATGTTACAAATTACTAAAAATTAAAAAATTCATAAGAATAAAAAAATAATAATAATTTAAAATAATTTAAAGTTTAATATTAATCGTAATTATAAAATCAAATTAAAATTAAAAAATAAAAAATTAGTTAAAAAAAAAAATTAAAATTAAAAATTTATAAAATTTTAAATTTAAAAGATTAAAAATTAGAAAATTGACAAAAAAATTTACAAATAAAAATTAATAAAAATTCAAAATTTATTAAAATTAATTTATAAAAAAATTAAAAATAGAAATAAAGGAATTAATTAAAATTAGAAATTAATAAATGTTGATAAAATAATTAAAATTATTAAAAATTCATTAAAAAAATCATAAATTTTAAAATTAATAATTAATAAAAACAAAATTTAAAAACATAAAAAATAAATTAAAATTAATAAAATCAAACAAAAATCAAATTACAAATTCAAAAATTTCAAACGATCCTCCCCAAAAATTGTAGTTGGAGATGAGGTAGACAAACATAAACATGTTTGACATTGGTCAAGTGGTGAGTGAATCAAAGCATGGGAAACACAATTTCAAAATGTGATTGATGATTATGTATTTCCCAAATCTTGGTAAGGATAACATCTCGATTATCAAAAATAGTGAAAAACACCCTTGCTCATGGGTAAATGTCAACCCCTATCGACAATATATTGTCATCGTCATCATTTTCATGGTCATTCTAGTTGTGGTTGTTATATTCATCATTATAATAATCATAATCACCATTCCCATCATCATCATTGTTATCATTATAAATGTCATCGTCATCATACAAATTATTATGCTCGTCATCATCGTAATCTTCATCATTGTTGTCATTGTACTCATCATCATCGCCATCGTGATCATCATCATCATCTATATTGTCCTCTTCATAATCATTAAAATTATTTTCATCATAAATCGTTAATTATCATCACGCGTCAATAATCATGATCATCATTTTTATCATCATCATTATCACCACCACCATCATAAGGACCACCACCACCACAATGTCGTATCATCATTGTAATTGTCATCATTTTCATGATTGTTTTACTTTTGGTTGTAATTATTGTCTTCATCATCATCATTGTTATCATTTTCAGCATCATCACCATCGTACAAATCATCATCCTCATCTTCATCATAATCATCATCATCGTTTTCATTATTCTCATATTGATCATCATCACCATCTCTATTATCTTTGTCATCATAATTAACATCATTTCTATCATCGTTAATAATCATTATCGATAACCATGATCATCATTTTTATCATCATTATCCTCATCTTTATTATCACCACCATGATCAAAACCACCGCCACAACCACCACCACCACCATCATCCATCATTAATCATTATCATCGTATTTCATCATCATCATCATCATCATCATGTGATCATCATCATCATCTCTATCTATTCATCATCTTCACCATCATTAATATCATTTTCATCATTAATAATCATCATCATCAATAATCATGATCATCATTTTATCATCATTATCAACACCACCATCAACACTATCAATGGTTGTTCTCATGGTGGTGTATTTCTCCTAATCAATGTCTTCATCACTTTAAAATTTTATTGAATATTTTTACCATGGACGGGTTCATGTTTTTAGGTTTGTTTTTAGAGGAAAATAGTTACTCACATCACTCATGTGTAGAGATTTAAATTTTTATATTCATCATCATTTTCATTATACTTATCATCACTATCATAGTGATCATCATCATCATCTATATTATTTCCTTTATCATCATTAAAATCATTTTCGTTGTCATTAATTATCATCTTCAATAATCATGATCATCATCTTTATCATCATTATCCTCATCATTATTATCACCACCACCACCACAATGTTATCTTCATTGTCATTGTGATCATTTTCATGGTCATTTTACTTTTGGTTGCGATCATCATCTTCATCATCATCTTCATTATCATTGTCAGCATCATTGTCATCGTACAAATCATCATCCTCATTGTCATTGTAATATTCATCATCATCTCTATTGTATCGTCATCCTCATCGCCATCTCTATTGTCATCGTCGTCATCCTCATCATTAACATCATTTTCATTTTCATCATCATCTCATTTTCATTGCCATCATCATCATCATCGTTGTCATTGTTTTTTATTTTTATCATCGTAATCCTTTTCCTCTACATCATCCCCACCATCATCTTCATAATCATCGATCATCATAATTTTCATCTTCATTATCCTCATTTGCTATCATCTTCATCATCATCATTATCATCACCATCACCACCACTATGATCATCATCATCATCATCATTATTAAAATAATTCAATAATAATATATTATTATTATCATCCCCATATTCTCATCATTATCATTCTCATCATCATCCCATCAATGTTTTTACATCACCATTTTCATCTTCCCATCATCATCATCATCATTGTCTTCGTAATAATTGTCATCATCATTATCATCACCACCATCATTGATCATTATTATCATCGGGATCATCACCACCATCATCAATCATTGTCATCATCATATCATCATCATCGTTTATCATTGTCATCATTATCATCACCACCATCGTTGATCATTTTCATCATCATTATCATCATCATTGTTATTCATAATAATAATCGTCAATTATCGTAATTTTCATCGTCATCATCATCTCCATCAAATTGTCATCATCAACATCATCATTCTCATCCCCATAAATTTTTTTACCATTATTTTCATCTTCATCATCATCATCATTGTCTTTGTAATCATTGTCATCATAATTATCATCACCACCATAGTTCATAATTTTCATCATTATCATCATCATCACCATCACTATCATTGATTATAGTCATCATCATGATAATAATCACAACCATCATCAATCATTATCATCATCATTATTATCATCATTCATCATCATCACACCATCATTATCATCATCATCATCATCATCGTTATCATCATCACCACCATCATTGATCATTTTCATCATCATTATCATCACCATCGATTATTGACCATTATCATTATCATCATTATCATCACCACCATCGTTGATCATTATTTCATCATCATGATCATCACCACCATATTTGATGATCATCATCATCATCATTCATCATCATCATTCATCATCATCATATCATCATCATTATCATCATCACATCATCATCCATCATTTGATTTATTGTTTTTCGTCATTATCATCACCACCATCATCATCATCATGTCATCATAATCTCCATTAAACCCTTATTATCAACAACATCATTTTCATCAACATCATCATTTTTACCATTATTTTCATCATCATCCTCATCATCATTTTCTTCATAATCATTTCGTCATCATCATTATCATCACCACCATCATTGATCATCATTGTTATCATTGTTATATTCACCACATCGTTGATTATTTTTATCATCATAATCATCACCACCATCATCGATCATTTTCATAATCATTATCATTATCACCACAATCATTGATCATTGTCATTGTCATTATCATCATCATCACCACCAACGATCGATCATCATTTCATCATCATTATCATCATCACCATCATTGATCATTTTTCATCATCATCATCATCATTATCATCATAACAATATATTATTATTCTCACCATCATCATCAACATCATCATTCTCATCCACATAAAATTTTTCTTTGTTATTTTTTTTTAATGTCCTCATCATCATGTTGTCTTCTTCATAATCATTATCATCATCATCATTATCATCAGTTCATTGTTATCATCATTATCATTTTCATGATCATCACCACCATCATCATCATCATCATCATCATTATCATCATCACAACCATCATCAATCATTATCATCATTCATTATCATCACCACCATCATCGATCATTGTCATCTTCATTATCATCACCACCATCGTTGATTATTGTCATCATCATTATCATCACCACCATCATTGATCATTTTTATCATCATTATCATGATCATTTTTGTCTTCATAATTATCAATCATCTTTATTTTCATCGGCATCATCATTCTCATCATCATCAATATAATCATTCCCATCCCCATCAATATTTTTATTATTATTTTCATCGTCCTCATCATCATCATCATTCTCTTTTTAATCATTGGCATAATCATTTTATCATCACCACCATCATTCAATATCATGATATGTCATCATCATTCATCATCACCACATCATCATCGATACATTTCATTATCATTATCATCATCACCATCATCGATCATTGTCATTGTCATTATCATCACCACCATCATTGATCATCATTTCATCATCATTATCATCATCAATCACCATCATTTCATCATCATCATCATCATCATTATCATTCATCTATCATCATAATCATATATTATTATCTCATCATCATCTCATCATCATAAATCATCATCATCATCATTCATCATCCCCATAAATATTTTTACCATTATTTTCATCATCATCATCATCATCATCATCATTTTCTTTCATAATCATTGTAATCATCATTATCATCACTACCATCATAGATCATTTCATCATCATCATCATCATCACCATCATGTTTTCATCATTTTTTTCATCATTATCATCCATTATCATCATCATCATATCATTATCATCATCATAATATATTATTATTCTCATCATCATCATTCTCATTATCAACCCCATCATTATTTTTTACCGTTATCTTCATCGTCCTCATCATCATCATCATCATCAACATCAGCATTATCATCATCATCATCATCATTATCATTGTCATCATCATCATCATCATCATCATTCATTATTATGACCACCATCATGATCATTTTCATCATCATGATCATTATCACCATCTTGGATCATTTTGATTTTTAGTCATTATCATCATCACCACCATCATCGATCATTGTCATCTTTATTATCATCACCACCATCATCGATCATCATCATCATCATCATTATCATCACCACCATCATTGATCATTTTCATCGTCATCATCATCACCACCATCATTGATCATTTTCATCATTATTATCATCATCATTATTTTCTTCAAAATCATCATCATCATTATTCATCATCATCATTCTCCATCATCATCATCATCATGAACATCATCATTCTCATCCCCATCAATGTTTTTCAATGTTATTTTCATTGTCATCATCATCATCATCATCATCATTGTCATCATCATTCATAATCATTCATCATCACATCATCATCATCATTCACCATCAATGTTGATCATTCATCATCATCATCATCATCCACATCCATCATCATCATTTTCATCATCATTATCACCACCATCCTTGACCATTATCATCAACATTAGCATCACCACCATTATTCATAATCATCATTATCATCACCACCATCGTTGATCATTATCATCTTCATAATCGTCACCATTTTTGATCATTCATCATCGTCATCATTATAATCATCACCATCATCATGATGATCATCATCATCATCCATCATTATCATCATAATATCATATTATTCTCATCATCATCATCAATATCATTTATCATCCCCATCATGATGTTTTTATCATTATTTTAATTCATCATCATCATAATCATCATCATCGATCATCATAATCATTTGTCATCATCATTATTCATCACCACCATCATCGTTGATCATCATTTCATTCATCATGATCATCACATCATCATCATCATTTATCATGGATCATTTTTCATCATCATTATCATCACCACCATCATCAAGCATTGTCATCATCATCATTATCATCACCACCATCATTTTTCGATCATTTTTGTTGTCATTATCATCATCACTCATCATTGATCATTATCGTCATCATAATCATCACCACCATCATTGATCATTATTCATTTGTCATCATTATCATCATCATTTTTGTATTCATAATCAACATCATCATCATCATTCTTTATCATCACCATCATCGTTGATCATTGTCATTCATCATGAATCATCATCACCATCTTTGATCATTTTCATCATCATCATCATCACCACCATCATCATCAATCATTGTCATCATCATCATTATCATCACCACCATCATCATTCATTGTCATCATCATTATCATCACCATATCGTTGATCATTTTTCGTCATCATTATCATTACATCACATCATCATTGATCATCATATCATAATTATCATTATCATTATCATTATCATTATCATTCATCAGAATAATATATTATTATTCTCATCATCATCTCCATGAAATCGTCATCATCATCATCCATCCCATTTTTTTATCATATTTTCATTGTCCTCATCATCATCATCATCATTATCATCATCATCATCATTATCATCATCATTATCATCATCACATCATCATCATCATCATCATCATCATATCATCATCATCATCATCATCATCATCATCACCATCATCATCATCATCATTATCATCATCATTATCATCACCATCATCATTGATCATTGTCATCATCATTATCATCACTACCATCATTGATCATTGTCATCTTCATCATTATCATCACCACCATCGTTGATCATTTTCATCATCATCATCATCATCATCATCATTATCATCATATTATCATATCATTCATATCATCATCATCTCCATCAAATCATCATCATCAACATCATCATTCTCATCCCCATCAATATTTTTACCATTATTTTCATAATTGTCATATCATCATCATCATCATCATCATCATTTTCATCATCATTATCATCACCACCATCATCATCATCATTATCATCATCATCACCATCATCAATCATCATTTTCATTGTCATTATCATCACCACCATCATCGATCATTGTCATCATCATTATCATCACCACCATCATTGATCATTATCATCATCATCATCATCACCATATGTTATTATTTTCATCATCATCATTCTTATCCTCATAATTATTTTTATCATTATTTTCATTTTCATCATCATAATCAATATCATCATCATCATCAAATCATCATCTTCATTCATTGTCTAAAAATTAATCCTTTTCATCATCATCATATCATCATCACCACCATCATTTATCATTATCATCATCATGATCATCACCACCATCATGGATCATTTTCATCATCATTATCATCACCACCATCATCATTGATCATTATCATTATCCATCATAAAAATATATTATTATTATCATCATCATAATTCCCATCCCCATCAATTTTATTAGCATTATTTTCATTATCCTCCTCCTCATCATCATCATCATTGTCTTTGTAATCATTATCACCATTATTATCATCACCATCATCATCGATCATTTCCATCATCATTATGATCATCACAACTATCGCTGATCATCATCATCATTGTAATTATCATCACCACCATCATGGATCATCATCATGGATCATCATGTCATTGTAATTATCATCACCACCATCATCATGATCATTTCATCATCATCATATCATCACCACCATTTTTTATCACTATCCGTTGTCATCATCAACATCACCACCTTCATTGATCAATGGTGTTCATTTCATTATCATCATCATCACATCATCATTGATCATTTTGAACATCATCATTATCATCATCATTATTTTCTTCATAATCATTGTCATCCTCATCATCATTCTCATCATGAACATCATCATTCTCATCCCCATCGTTACACAGTTTGTTGATCATTTCTCATCGTCATGATCATCACCACCATAATTGATCATTATCATCATAGTCATGATCATCATCAACATCGTTATAATTTTCATCATCATCATCATCATCTTCTATTTTTTATCATTATCATCACCACATAATCGATCATTATCGTTATTATTATCATCACCATTATTGTTGATCATTTTTTCATCATTATTATCACCATCATCATTGATCATTTTCATCATCATTAACATTATCATCATAATAATGTATGATTATTCTCATCATCATATCATTCTCTATCAAATCACCATCATGAACATCATCATTCTCATCCATTGTTATTTTTATCATCATCATCATTTTCATCATCATCATTTTCATTCATCATCATCATCATCATCATCATCATCATCATCATCATCATTATCTTCATAATTCATCATCATCATCATCATCATCACCACCATCATTGATCATCATCGCCATCGTATCATCATCATCATCATCCGCCATCATCATTATCGTTTATCATCAATAATCATCATCATCATCATCATCACCACCATTTTCGATCATTTTCATCATCATTATCATCACCACCATTTTGGATCATATCATCATCATTATCATTATCATCATGATAATATATTATTATTCTAATCATCATCATCCCCATCAAATTATCTTCATGAACATCATCATCATCATCATCCATTTTATCATTATTTTTATCGTTATTTTTCATCATCATCATCATCTTTATTCATCATTTCATCATCATTGTCTTCATAATCATTGTCATCATGTCATCATTCATCATGATCATCACCACCATCATGATCATCTTCATCATCATCATCATCACCACATCAAATCAATCATTTTCATCATCATCTATCATCACCATCGTTAATCATAATCGATCATCATCATCATCACCATCATATCATCACCATAATGTGTAACCATCATAGTAGTCTTTCATCATCATCATTATCATCACCACCATCATTGATCATTTAATTGTCATTATCATCACCACCATCATTGATCATTATCATCATAATAATTATTATTATTCATCATAATACTATATATTATTATCATCATCATTCTCATATCATCATCAAATCAAATCATCATCATAAAAATCATCATTTCATCATCCCCATCATGTTTTTTTTATTTTCATTTTCATCATCACCATCATCATCATCATCATTATCTTCGTAATCATCATCATTCATCATCATTATCATCACCACCATCATTGATCATTGTCATCATCATGATCATCACCACCATCATGGATCATTTTTGTTCATCATCATCATCATCACCACCATCGTCGATCATTGTCATTCATCATTCATTATCATCACCACCATTGGATGATTTTTTTGTCATCATTATCATCACCACCATCATTGATCATTTTCATCATCATTATCATTATCATCATAATAATATATTATTATTCTCATCATCATCATTCTCATCATCATCTCCATCAAATCATCATCATCATTCTCATCCCCATCAATATTTTTACCATTATTTTCATCATCATCATCATCATCATTATCATTACCACCATCATTGATCATTTTCATCATCATTATGATCGCCACCACCATCATTGGATCATTATCA
This sequence comes from Taxus wallichiana var. yunnanensis, assembly GCA_018340775.1. Lineage (NCBI taxonomy): Eukaryota > Viridiplantae > Streptophyta > Pinopsida > Cupressales > Taxaceae > Taxus > Taxus wallichiana. Next base: position 199,579,873 of record CM031240.1, read on the forward strand.
TTTACATTATCATCACCACCACCATTGATCATTATCATCATTTTTATTATCATCACCACCATCATTGATCATTATTAATCATCATTTTCATTCTCACCATTGTTTATCATTATCATCATCATTATCATGGTCTCATTCCAACATTCATAATAATCATCATCGATATCATCACTCATCATCGGTCATTATTGTCATCGTCATATCATCATCAACATAATCATTCACATTAATGCACATCATCATCATCATCAATATAATAATATCATATTGATTCATCATCATCATCATCATTTCATCCCCATAAATTTCATCATCGATGTTATGTTTTAAATTAATACATTGTTTATCAATGAGAGAAATTCATGTGTAAAATGTCCCTAATTTTGCTTACATATACATTTCATGGTAAGAATTGAAAGTATAATAGTGATTATATTTTATGTAGGAATTATCCCATATTATTAATCATGTTTAGCATTTAAACTTAATTATTGTAGTATTCAATGTTATCATCCACGATTTGACGTACTGATTGTTATGGTCCATGATTTAATGTTCAAAACTCCTATAATGATTAATTTGTTGAACTATTTATTTATGGCGTATTCATCATATTAATATTATATATGGAATCAAAACGAGATAATCATTATGCCTAATATTCATTATATTATCGTTTAAATATAATTAAATATTTACAAATATAGGTAAATCCTGATAATAAATATCTTTATGGTTACATAGGAAATCAAGTCCACAATAACAATTTTCCATGAGCACTAACCCTTCCTTGTAGATAAACTTATAACAAAATTTTCTAGGATTGCAGAAGAATACAAACTATTACAAACGAAAATGCATCTAAAAATAACATGACCATTTTTAACTTCACTAGTAAGTATTGAAACTTCAAGTGTTATTAATACAAGAAAATATATCTAAACAAACCATTAATAGTTTCAAATTTTACTATGTCAATAATATTGAAATTATTGTGCGTTATTCGTATAAGAAAATCAACACACTATCATTCGTAAATCCTATTTTAAAAATTATTATACTAAATTTTACATCAAAACAAGTCCAACTCCCATATATTCATTTTGAATTCCGATATTTATTAACACCCCTTATTATTTTTTCCTTGTTTGGACAATCCTTATTAGCTCTTGGATTTGTGACTTCAATCCCATTCTTCATCAGTTTACTTGAGTTTTTATTTCATCCTCCACTGGGTTCAAATATGATTTCCCTAGAACGTGTTTTCTTTTTCCTAAATGATGAAAGGAAAATGATCCTTATATTACAAAATTTAAAATTTTTATAGATCTCTTCCTTTATTTCATTAGGACTCAAATTTGGTCTTCTATGGTGAAGAACATGGACAACAAACTGTTTTCTACAAAATTCTTCCTCGCATTGAATGTTTCTGATGCATACCTGTCCATATAGGAGTCTCGAGAGGAATGGGGACATTTGATTGACTCGCGCATCTTCATTATGCAAACAGAAAGCTGTAACAACCCAAAAATTGATTTATAAGGAGAGTGTCAACAAATTGAACAGCACTTAAAAAAAAATGTTAAGTGGATTTTTATCCAATTTTAATGAAAAAAATACATGGCTATCATTTTATCATGTGACAATTAATAAATACATCAGATGTTTAAATAATTGTTTCATTGATCAAATTAAATCTCTAATATTTATCTAACATGAAAATACATTTACATTCTAATCACAACAATCCATATTGCACCAAAAATAGATTGTTATACTTTTCTCCCTTCATGAAGACCTAGTTATAATAAGATACATTAAAAAGGTATAAAAAAAAGTGGTACACATGAGTTTGATTGTTCGTATACCATATTTCTAAAATTTTAGTATTTATTTCTTCATTGGTTTAATTTTATGGAAATAATTTATAATTTCAAGGTTATAAACTTTATAAGATTCTAAATTTCTAGAGAGATGAGCATAACGTATTACACCATATCTACACGAGCACGTATTACACCATATCTAAAGGAGCACACAATTTATTTTCTTTTACATATTATGAAGATATAAAATAACTTATATATTTAGTAAATAAAAATTAACAATGAATAAAATATATCAAAAAATCTCCATTTAGTTATTCAAATAAATATTTAATTAAGTTATATTATAAACTCTTTAGAAAGAATATAAAATTATTTACAAAATTCTTATCCCATTCAATAATTCACCGTTTATATAAAAATTAATATGATGTTAACATAATAAGGTGTTGAATTTCTTGATAAGAATATTAAAAACTCTAAATTCTATAACATGGATAAAATTTGAAAATATGATGTTTATTTTATGTAGCACTATGATTTTAATTATAATACCACATAATTTCTATAGCCACATGATTTTAATTTTAGTTTAATATTAACATAACATATTGCTATAAACTATTGTAAATTTAAATTTCTTGTCAGATACTTTTACAAATTTCTTACAAAATAAAGCAAATAATTTAAATATATTTTAGAGACTAACAAAGATTTTCTTTATATCCTCCATATATTCTGGAAATTAAGCTCATTTTCCCCACTATTACATATTCTAATTTTATAACTTTTGTGACAAAAAGGAATCTCTTCCACTAAGATTTCTTTAATATATTCCACCGCACATGATCAATGATTATGGTGCTAATATTAATAAACAATCCTTTTATCGTTTCGACCTTTATTAAAGACAAGATTAACTGTGATAAAATAGGTGACGCTTGAACATTCATTTATAATAGAGCCCCTGCAACTTTTAGTCATATGAGGGACATGTAGAATTTATTTGGCAATCAAACTCAACTATTTTTTATTTCAATTTTGTACTCCTTCAAGGTTTTGGAATGGACCAAGTCTGATTTGTTAGAAGTGGCAAAGAAATAAATGGACAAATGGAAATGAAATAGTGAGAAGTAAATATGCATATGTACCGCACCTATCACATGGCTGAAATTGTAAGACCCAAATAAGATCATGTATTTGTGTTCCACTTTATAATGTAAATGTTACTTGTGTTATTGACATGAGTGAAATTTGTTGTTAAATGGGGTTGAAATTAAAAAGGGGGAAGATCCAATAGGCTCCAGGGGCTGGAATCTATACTTAGAGTTCTTTTTTGGGATAGGAACCATTCATTTCCAGTCACTTTGTAAGAGTGTTTCTCTATTGTCATTTATTTAATTTTTAGCTAGGGTTTGAAGGTTGATATCTTAGTTAATATTATTTCTAATCTACATGTTTTGCATGGTGTGAATGGTGCAATTTTGAAGGGTTTTGTTTTTTCCTTACTGCTGTTATTATAAATAAACACCTATTTACTGCTAAATTCATTTTATTATCTATTGGTGTTTGTGTTATTTCCTTTGTTTTCAGCTTCAGCCAAAGGGACATTACGAAATCAATCAAATGATTTGTTTCATAAGGATGAAAACATAATTGTCTTTGGGGATTTTGGTGATAAGTGAACTACACCTAATATAGAAGGAATCATCTCAACCCAATACCCTATTATTAATGGTTCAATATAACTCCATTAGAATCAGCGCTTAACGTGCACAAATGCAGTCATAACCTTCCACGAGAACTACCAAGAAGAAAAACAGGACATGATGGGTTGCCGGTGAAAGTTTTCATAACTACGGAAAAAATACAGGACTTAATAGACTATCCTCAAACTTATCTAAATTTTGATGCGAGATGAGAATATTAAGCTGGAATTTATGTCAAGGAAATAAAAAAATGCAGCCACATTCCTATCAAAACCGCATAACCAATAATTTTAAATACGAGATCTGAATGAAATTGAAAACCCTAATGGATATTTTAATTATCATATTTTTTTACACAATACATTATAATTCAAGGAAGAAAGCAAAAGTAGTTTATTGTAATCCACTAAATTTTCTTTATCTTTGTCACATTATCAATTCGAGTGTCATATACGTTCAAAGGGGAAGTAATAAGAAATTGAGGAAAATATTAAATGTTTTAGATTAAGGATCACTTATTTATGTGAGTGTATTTTTGGTTGAAGTGGTTAGAATACAAATTGGAGAAATTTCAAAAGGTTACGGCACTGCAATCCAGTGTAATTTTTTTTGTCTGAAGTATCGAGTACAATCCTTTTATCATTTTGACCTTTATTACGATAAGATTAACCGCAATAAAATAGGTGACGCTTGAACATTCATTTATAATAGAGGCCCTGCAACTTTTAGTCATATGAGGGACATGTAGAATTTATTTCGCAATCAAACTAACTATTTTTTTCAATTTTGTACTCCTTCAAGGTTTGGAATGGACCAAGTCTGATTTATTAAAAGTGGAAAAGAAATAAATGGACAAATGGAAATGAAATAGTGACAATTAAATATGCATATGTACCGCACCTATCACATGACTGAAGTTATAAGACCCAAATAAGATCATGTATTTGTGTTCCACTTTATAATGTAAATGTTACTTGTGTTATTGACATGAGTGAAATATGTTGTTAAATGAGGTTGAAATTAAAAAGAGGGAAGATCGAATAGGCTCTAGGGGCTCGAATCTATACTTAGAGTTCTTTTTTGGGCTAGGAACCATTCATTTCTAGTCACTTTGTAAGGGTGTTTCTCTGTTGTCATTTATTTAATTTTCAGCTAGGGTTTGAAGGTTTATATCTTAGTTAATATTATTTCTAAACTATTTCTAAGTTTTCTTACATGTTTTGCATGGTGTGAATGATGTAATTTTGAAGGGTTATTATTTTTTCCTAGATGTTGTTAGAAAAATAGACACTTATTTAGTACTAAATTCATTTTATTGTCTATTGGCGTTTGTGTTATTTCCCTTTGATTCTAGCTTCAGCCAAAGGGACATTACATAAATTGATCACATGATTTGTTTCAATAAGGATGAAAACATAATTGACATTGGGGATTTCAGTGATAAGTGAACTACACCTGATACAGAAGGAATCATCTCAGCCGAATACCCTATTATTAAGGGTTCAATATAATTCCATTGAAATCTACATAAAGTGTACAAATGCATTCATAACCTTCCATGAGAAGTACCAAGAAGAAAAAGAGGGAATGATGGGTTGCCAATGAAAGTTTTCATAACTACGGAAAAAAATACAGGCCATAATAGACTATCCATAAAACTTATCTAAATTGTGATGCAGATGAGAATATTAACTAAATTTTATGTCATTGAAAGAACAAAATGTAGCCACATTCCTATCAAAACTCAAGACAACCAATAATTTTAAATACGAGATCCGAATGAAATTGAAAACTCCAATGGATATTTTAATTATCATATTTTTTTACACAATACAATATAATTTAAGGAAGAAAGAAAGAGGGAGAGGATGGGTGACCAAAGAAGATTGGGTATGAAGGAGGAGTAGTTTATTGTGTTCCACTAAATTTTCTTTATCTTGGTCATGTTATCAATTCGAGTGTCATATATGTTCAAAGGGGAAGTAATAAGAAATTGAGGAAAATCTTAAATGTTTTAGGTTAAGGATCACATATTTATGTGAGTGTATTTTTAGTTGAAGTGGTCAAAATACAAATTGGAGAAAATTCAAAGCGTTATGAGACTCCACAATCCAGTGTAATTTTTTTTGTGTAGTACCGAATACAATTCTTTTATTGTTTTGACCTTTATTAAAGATAAGATTAATTGCAGTAAAATAGGTGATGCTTGAACATTCATTTATAATAGAGGCCCTGTAACTTTTATTCATTTGAGGGACATGTAGAATTTATTTGGCAATCAAACTCAACTATTTTTTATTTCAATTTTGTACTCCTTCAAGGTTTTGGAATGAACCAAGTCTGATTTGTTAGAAGTGGAAAATAAATAAATGGAAAAATGGAAATGAAATAGTGAGAAGTAAATATGCATATGTACCACACCTATCACATGGCTGAAGTTGTAAGACCCAAATAAGATCATGTATTTGTGTTCCAATTTATAATGTAAATGTTACTTGTGTTATTGACATGAGTGAAATTTGTTGTTAAATGGGGTTGAAATTAAAAAGGGGAAGATCCAATAAGCTCTAGGGGCTGGAATCTATACTTAGAGTTCATTTTTGGGCTAGGAATCATTCATTTCCAGTCACTTTGTAAGGGTGTTTCTCTCTTGTCATTTATTTAATTTTCAGCTAGGGTTTGAAGGTTGATATCTTAGTTAATATTATTTCTAAACTATTTCTAAGTTTCCCTATATGTTTTTCATGATGTGAATGGTGCAATTTTGAAGAGTTATTATTTTTTCCTTGTTGTTATAAAAATAGACACTTATTTTGCTAAATTCATTTTATTGTCTATTGGTGTTTGTGTTATTTCCTTTGTTTCACTTCACCAAAGGTACATTACGAAATCGATCACATGATTTGTTTCATAAGGATGAAAAATAATTGACATTGGGGAATTTGGTGATAAGAGAACTACACCGATACAAAAGGAATCATCTCATCCCAATACCCTATTATTAAGGGTTCAATATAACTCCATTGGAATCGCTTTAAGTGCACAACTTAGTCTTATATTTTTAGATACATTTTCAAAACTGAAAATATTAGGAACTCACCAAATCCTAATCTAATGAAACTCCTTTGAAATATTATAATTCACAAGACACAATCTTATTTTAAGTTACAAGTAATAGTAGCAATAGCAGATTTATTGCATAATGCCCTATATAATGTGATATAATGGAGAAAAATAAATTTATAATTGATATCCTTATAAAAAAAATAAGGTGAATCATAGCCCAATCCAAACATGTGGCCTGAAGTTACAATGGCTTATTAACCCACGATTACACGTTAGATTCAATGGAAGATCAATATTTTGATCTAGACATGTTTATATCATCAATATGTTGAACCTAGCACAATTTTATATCTTTAAAACAATAAATGAGATCATCATAACCTTCGTTAAGAATTATAATTTGAACCGCCATCAAAGGATGACATCAACCAAGAATTACGAATAAAAACAAAAGGAAACAAATGCAGTCATTGATCCATAGGGATCTAAAATAACTCTACTTCATCAAAAATAGTCAGCACAAAGAAGGAAAACAATGAAACAGAGGTTCTATCTTTTAAGTAATAGGACCACCACCCTATGTAGGGTGGAGATTAGGAACCGCCGCCCAGCCAAGGCAGCGGTCCCAAACCGCCATTCTGCGCATAGGGCGGCAGTCCTAGCCATTATGGATAGAAATTTTTTTTGAAACAAATAGCCTTTGAATTTGAAAGGATGTTCGTTTCTCTTCTCCTTCATGACCTTTCCCATTCTCCAGTGCATGGGAGGACATGAGAAAGGCTATAAATACATGATTGTAGAAGTGTAAAAGAGGCATCGAAGCATGAGAGCAAGTGAGCAAGAAGTCTTAGTGCTAGAAATTGTATTTTTGTAGAAGAAAGGAGTGTTGGACAAAGAAAGCAAGTAACTGGAAGGAAGTGTTGAGATATTATCTACTTCTCTTTCTTACTTATTGTAAATTTTTACTGTTGATTTGAATTGGCCAATAGAAGTGGGAAGAAAGAGCAATTGCCCTTCCCGACTGGTTTTTCCTCCATTGGAGGTTTTCTAGGATAAAATTGTTGGTGTTATGAGCTTATATTATTTCCTTTACTACAATTGTTGATTCTAAGCACAATAATAATTCATTCACTAGCTATCTCTGTTATTTTCTAATAGAAAGTAAACAACAACGATTAATTTGTGATTTGTGAATAATTCCAAAGTTGAAGAGTTTACAGATCAATCATAACCTTCCTTTGTGATTCCCATGAAAACAACCCACTTGAGACCCAAGAACAACCTAGGATTAGTTAGGAAAATTATGGAATTTTTTTTTTGTTTAAAAGAGTCTACAACGAGTTACAAGACAATAGTTGTCACTAACAAGTTCCAAAACAATTGCAATCCACTGGAATATACTTTTCTTTTATTAAAAATTATTATAGGTCACAAGGTCCTAAAATTTAGGGTTAAAAGGTTCAATAAGGTTCAGGGTAATTCCTCAACATACCTACTCTCTAATAGGCTTAAAGATTCAACTTGATTTTTCTCAAAATTATGCATTTAAAATTTCCCTAAATAATTTCCATTGGATGGGAAATTTCCTCACCTTTCCATTGATATAAATAATTCCTTCTAACTCCTCATATTCCTCAAGTTATGGGCCGGCGAGCCTTGGAGTGAAAATTTTCCCCAAGAGCAGGCCCGTGGGCTCGTGAGGAGAAAATTTTCCCTAGAGGCGGGTTTGGGGCGCATGGAGAAATATTTGGAAAATTTCCCATGTGGGGGTGAAAATACACCTTTGCACTCACGCTCATGTGAGTCCGCAAGTTTGTAAAGGACACGTGGTGCCTCCTAAGCCAGCGCAGGAAAAGTGGGGCGGTGGGGATAAAAGAGTTTTAGTGCCCCGAAGGGTAAAAAGGGTAAAATTCACCGTGCCTCTACCGATGCCTCATGATGTCATATGTCAGCTCGTGATTATCTATAGGCTAGCGGGGTGGTGGGGAAAATTTAGAAAATTTTCCCAAATTTTTTTGAAGCACTAAGTTAAAAAGGGATCCGCCCCTCGCCAATGCCTTGTGGTGTCATGCGGCTGGCCTTATATTGGCTATAGGCGGCGAGGAAAATTAGGAAAATTTTCCCAAAAAAATTTCCAAAGCGCTAAGGGAAAATTCAGACCCATGGGTCCACCAAGGAAATTTTTCCCAAATTTTTTTTTTTTTAAACAGTTAGAATTATTTTATTTTATTTTTAATGCCGAATGAAGAAAAACTTCAGAAGGCCATAACTTTTGATAAAGAGCTCGGTTTTGGAGAAAAGGACTTTCTAAAAATCCTCGATGTCCTCTTTACACATAATTCATTAATTTTTAATTTTGATAGATTTTAATGGGTCAATTTCACAAAAACGATCTGCAGGATTTTACAATGCAAACTGGTAAATTTTAACTTATGAGATTTGTTCAATTTGATCTTCTTCCTCTCTCAACATGTCAAATAGACATGGATAATTGTTCTTAGATGGATTTAGGAAATATTTCAAGATTCAATTTGTCTGATTGATTTGCAATTTGAACATTTACATTTCTTGACAACAAAATGATTGTGAAAGCTTTGAACTCGGTTTTGCCAGGTTTTGAAAGATTTCCTTTAAGTGTTTTTGTCTAATTGAACTCATTTATATCTTGGCATGTTCAATTTTAATGTTTCATTATTATTTCTTGATTGTAGGTTCGGTCTGTTCATTTATGGAGAGTTTAACATGAAGCAAAAATGGAAACAACAAAATTAACTCAATGGTTCTTATTTTACTTGCCTTACAAATGAATTCATTTCATGCTAGTTTCAAAAAGGTTTCATTCCTTCAATCAAATGATAAAGACAAGAATGTAACTTTTATTCTTTTCAAATCATGCACTTCACAAAACAGAGTATTACATTTCCTTCATACGCATTTCTTTCTTTCAATCAAAGATTTCAATTACATTTAAAAGATCAGATTCAATACCACAGTGTAATTTGAGAAAGGTAATACATCATTTATTGATTCCAAAAGACAACTTTGTAACATCCTTCTTTTATTCTTCGAATGTAATTTCTTTCACATTATTTCAAAACAAAAAAGAGTTTATCTCTTTTACATTTCACCTTACAACTTTCATAATCAACACAACATCTTTCCATTACAAAAAATTTACAAGTTCATCCACTTCAAGTGGGAAAGGTTACAATAAAATTTCATTTCACAAGGGACTGTCCAACTATCTTTTTCCTTGCTCCAGAATAACAACATGTGTATTTCTCATTCTTCCAATTTGGTCACAATAGGAGTAGGGGAAAGGCAACACTCTCCACCCAACCAAGACATCAATGAAGAGGAGAATCCATCCTTCTTCATTGGCCCCCGATCCCCAACCACAATGCAATAAAAGATGTGATCCAACTCATGGCAACAATAGGCTTCCACAAACACACAAGCAACATTTTCACAATAAAAACATAGTCCAAAACAAAATGTAGTTTACAACTACATTAAAGCATGAAAAACAATACTGAGGCTTCATCAACAAGCCAAAGGAGAAAGAAACTATGGGGATGCTTCTTATGCCTCCCAAAGGGGGAAATGGGTACCACCACCTGAATTAAAAATTGCCAAAATATAGTATATCAAAACCCTGACATACCTTATGCCTCCCCAAGTACCCCTTATTCCTCACATTTCCTTATGCCTCCCCAAGCTCTTATGGCACCCCATAATGAGTAAAGAAATGCATGCTATTTCTTTGTAAGGTGGAACCCAAATCTGAACTCCCTCCTCCCTTATACCTCCCTAAAACATACTTGACCCTCTCACAAAATAAACCCCATAGTCTTCTCCTACACCATTCCTAGGCCATCTACCCAACAATGCACAAACATTCCAAAACATCCACACATTAACATTTTCATAAACAAAAAGAAGCATTTCAAGATCCAAACTCCCACCTCTCCATGATGGATTTGTTCCAAGTTCCAAAATACCAAGCTTTATCCCAATGCAAGAAATCCAAATTAGCCAAGCACAAGCATGCAATAATCTTCCAAAACTTCTTCAAAGCAAGAGCTCCAAAACAGAAAAATAATTCACCCAAGAATGAAGTCTCCAAAGTGAAGCAACCCAAAACAAGACAAGGAATTCAAATTTTATAGAAGAGGGAAGGGAAGAGGATGAGGTGGATCCATGTAGGATGCCACATCACACATCCTCAACCCCAATCCCAAAATTCAACTTCATTCTCCAATGTATAATAAATAGGTGGGTGAATAAAATGACAGTTTACTTACACACTCAAATCCAACCCACACCCCAAAGGACTGAAATTAAATCATGTAAGAAAAGTGCAATTAAAACTTACAATTTGTCTTCTCAAAAGCATTATAAAAGTCTAAATTTCAACTCTCAACCATAGGTATGGTTGGTAAATAAATTTAAGAGGTATGGGACAAGTTTAACTTGTCCCACAAGCCTCCAAAATCAGCCTTCAAGGAAAAATTCGAATTTCCAAGAAGATGAAGTGTTTCACACTCAAAAGTTAACTTACACATCACTTACACATCTCTTACAACACTTTAAATCAAGGCCAACAACTCTATTAATTACTTTCTTATGACCTCTTTTATTTAATTAATATTAACAACATGCTTACCCACAATATTAATACAACATTTAATAAATAAAGAAAGGGGCAAATGCATCACAAAATAAACACATGCAACATTAAAAAAAGGGTCAAATAAATAAATACACATAACCCCTTGGTCACATTTAAAGGTGGTTCCCCCATGGGAACCCCTAACAAAACAACCACACACAAACAAATACTAGTTGCCATGGTGACCTTGTTGAATTCATCTAGAATTCCAATGTGGTTGGTCTCCAATCCCCCGATGTTTGTTGTGATATTTTAACATGTAAAACACAAATACCTCCTTCGGCCTTGTGACCATATCAGAACATCCAAAATAATATAAATAAAATTTTAAAATCATCTAGGTATATGAATCACAACAACATCCAAGAAACCAACAAGATCATTTGTAATTTTACTCAATAACTATATCATCATCAAATAATTTCCATTTCTAGGTCTACTCACAATATCCAAATATCACATATCTAACAACATCCATAATATAACCATGTTAAACAAGTATATCAAAATCAATATCCAAAATGTCTCTAATAATCATCATGCATCATAACTAATGAATCAAGTCAACAATAATCGTGATCTAACATATAACATAATACTATAATATAGTCCATAATCATGTCCATAATATAATCAGAAGTATCATGATCAAGTATCGAAAAGGTGTCAAAGGGAAGTAGGCACTACATCCCCCTCCCCTTAGACTCAACTTGCTCCTGAAGGTCACTGGAACAAATGTGGAAACTGAACTCATAGTAAAGTAGCATCCTCTCATGTAGCTATAATCTCATAATATCTATCCCACTACACCAGGACTGATCAACCTCTCTACCTCAAAGGCCTAAGGTCTTGTGATCTATGATGCAAACGGGCTCCACCATCACATGCCCCTGATCCTACACCTATAATGACGTCTAATCTAACACATGAGAAGGATCTACAACATATCTCCTAAGAACTGAAACATGAAACACATCATGTATGTGAGAAAAGCTAGGTGGAAATACATGGTGAGGCCAAAGGTCGATACACTCTAAGATCTCAAATGGACCAAAAATATAGGAGCTAACTTAGAAACTTTTCCATAATAGATAGGGATTTTATGTGGCTTGACACGAAGCAACACCTTCATGCCCACATAAAAATATAGTCATTATGTTGATCTGCATACTGCTTCTTCCTATCTGTGCCTCCCGTAATTAAAACCACCTGCTACTCCATGTCCGCAACAAAGCTAGTCCAAGATAAAACCTATCCTCTAATTTGTCCTAACTAAGAGGTGTCTGCACTCTCTGCCATACAAAGCACGAAAAGGAGCCATGCCTATAGAACTCTTAAAACTATTATTGTAAGAAAACTCCACTAAGTACAGGCACTCCTCCCATCGGATTTGCTTGATCCATCACACATATATCCTAAGCATATCCTCAAAATATTTGATTCACCCACTCAGTCTGTCCATCTGTCTTGGGGTGATATGCTTTGTTGAAGTTGATTCTCATCCGAGGGCATACTGCATGGTAGTCTAGAAATGGGAAGTGTACAAAGGATCGCGGTCACTAATGATCTTCCACAGAATCCCATGTAACCTGACAATCTCATCAAGATATATCCGTGCCACTGCACTAGCTATATAAGTGGTCTTTACTGGAGAAAAGTAAGCCAATTTTATCAATTTATCAACCGTGGCCATGATGGCGTCGTGGTGATATCTCAACATTGGTAGCCCAACAATGAAGTCCATGGAAATGGTGTCCCACTTCTATTCCGGTATAGCATGAGGAAAGAGAAGGCCAGTTGGATGTTGATGCTCACCTTCACTTTCTAGAACTCTAAACAATGTGACACAAACTAAGCCACGTCTCTGTGAAGTCCTCTCTAGTGATACAACTATCTCAAAGTAGCATGCATCTTCTTCACCCCAGGATGGGCTGAATAGGGTGCATGATGTGCCTCTATCAATATGTCCTGCCTCAATCCTCCATCTCTAGGAACATAAATCTGACCTCTGTGCTGAGAAGGCCATCTACCTCTAGTGAGAAACCATCAAACTTCCCCTTGAGGGGTCTCTGAGACTCGATCTCTGCTCGAACTGTAATGTAGAAGCTGTCAAGAGGAAGCTGCTAAAGAATCCTACTCCGTAAATATGTGCTCATTGAGGTGGCCATAGCCACATGTCTCCGTCTATTGAGAGCGTCTGCCACCACATTCTCCTTTCCTTTCACATGTTCTATCTCCATATCATACTCACAAAGCAACTCCATCCAACGTCGTTGGCGAGCGTTGAGATTGGGATACATGAAGAGGTGGCGAAGACTCAAATGATCAGTCCTGAGTGTGAATCTCGACCAAGAAGAAATTGCCTCCATCAAACCAAAGTGTGCACAACTGCCATAAGCTCAAGATCATGAGTCGGATAATTAAGCTCATAATCCTTGAGTTTGCGAGACTCAAAATCCACTACTCTACCCTCCTACATCAACACACCTCCAAGTCCTGCTAAAGAAGCATTCGTGCAAACAAAAACTCACCCTGTGGATATGACACTGTAAGAATAGGTGTCGTAGTGAGACATTCCTTGGTTTCTTGAAGGGCTGCTCACACCTATCAACCAAACAAACTTCTTCCCTTTCCCTTTGAAGGGAAGTGATGTGTGTGTGCAATCCTAGAGAAGTTCTAAACAAATCTCCTATAGTAACTGCAATCCCATGAAGCTATGCACTTTAGTCATAGTATTAGGTCTTTGGCTAGTCCATGATAGCTCTAATCTTGGAAGGATCGATGTGATACCTTCCACAAAAATGATATGCCCCAAATACTCCACCTCCATCTGAAAGAATGCACACTTCTCAAAGTTCTATAAAGTTGCTACTCTCAAAGACATTGAAGAACCTGGTGAATGTGCCCTCGTGCTCCTCACGTGTACATGAGTAAATCAAAATGTCATCAAGGAAGATGAGCACAAAGCGATCTAATAAATTCCTGAATACCCCATTCATCAAACTCATAAATACTATGGGGGCATTAGTTAAACCAAAAGGTACCACTGTGAACTCATAGTGGCCATATCTCATACAGAAGGTGGTCTTATGAATGTCTACCTCTAAAATACTCAACTAATGATAGCCTGACTTAAGGTCTATCTTAGAGAAAATTGTGGCTCCCTTTATCTGATTAAATAAATCATCAATGTGTGGAAGGGGATAACGATTCTTGATCGTTACCTTGTTCAACTGGTAGTAATCAATACACAACCACAAGGATCCATCCTTCTTCTTTACAAAGATCACCGGTGCACCCCAAGGGGATATGCTAGGATGAATTAGGCCCTTCTCCAGAAGGCCCTCAAGCTATAACTTGAGCTGCAGAGCTCTAGGGGTAGTCATCCGGTAAGGTGCTCGTGAGATAGGCTCTGCTCTTGAAACTAGATCTATATGAAAATCAATCTCACATGGGGGTGGTAACCTTGGTAGCTCCCTTAGAAAGACATCTGCAAAATCTCTCAAAATGGGATGATCATCTAGCGATGGTCCACTAGACCCATCCTCTTACCTATCACTGACTGTGACAAACAAACATCGACAACCTTGTCACACACACCACTTAAGCTACATAGTAGAAATGGTGTGAATAGAAATGGGTCTCCTGACCCCTGATATCACCGACTCAACTCCCAAATCATCTGCATAAGATATAATCTTGTGGTAACAATTCATCCTGGCCCTATGAGTAGATAACCATTCCATGCCCAAGATGACTCCATAAGAGCCCAACGGAAGGATACGAAGATCCGAGGTAGTGGTGAAAGGTCCCAAATCCACCACACACTCCTTAACTAAGGAGTCTACAGAGATCTTGGCTCTAGAAGCCATCTCAACATCCCAACTATGACCCTGCCTAACTGCCACTAGCCTACATCACTCTACTAAAGATGGTGCAATAAAAGAATTAGAAGAACCATAATTAAAGAAAATGGACGTAGGAATGCCTCCAATGTTACATGTAGTCTCAATAACTTTACTTTGATGCTCTCTGCTGGTGGTTCTAGCGGTTCTTGACTACGCCCCATATCACCAATAGTTAGGCTCTAAGATCTGTGTCTTACCATTTTTATTAGGGTACTGTGGGTAGTCTCACAAAAAATATCCAGTAACACCACACCCAAAACAACCGCCTGATCATCTCCCTTATGTAGCATGTCCGGCCGATACTCTGGAGGTCTGTGATGTGGATCCTAATGTTATGGCTACGATCTGCTTTGAGGTCTCTCTTGTGAGCTCCTTGAGTGATCTCTCTGGGCACCTTGTCCTGATGGTACCCTAGGGGAGGCCGCATACTCGACCTCTATGTGCATCAAACCTATGTGGAGGTCTATAAGGTGGGTGGGACTGCTACTGCTACTGCTGATGTGGTCTAAAAGATGATTGTGTTGAACCCTATCCACCATGAGGAAGAGGTACTAACCCCCTCAATACTTTGTCCTACATCAGTTGTATGCAGCTCCGGACTCGGTCTCTAGCCTGCTGGGTCTTTCCCCGAGTCTCCTTTTCTATATAGGCCTTCTCGATAGCCTCAGCTAATGTCTGTGGACAATGGATTTACCTGCACCTCTAATGTCTAGATTCAGGCCCGGATGAACCTGTGGATCTACACCTACTCATCTTGCATGTAATCAACATATTGGAGTAGATCCAGAAATCTACTCTCATACTCAGCCACTGTAAGAGATGCTTATTAGAGGTCATGGAACTCATCTATTTGTTGTTGTATGAACCTCCATGACAAATATCTGCTCCTAAATCACTCCTCAAAGATCTCCTGTAACTGTCTCAAAATCAACATGGAGCTTCTGCTCCTCTATCTGCCACTAGACACTAGCTCCATCCCTCAATAGATGGATCGCAACACAAGCTTTCATGTTGCTAGAACAAGGACAGAGCTTGAAGCACCCACTCAAGCTCACTAACTAGGCCTCTACCTAAAATCCACCTGTGTCACCAAAATAATGTGATGGCCGAAGCTTCAGGATCTCCCTGATGTGATCTACAGCTATGGTTTGATGGCCTCTAGGCCTCTCTGCATGCTCATCCCTAAGCCTAGGGATCGAGACCTCTCTTTATGTCCTAAAACTTGGTCACCCTGTCCCTCTGTCGTGACTCTGCTCTTCCTAACTCTGCATGGAAGTTCTCTCCTCCATGCTCCTCACTGGGTCGAGGAGATACAAGACCCTCAAAGGAAATTACTCTATCGTGTCTGGCTACATTCCCTCCTACTGATCCTCCGCGTAGAGTGGCATTAACATCTTGAAGAGTCTGTAAGATCTGTGGTAGGATAGCTGCTACGACATGCTCTAGAGGTGGTATGCCTAGGTCTATGTGAAAAGGCTCCTCATCTTGTTTGCACCTCTTGCATAGAGCAAGATGAGAGTTAGTTCCTTATTCTAGGTTTTACTTAGTTTCCATGTTTACTAAAATATGTAATTTCTAAACTAAGTTGTCTTCTAGATTTAAAAGTGTGCTAGGTTTAAGGTTCATGTCTCAAGTTTTCTAGTGTTCCCAATGGCCCAATATTTTGAACCACTGCTCTGATACCAAGTGTGATGCCCACTAAAACAACCCACTTGAGACCCAAGAACAACCTAGGATTAGTTAGGAAAATTATGGAATAATTTTTTTTGTTTAAAAGAGTCTACAACCGGGTTACAAGACAACAATGTCACTAACAAGTTCTAGAACAATTCCAATCCAATAGAATATAATTTTCTTTTATTAACAATTATTAGAGGTCACAAGGTCCCAAAATTTAGGGTTAGAAGGTTCAATAAGGTTCAGAGGGTAATTCCTCACCATACCCACTCTCTAACAGGATTAAAGATTCAACTTTATTTTTCTCAAAATTACACATTCAAAATTTTCCTAAATCATTCCCATTGGATGGGAAATTTCCTCACCTTTCCAGTGATATAAATAAGTCCTCCTAACTCCTCATATTCCTCAAGTTATGGGCCGGCAAGCCTTGGGGTGAAAATTTTCCCCAAGAGCGGGCCTACAGGCCCAAGGGAGAAAATTTGCCATAGGGGCGGGTCTGCGGGCCACTAGGAGAAATATTTGGAAAATTTCCCGCACGACAGACGAAAATCCACCTTTGCACCCATGCTCTCATGAGTCCACAAGGGACACGTGGAACCCTCCTAAGCCAGCGTGGGAAAGGCGAGGCGGCGGGGATAAAAGATTTTTAGTGCTCGAAGGGAAAAAGGGTAAAATTCACCCGCACCTCCACCGACACCTCACAATGCCATGTGGCAGCTCCTGATTGGCTATGGGCTGGTGGGGCGGTGGGGAAAACTTAGAAATTTTTCCCAAATTTTTTTGAAGCACTAAGTTAAAAAGGGATCTGACCCTCTACCAATGCCTCATGGTGCCACATGATGCCTCTCTGGTGGTCGGGGCAGCCAACCGAAATTTTCGGCGGGGAAAATTCAAAAAAATTCCAAAAAAATTTCTGAAGCACTAAGGGAAAAATTCGGATCCGTGTTTCCATGAAGGAAATTTTTCCCAAAATTTTTGTTTTTTTAAATAGTTAGAATTTTTTTATTTTATTTTTAACGCCAAATGAAGAAAAACTTCAGAAGGCCATAACTTTTATAGAGAGCTTGGTTTTGGGAAAACGAGGACTTTTTAGAAATATCTCAACATCCTCTTTACACATGAATCATTACTTTTTAATTTTTATATATTTTAAGGGTTGAATTTCATGAAAATGATCTGTAGGATTTTATAGTGCAAACTGGTAAATTTTAACTTATGAGATTTGTTCAATTTGATCTTCTTCCTCTCTCAACATGTCAAATAGACATGGAGAATTTTTCTTAGATGGATTTAGGAAATATTTCAAGATTCAATTTGTCTGATTGATTTGCAATTTGAACATTTACATTTCTTGACAAAAACTATTGTGAAAGCTTTGAACTCGGTTTTCCAGTTTTGAAATATTTCCTTTAAGTGTTTTTATATAATTGAACTCATTTATATCCTGGCATGTTCAATTTTAATGTTTCATTATTATTTATTGATTGCAGGTTCGGTCTGTTCATTTATGGTAAAAGTTACAAAGTTTAACGTGAAGCAAAAATGGAAACAACAAAATTAACTCAATGGTTTTTATTTTACTTGCCTTACAAATGAATTCATTTCATGCTAGTTTTGAAAAAGTTTCATTACTACAATCAAATGATAAATACAAGAATGTAACTTTTATTCTTTTCAAATCATGTACTTCACAAAATAGAGTATTACATTTCCTTCATATGCATTTCTTTCTTTCAATCGAGATTTCAATTACATTTAAAAGATCAGATTCAATACCATAGTGTAATTTGAGAAAGGTAATACATCATTTATTGATTCCAAAAGACAACTTTGTAACATCCTTCTTTTATTCTTTGAATGTGATTTCTTTCACATTCTTTCAAAACAAAAATAGAGTTTATCTCTTTTACATTTCACCTTACAACTTTCATAATCAACACAACATCTTTCCATTACAAAACATTTACAAGTTCATCCACTTCAAGTGGGAAAGGTTACAATAAAATTTCATTTCATAAGGGACATCCAACTATCTTTTCCTTGCTCGAAACAGCAACATGCGTATTTATCATTCTTCCACTTTGGTCACAACAGAGTAGGGGAAAGGCAACAATCTCCACCCAACCAAGACATCTAATGAAGAGGATAATCCAACCTTATTCATTGGCCCCGAGCCCCAACCACAATGTAATAAAAGATGTGATCCACTCATGGCAACAATAGGCTTCCACAAACACATAAGTAACATTTTCACAATAAAAACACACTCCAAAACAAAATGTATTTTACAACTACATTAAAGCATGACAAACATTACGAGGATTCATCAACAATCCACAAGAGAAAGAAACTATGGGGATGCTTCTTATGCCTCCCAAAGGGGGAAATGGGTATTACCACCTGAATTACGAACCGCCAAAATATAGTATATCAAAACCCTAACATTCCTTATGCCTCCCTAAGTACCCCTTATTCCTCACATTTCCTTATGCCTCCCCAACCTTTTATGGCACCCCAAAACGAGTAAATAAATGTAAGATATTTCTTTGTAAGGTGGAACCCAAATCCCTCCCTTATACCTCCCTAAAACACACTTGTGCCTCCCACAAAATAAACCCCATAGTCTTCTCCTACACCATTCCTAGGCCATCTACCCAACAGCCCAAAAACATGCCAAAACATTCACACATTAACATTTTCATAAACAAAAAGAAGCATTTCAAGAGCCAAGCTCCTACCTCTCCATGATGGAGTTGTTCCAAGTTCCAAAACAACAAGCTTTATCCCAATGCAAGCAATCCAAATCAGCCAAGCACAAGCATGCAACAATCTTCCAAAAACTTCTTCAAAGTAAGAGCTCCAAAACAGCAAAATAATTCACCCAAGAATGAAGTCTCCAAAGTGAAGCAACCCAAAACAAGGCAAGGAATTCAAATTTTATAGAAGAGGGAAGGGAAGAGGATGAGGTGGATCCATGTAGGATGCCACATCACACATCCTCAACCCCAACTCCAGAATTCAAGTTCATTCTCCAATGCATAATAAATAGTGGGTGAATAAAATGAAACTTTACTTACACACTCAAATTCAACCCACGCCCAAAAGGACTGAAATTAAATCATGTAAGAAAAGTGCAATTAAAACTTACAATATGTCTTATCAAAAGCATTATAAAAGTATAAATTTCAAATCGCCAACCATAGGCGTGGTTGGTAAATGAATTTAAGAGGTATGGGACAAGTTGAACTCGTCCCACAAGCCTCCAAAATCATCCTTCAAGGAAATTTGAATTTCTAAGAAGATGAAGTGTTTCACACTCAAAAGTTAACTTACACATCACTTACACATCTCTTACAACACTTTAAATCAAGGCCAACAACTCTATTAATTACTTTCTTATGACCTATTTTATTTAATTAATATTAACAACATGCTTACCCATAATATTAATACAACATTTAATAAATAAAGAAAGGGGCAAATGCATCACAAAATAAACACATGCAACATTAAACAAAAGGGTCAAATAAATAAATACACATAACCCCTTGGTCACATTTAAAGGTGGTTCCCCCATGGGAACCCCTAACAAAACAACCACACAAACAAATACAAGTTTCCATGGTGACCTTTTTGAATTCATCTAGAATTCCAATGTGGTTGGTCTCCAATCCCCTGATGTTTGTTGTGATATTTTAACTTGCAAAACACAAATACCTCCTTCAGCCTCATGGCCATATCAGAACATCCAAAATAATATAAATAAAATTCCAAAATCAGTTAGATATATGAATCACAACAACATCCAAGCAACCAATAAGATCATTTGCAATTTTACTCAATAACTATATCATCATCAAATAATTTCCATTTCTTGGTCTACTCACAATACCCAAATATCACATGTCGAAACAACATCCATAATATAATCATGTTAAACAGTATATCAACATCAATATCTAAAATGTCTATAATAATCATCCTGCATCATAACTGAATCAAGTCAACAATAATCCATGATCTAACATCTAACATCACACTATAATAAAGTCCATAATCATGTCCATAATATAATCAGTTGTATCATGATCAATATCAAAAGGTGTCAAAGGGAAGTGGGCACTACATCAACGAGAGCGCCAAGAAGAAAAAACAGGCATGATGGGTTGCCAATGAAAATTTTCATAACTACGGAAAAAATATAGGCCATAATAGACTATTCATGAAACTTATCTAAATTGTGATGCAGATGAGAATATTAACTGAAAATTATGTAAAGGAAAGAAAAAAATGGAGCCACATTCCTATGAACACTTGAGACAACCAATAATTTTGAATATGAGATCCGAATGAAATTGAAAACCCAAATGGATATTTTAATTATCATATTTTTTTACACAATACAAAAGTATAAGTTAAGGAAGAAAAAATGAGGGAGAGGATGGGGGACCAAAGAAGATTGGGTATGAGGGAGGAGTAGTTTATTGTGTTCCACTAAATTTTCTTTATCTTGGTCACATTATCAATTCGAGTGTCATATACATTCAAAGGGGAAGTAATAAGAAATTGAGGAAAATTTTAAATGTTTTAGATTAAGGATCACTTATTTATGTGAGTGTATTTTTTGGTTGAAGTGGTCAAAATACAAATTGGAGAAAATTCAAAAGGTTACAGACCCGCAATCCAATGTAAGTTTTTTTGTAGTACCGAGTACAATCCTTTTATCATTTTGACCTTTATTAAAGACAATATTAACTACGATAAAACAAGAGATGCTTGAACATTCATTTATAATAGAGCCCCTACAACTTTTAGTCATATGAGGGACATGTAGAATTTATTTGGCAATCAAACTCAACTATTTTTTATTTTAATTTTGTACTCCTTCAAGGTTTTGGAATGAACCAAGTCTTATTTGTTAGAAGTGGCAAAAGAAATAAATGGACAAATGGAAATGAAATAGTGAGAAGTAAATATGCATATGTACCGCACCTATCACATGGCTGAAGTTATAAGACCCAAATAAGATCATGTATTTGTCTTCCACTTTATAATGTAAATGTTACTTAAGTTATTGATGTGAGTGAAATTTGCTATTAAACGGGGTTGAAATTAAAAAGGGGAAGGTCCAATAGGCTCTATGGCATGGAATCTATACTTAGAGTTCTTTTTAGGGCTAGGAATCATTCATTTCTAGTCACTTTGTAAGGGTGTTTCTCTGTTGTCGTTTATTTAATTTTTCAGCTAGGGTTTCAAGGTTGATATGTTAGTTAATATTATTTCTAAACCATTTCTAAGTGTCCCTACATGTTTTGCATGGTGTGAATGGTGCAATTTTTAAGGGTTATTGTTTTTTCCTTGCTGCTGTTATAAAAATAGACACTTATTTATGCTAAATTCATTTTATTGTCTATTGGTGTTTGTGTTATTTCCCTTTGTTTCCAACTTCAGCCAAAGGGACATTATAGAAATTGATCACATGATTTGTTTCATAAGTATGAAAACATAAATGACATTGGGGAATTCGGTGATAAGTGAACTACACCTGAGACAAAAGGAATCATCTCATCCCAATACCCTATTATTAAGGGTTCAATATAACTCAATTGGAATCTACTTTAAGTGCACAACTTAGTCTTATATTTTTAGATACATTTTCAAAACTGAAAATATCAGAACTCACCAAATCTTAATCTAATGAAACTCCCGTTGAAATATTATAATTCACATTACACAATCTTATTTCAAGTTTTAGTAATAGTGGCAATCACAATTTATTGCAGAATGCCCTTTATAATATGATATAATGGAGAAAAAAAATTATAATTGAAATCCTTCTCAAAACAATAAGGTGACTCATAACCCAATCCAAACATGTGGCCTATTTACAATGGCCTATTAACCACAGTTACACAGTTACAATGGGAGATCAATAATTTTATCTAGGAACAGTTTATATCATCAATATTTTGAACCTAGCACAATTTTATATCTTTAAAATAATAAAGGAGATCATCATAACCTTGGTCAAGAATTATTATTTGAACCTGCCATCAAAGGATGACATCAACCAAGAATTACCAGAATAAAAACAAAAGGAAACAAATACATTCATAACCTTCCACAAGAACTGCCTAGAAGAAAAATAGGGCATGATGGGTTACCAATGAATGTTTTCATAACTACGGAAATAAATATAGGCCATAATAGACTATCCATGAAACTTATCTACATTTTGATGTGGATGAGAATATTAACTGAAATCTATGTCAAAGAAAGAAAAAAATGCAGCCACATTCCTATAAAAATCGAGACAACCAATAATTTTAAATACGAGATCCGAATGAAATTAAAAACCCCAATGGCTATTTTAATTATCATATTTTTTACACATTACAGTATAAGTTGCCAAAATACATGGCAAACAAAAATCCCTCTCTACTTCTTAGAGTACCTTAGGGTTTCTTCTAATTCCTGAACCAGAGCAATCTCAAGCCATTTATTTGCCTCGATCATGAAATCCAGGCTTAATCTAATCATCAGCACACAAAATTCATGCTCATTGAGAGCCCCATCACCATCCAAATCTCCCTCTTGAACCATCGGCTACAGTTCAAAATATGTCAATGAATCCAACCCTAAAACAGCAGAATTTTTCTTCAGACTCTCCAAAGTGATCACACCCAATTGGGGATCCGCCAAAAGACGAAACCCATTACACAACTCTGCCATAAAATCGCGTTCCCCCAATTTCTCCGCCATGGTTGGCAAAAAAATCCTAGAACTCAAATCGAAACCACTGAAACCCTAATCTATTTTGTCGAATACATGGAGAAGCTCAAAACATGATTTGCGATGAAATGAAGAGCATTCTTCTAAGATGCATGGCCGGTGATGATGGGATACATAACAGTGCCCTTCAAAGCAGAGTGCCCTAACCCCAAAACATGCCCTATTTCTGCGTGGCAATCGACTCCGAGTCGATCGCATACTCGATGATTCATCCTCCTCCAAATTGAAGCTCCACTGCTCGGCCGCATCCAGATGCAGTCTTCCATTCTGTGAAGAAAAAGCATGCCCCAGGTTTCCCAGTGGCCCGTCGAAGGCTTGTCCGTCGCCATGGCTTCCATTAAAAAATGTGATCCACCAAACGACCGTGTGTGGTGTACGTGTCACCTAACCATCGATTATCTATTGCCTCCATTGGATTTCGACGACACTCTAAGGAGTAATGTCGTCCATTCGATTTCTGACTTCTGTCAGAATCAACGGGTTCAACTCCACTACAAGAATGCCTTGATGTAATAAAAAAATTAAAAAATTGGCGAATGTGAAAGCAAAAATTCTCATCAAAATTGACATGAACCGAAAATGTAAAATAGATTGCTATACTTTTCTCCCTTCATGAAGACCTAGTTATAATAAGATACATTAAGAACGATTACTTAGATTTGTCATATGAGTCCTCGAAAAAAGTTTATTTTGACAAACAAAAAGATTGAGAGAAAAAGGTTAAAATATTTCCAATCAAATTGCATTAAAGATAAAAAAAAAGAGTATAATTTACACTAAAATAACGATCCTTACCAAACATTCATAACTAATTTTAAACAATTATTTATTATAATATTATAACTAACATTTTTTATAATTTCACTTATGAACTTCATTTTCACGTGTTTGAAGCTTAAAAGTAAAATCCAAATAACTATTTCAAAAATCTGCGAAACAATCTAGATGACATGAAATAAATATATAAAAATTAAAGTTTGAGAGAAAGAATATCAAGAGTAACAATATGCAAGAGGAGAAACCATACAAGATACTAAGAGCACATTAGTAAGAGGGTTCCGGGCATTATTTCTATCCTATGAAATTGAGAAAATCATTTTTTAAATATATTATAAAGATTCTCTCTATCCACCTTTCTTGGAAATTGAAGAGCAAAAATAAATAAGCAAAAAGTTATGTTCAAAATATTAAAGCAGACACGTTAATCTATATTACTCACAAACGAGAAGGCACTTTCGGTAGAGGAGTCCTATGGCTAAATGACACATGCATTGTGACACGACGAGGAGTGGTGAGCTCGGTATTATTTGGATGTGGTTGTGGATGCTCAAGAACATGGTATTTATTGACATTCAAGGCCTGAAATGATGCTGAGATAGTTGTCACATCATCGCAAAAAGATCCTCCATCAACACTTCCTCTTGACAAGAATATTAAAAACTCTAAAGTCTATAACATGGATAAAATTTGAAAATATGATGTTTATTTTAAGTAACCCTATGATGTTAATTATAATACCACCTAATTTCTATAGCTCATCGATTATATAATACCGCATAGTGCTAGGTATTTCCTATACAGTATAGTTAATACATTTGAACTTCATAATAGTCTAATGATAGTAGATGTAATGAAGCTAAAAGTGTGGCTTCTCTAGCCATTTAGTATCCATAAAGAATACACTGAACCACTACAAATCATATTTAATGATTCACAAGAATAAACAACTTGTCTACACATTTTATAATGTGTTATTTCCAATAGCATTGGACTAGGACAACACAACATTGACTATAAATTATAGTAAATCGGATAAGAAACTCACCTCTACTCGCTAAAAACTTCAGAAGATTTTATAATTAATGATCTCCAAGTAAAGGGTGACATTAAAATATACACTTTCTGATAAAACAATAAATGTCGCTATCAAAGTTTCTAAGGCTATAACGGGAGTCATTATTATTTATATTGGAGGCTATGGCTTTGATAAATGGATGAAATGCTACTGTTAAATATGGGCTTGAATAAGAACCAAAGCTCAAAATAAACCAGAATATGCAAGAAACAGTGCTTTCTCTTAAATGTGAGTATAGAATACAATGCCAAACCAGAAAATGTGCAATTGGTAATTTATAAAATTAGGTGATTTGGAACCCACATCCATATAAGTGGGGTAAGGCAAAAGCTCAAGCTACAGGAAGAAGACAACACAGATCTGCCATTCTCCATAAATGCAGGACGATAATAGAAAGGCTGATCGAAAGTACGATTATAGAGCTCCTAGTTGCGGAAGCAAACAATATTGACCCCCAAATACATTAAAACCTAGAATAAAATGAATGGCGAGAAAACAAACTCTACCATCAATAATAGAACAAATAACCTGAAAAACCAAGCTGGGAGGAAGATATACATATCAGTTGAGTAAAGTAAAATTATTCAAGCCTTCACAATGCAATAGAATGGCCGCCATACTCGAAAGCCGAAGCTCAAGGTATATAAACAAAGGATCCCAGTAAGTGATGAAAATCATAGAGATTACAATACCCATTCACAGGCTGAAAATCATAATGAAAATATTCCAATTCTCCGAGAAATATGAGAAAATAGGAAGCGACATCTGTTGGCGTGAAGAAGGCCCCGTCTAGAATTAAATCTCCCTGTGAACTCCAATTAGTATGTTTTCATAAACTTTATCAGAAAATAGGAAGCCACGCCTGATGGAGTGAAGAAGGCCCCGTCTAGAATTAAATCTCCCTGTGAACTCCAATTAGTATCTTCCCTCTTCGTCACTTGCACATTATCCATATAAAAACGTTATACATCCATTCCACACTAAAATGTACGGGTTTTTAATTCCTGGTTTTATACTGCTTACTCTAAATTTTTTGTAATTGAAGACACATTTTGTTTGTATCTGGTATGGAACGGAATTGTCTTCTTTTTTGAATCAGTTACAAAAATGGATCGTCTTCTTTTTTCGAATCAGTTACAGAAATGCGAAGTTAAACAAAATAATAGTAAAACTTAAACCTAAACAAGGAACAAGAAAGTTTTTGAACCGTTTACGGATTCTTTCTATTATTATTATTATTATTATTATTATGATTCATTAATAATTTATGTTTTGATGACACTTGTCAAGTGATTTATGGAAAAGAGTTACAAGAAAGGTGTCCAAAATGATTGAGTGAAGTTATATAGGCCTATCATCCTATTAAAAATGTGTTTTTCAGTAACAAAAATATATTTAATTCTTAAATGACCCATTAGTCGACAAGAAAGAAACTTCGCTTAGGAGTAGGTGAAGAGGCCGATCCCCAACCCCTCCCTCACACCTAAATATTTTATTAAAAACTTCTTTGACCTTTCAAAACAAAATTATTTTCTTATAAGGGTAATTGTTTTGGTGGGAGAATTTATTCATATGTATCTAAAGTGGATTTTATTTTGTAAAGGGTGATTATAGTAGGATAAATTGTTAAAAATTTGGAGAAATGAGGATTAGTAGTTTCGCTACTTATTTCTTCAATGCTTTAGGCTCCGTATAGAGCTATTATCACATGGTCTATTTATCCATCGATCTAGGTAGGATATGTTATTTCTCTACACATTTATTACATTGAAATAATCTTCACTTCCACCCTTTGAGAATCATAAAATTATTTATAAACTTCCATCTCTCTAGCTCTTGGCACATCATTTGATGCCGGTATCGATGATAAAACACGCATAAAAATGACAATAAATAAGGCAAGGAAGTTTTTCCCAAAGGTCTTGCACAAATTATTGAATCGATCCACAAACCCTTTTGTTTGATGTTATTCTTGATTTACTGAATTTGATAAAGCATGTCATTGGCTTGAATCTTTTACCCTTCTCGGTTATTTTCTGGATGAATCTCCCCATAGATCCTATAGACACTGTAGTTTGATCAAAGCACTATTATTCTTAATATTGCACTAACTATTCTCACTCCTCACAAATTGATGACATATCGTCAGTTAGACCTATCTAACTCCCCTCTTACGACACTCTTTTGGTCGTATTCCTCTTGTAAAGCACCTAATAGGGTTAATATAATCCTTTATTGGCTAAACCATCTTCTCATCCTCTTCTATACCACTTTTACTAACTTCCTAGTCTATCAATCCATTTTATTGGATTGATTATACCTCTCAAAACTCTCTCAAAACCCTAAGTCCTCTCTAAACATGATTAACTAGCCTAACCTAGTTTAACTAGTCCTAACCATGATTAACCTCTTCTAAACCTAGTCAAATCTTACTTTGACTCCCTAATAAACTTTTGGCTTATCCTTTAGTCCCACATGCACCAAAGTTCCCCACTTTCCCAAATGGAAAACTATAAATAGCCCAATACGCCTAGATCATTTCTAAGAACTCTCCTTCTTCCTAACATAAACTATAGCATTTTTCTTAGGGTTTAGAGCTTATTTCATTTCTTTTATTGAGATATTACTTTTACACACACCAAGAATTGAGTAAATAGGAAGAACTCTTGGCCTTGAATCCATTAATGGTGAGCTCCCATTCGATAATCATAAACGGATTGCTTAGAATCTTTACTAGGTTCATTTGTTAAAGATTTCAAGAATAGAGGATCACTAAATATGTTAGGTTGCATGTTTCCTTCAAGTTTAATACATGCAAAGGTATGAATCCTTGTTTATTTCTTATCTGATGGTCCATTGACTAGTTTGTTAAAAGCCTTTGGGGTTTCTTTAGAGATTCTTACCCCATGTCCATGGCTTTTGCAACTTTTCATTGAACACATTTGGCACGCCCGGTGGGACACTCACCATTGTCCTCTAGGGGCCTTTTCAAGATTTTTAAGTCCACTTTCATGTTTTCTAGGAGAAACAACTTGTTATCTACTTAATTACTTTTTTAGGTGGGCTAAATCATCCTTATTCATACATTTTTTGTGGGTTTGAGCTAGAAATAGGATTCTTTAACTAACCTTTAACTTGTTTGCTTGTCAAAAATTTCATTTCCGTGAATTTTGTATGTTTTTCAGGGGGTACGCACAGGTGTCTTGGAATGGAACATCTCTGTCAAAACCCTGGCACAGGCGTCAAGTAGGCTGCACACCCGTCTAACTGTACTACTTGTTAACAACTCATTTAGAATGGGTCGCGTCTCCATCGAACCATGGATGTCTCTGTCAACTGGCGAGTGTACCGGTCACTCTAGACGCGTTGACGTATATTGGCCTATTGTATAAACTCTCTGTCTTTTTCGCCATAGGCATATTTGTCAAACCTAAGCATCTTCATCAACTATCGGATGTCGCCATATCTCTAGACGCTCTAGTGTCTTATGTCGCCTTGTATTTTCTAATTTATTTTTCTTCGCAGCGTATCCATTGGGCTAATAGCATTTGCATTGAAACCCTAGCACACTGTCTTGCAAGCCCAGTGTAGGTATTGGGGCCCACTATCATAAAACCCTGCCACGCGTCCATGTTGGTTGTGGTGTGTATCCATTGGCGTGTGATGCGTAGGAGTTTGTGTTAAAATTTGAAATTTTTTCCCAGCTGTAAGATATTTTTCTTCAATTTTTTAAGGTTTTCAAGGTCTAACAAAGTAAGTGCAGGGTGTTGTTTAGTTGTTTAAACTAGCATAGCTTAAGTGTTTTCATTTCTTAGCTAGAACGAGGTTTGTAAAATGTGTATGCTCTCTCCTCGTACCTTCTAGGTGATCTTGGAGATCAAAAGCACTTCTACAACCTTTTTCACGTTTAAAAACAATTTTTTATGCTTCTAAAAGGTAAAATACTTTCCATATAATTTGTTTTAGTGGAATTTTCACATTGTGTATGCTCTTCCTTCGCACCTTTTGGTGATCTTAGGAATCAAAAGCAACATGTAAATTCTCTTTCTTCTTGATATCAATATTCAATAAAAAAATTAATAACTCCATACGTATAGGTCTTAATGCTTGTAAAAGAAAGACATCGAGACAAAACAAAACCTTCTAATACACATGTTATCATATAGGTTGCCAAATTGTGTGATACTTAAAACCGCATTAAGTTAAGAAAGATAAAAAAACACCACTTCACTTCACACCTTTGTATTGTAGGTTTTAAAAGGGTATGTCCCTATCTCGCTCAACTAGAACATAAACCCTTTGGCATAACGCATTAAGCTAAAAAATGGGGGTGGTTCCATGAACCCTAAATTAATCCACCACTAAGTAACCTCATGGATGAAACGAGAAGCACTCGCTTACCCACTTGACTAGTTTTACACTATAAGTTAGAGTCAAAGTTGTCTATATCGTGACCCTAGTGATGGTACAATTGAATGCACTAGTTGCTTATTGTATCAGAAGGGGGTAAAGTAAATTCGAGATACTCCCAAATCAGTCAGTGCGACTCTTTGGGTAAATCGAGATCACTCTTAGAAAACTTGTGACACCTAGTTGAGAGATCTTATTAGGGAGTCATTCTATCTTGAGGCCCACTTTTCTAGTTCATTATCACGTCAAGCCATCACGAAGTGACGACTTACTTGGATTATGAACGTTGTTTCTCAAACAAGGCAAAGAGCCCGCATAAGTTAGAACTAAGTGTCTTTCATCATGGAGTTAAACAATGTCTCACTTAGCTCAATTTCTTTCTCTCCTTCGGATGAGGTGAAACTCTAACCAAATGGCGCTTAGTTTATTTTTATCCTTTTTGATCTATACCCTTGCATTCTCACTACCCATTTAGGGTGAGAAGGAAGCATACCTCGCATGTTTTATCAAAGCTAGTAATTGCCATTTTTTTGTCCATTTACGTCCATCCATGTTTGCGGCTAGGTTGTTAAACATCTAAAGTGTGCAAGTAAATTTTTATATCTTTGATATTCCTTTGATCTTGATTTCAATATCATCTTCACTACTACGATTTCGGTTCATCTTTTCTCTCTCCTTAGGTTGATATTTTTTTCTCGCATTTTAGTCACACAATTTTGGTACTTACGTCATGTTTTCAATTTCTTGAGAACTTGATATAAGTCCCTTTATTGTGTGGTTACGCTACTCATGCAACTAACAACTTCTTTCTATACTCATACTTTGTTTCATTTTTGATGTCATCTAAGTCTTTTTGAAGGTGTCGATATTGCCTTATATATAGCAAAATAACGTCATCTTGATGCTAACATCTTGATTTCTGAGTTAATGCATCATGATAGTTTTGTTACGCTATACATACTTGCAACTTCAATTTTTGAAGAAACTTAGCTTTCATTAGCATTCAAACTAGTTTTAGTATACCTCGTCAAGAGATTGCGTCAATACCACTTTAATATTTAGGCCTTGTTAGAATTCTAACTTGACCTACGTATTAATATGATATTGTCACTATCCGCTTAAAACCCTTCACCGAAATCTTAGTTAGGGTCTAAATTTGGAAAAGTGACAATTTGAATGATCATTGCATTTGAGTGTTCATATGAGTGCTATTTGAATCATAAAAATACTGCATAGCATTACTTCTAGAACACACTAGGTTATTTCAACATCACATCAAGTGACTTACATAAACATACACCTAGGTTTAATGTAAACTTTGAAGACACTTAGACAAAATATAGTATCACTTTAACTAGTGATGCCTAGAATCACAAATATGGCATCCAAACCAAATAATTGCGACTTAGGAGAAAACCCTTTTGAGACCTTCCCATTTGGTAACAACAAATTAGAACCTCTATTTTCACAAGTCAAGGACACAGAGTTGTTGATTGATCATAGCGGAGAGGATTCTGACTCTTTGAAGAACAACACCAATTAGACCTAGGTCACTTTGACAAACTCCTTTATTACAATAGAGATCAAGTGCTCGCAAGAGTCTTAGAATTAGGGGCTAAACTTTCATAGGAATGTGAAGTAGAAACCAAGGCCATTAATCATAAAACAGAAGAACGAAGGTCCCTCTTAGACATGGATAACCCCTTTGACGTAGGATACACTTCTACTTCTGGGTAACATCACAACATTGTTGAAGGATACCCATCCAAGCCACTTGGTGATCCACAAAACCTTATTACAAAGCTTCACGTAAAGTGAAGATTGAGCACAAATCCTCACCACATCCCAAGTTTGATGAGGAAGAGGATCCTTTAATTGAAGAAGAGATCCTTCAAAAATGTCCCGAAACTGAGCCAAAAATTAGCAAACTTAGGATCTTCAAGTAAGAACATATACAAAAACAAACTCAAAATGAAGTCTAGCGAGTTCCACTTCGATCCGTATAATGAAACGAATTTTAAAGTGGCTAAGGCACAAAGACCAATGTCACCTACCAAAGAACAAATCATTCAACATGAATTACAATCAATGAAAAACATGCTTACTACGTTACAAGAGGGAAACATAGGACATAGCAGAAAATACTTATATGAAGAACTCTTCCCTTACCCATTCGATAAGGACATGTTGCGGCAACCCTTCCCAAAGCACTTTACCATCCCAAAATTTGATAAATATAAAAGAAAAAGTGATCCTTGTGATCACATTAAAGACTTTAATATGGCTTGCCAAGAGGTCGAGTACAGTGATAATTTCTTAATACGACTCTTCCCGCGCAGCCTAACGACACTAGGATTGGAATGGTTCTGTAGCATACCAGAGGGCTCCATTAAAACGTGACCCATGTTAGCAGAAAAATTTGTACGACATTATTCATACAACATGGGAAATGATATCACAATGAATGACCTTTGTAATGCAAAACAAAATCCTAATGAGACATTTGCAATATTTTTACAATGATGGTGAGGGTTGGCAAGTAGATTCCCTTGTGCATTACAAGAAAAATAACTAGTGAGCATATTTGTTCCTAACTTAAACCCAGAGATAGCCTTCCATTTCTAAATGTATTACGGCTCTAACTTCAAAGATGTTATAGAGAAGGGAAGTCAAATCAAAAAGGCCCTCATCACAAATGGAATGCTTAAACCAGTTATTAATGAAAAACATGAAGCAAAATCTATAGGCAAACTAAAGTTTTTAACAAAAATAAACATGTCATTGGAGATGGCATTACAGATTCCAAAAGAGTCCAAACTTTTGGTGCTCAAATTAGTCTCGTCTGTTTGTCATTGAAATTCCTCAGTTTGCAGCCTCTGTCATGTTTTCTATCTCCCCATATTGGTGTTTGAAGACTTTTTCCTCCATTTAGTTGCCATGATCAGTCCCTTCCTTCATCGAGGATCACTTAAAGGTCTAGAATTTGTTTTTCATTCCTTTGTCCATCTGAAAGAGTCTGTAACTAGGGCATAAAACTCAGCTTTTTCCTTTCCTTCCATTTTCCATAGTCACGTTTTTTGTCCCTGTCATTTTTTTCCCAAATACCTATGGAAACATGATTTGATGTAGCTCGAAGGATCATATTTGAGCCTTATAACATTTCCAAAAAGAAAGATTCATTTCCAGGCTCAAATGGTGATTTTCCTACATTTTACAGTTTGACGGGTGTATTTTTCCCGGTCAAATTTACATCTCAGCATCAGTGGAAACGTGGCCCTTTTGGTTGGATATAGTTCGGTAGAGCACTTTAAAAACTCTAAGGCTCGCTTCAACCCAAAACTTGTCCACGTGGAGGAATGGTGCTCATTTGAAAATTCACCTTTTGTTTTCACCTTGGAGTTACGCCAGGGGGACACGTGGAGGTTTCACGCTTTTCCCTGAGACTTAGATAAATTTTTCATACAGCCGGATAGTTTTGGCGAAACATGGACACATGGAGGGCTAGAGTTCATTTGAGGATTTTCCGTAGGGTCCCACCTTAACAATTGCAACAAGGAGACATGTGGAGGCTTCCGCTGGCTCCACTTTGTACTTAAACTTTTCAAGGCAATTTTCTAAGGAATGGGAAACGTGGTGAGCCCGTGCTTGTTCAGGGTCTCCGCTCTTGGGCACCATCTCAAAGTTACACCATGAAGAAACGTGGATGCTTCCACCAGGTCTTCCCATACTAGACTTTTCAAGCAACTTTATAAAGGTCTGGGACATGTGGAGGGACAGTGCATGTTTGGGGACCAGCCCCTAAGTTTTAATTTGAAGAAGCGTCGGGAGGACACTTAGAGGCTTTCACTCACTCTTCCCTTTGCTTGGAATTTTCAACGTCCAAAGAAAAATGTCTCGGACTCTAGACACATGGCGCCTTCCGTTGGACCTTCAAATTTTTTAACAGACCTACCGGACTGAGACACGTGTTGAGCTTGCACTTTTTTGGGGTCTCTGCTTCTGGGGACCATCTAAAAATGTGCCATTGAGACACGTGGAGGCTTCCGCTGGATCCGTTTTACACTCAAAATTCATTTTTATTGGGCCCATGGTACGTGGAAGGATTGTGCTTGTTTGGGACTTTCCTAGGTGCTTCTCCTTTGTAGTTACACCAAGGAAACACATGGACGGCTATGATATAAAGTGGAAAAGGGGTAGAATCAACGGTTTTTGTGCATTTCACCTATTTTTCTACCATTTTTCCTCTAAGACTTGTGGAGACATGAAGAAGCACTATTTTTCATCATTCTTTGATGAAATTCCTTAACGTCTCTATCTGTAAGGTGCCATTGAATGGATTTTAAACTTAAATTGTGAGTCCAAGGATTGTTAAGGTCGATACTTTGTAGTGGGAATTTCTCAAACACTCACAAAAACATGAATTACTAGAGGAAATGGATGCGGGGAAGAATTGTAGAGGAAAGAGAGGGAAAAGGGATGAAATGATGAAATTGCAGGCACAAAAGATGAAAAAGGTGTTGCCTCGAGAGTGAAAAGGATTACCTGTCATAT
Organism: Taxus wallichiana var. yunnanensis; assembly: GCA_018340775.1. Taxonomy (NCBI): domain Eukaryota; kingdom Viridiplantae; phylum Streptophyta; class Pinopsida; order Cupressales; family Taxaceae; genus Taxus; species Taxus wallichiana. Next base: position 199,614,342 of record CM031240.1, read on the forward strand.
CCAGCTGTGTAGAGTCTCTAGAAAATGATTAAAAAGGGGATTTCTCGCATGACAGAATCAGAATGATTAGAAGGATTGCGAAAAAAATTGGCATGCCATCCTAGTCATTAGTCGAGGGCCCAAGAAACATGATCAGTTCACAATTGGTCCACTAGCAGCTTTCAAATCTAAATTTGTTAAACATCACTTTCTGAAGCAAATTATTAACAAGCAAAGGTCCCTCGAATATTATTTCTTTTTGGGGGGAAAATTGAGTGAGTAAAATGTTTAAATGCAATGATAATACTCTTGAGAATGGTTAGAGGTTGAATTCATAAGAGAAAATTTGAGAAAGTCATCTTCCTGAGAGACCAAGCTGAGATAACCTGTTATTTTTTTCGTGTTAGATTTTCTATCATGTCAAGTTGGTTGTAGATGTATATCCATTGATGAGCACTAAGATTGCTCTAAAATCTTTCCCCTATTGATGAATCTAAGCAATTTTGAAATTAATTTGTGTCCAATCTCTTTGTGTGTGCTTTGTTTCCAGAATGTCTGCAAATAGTTTCTTTCATTCCTATTACAATATTATATTGAAATATTTGTGAAATCACACAGGATCTCATCCCTGTGATATTTTAATGGTATTTTCAATTTCATTTCAAGAAGAGCCTTCATCTTGGATGACATAAACAAATTTAAAATCAATTCATTGTCATTTCTGATAAATATTGTCTGTAAGTCTTTGGGTGTACCTTAGGCGTAATTGATCGAGACTTTTTTGTTTAATTGAGTCTCAAATATTATATGAAAATGTGTTGATTCGGGCCTCCATTAAAGCACACCTTATGGTTTAAGGAATGTCTTAACTATTCGAAACTTTTCGTTGTTGAATTTTTTCATTGTTGTGAAGTCCCTTCAAAGATCTAGTATAATCAACTTTATCTTGCTTCATCTCCCACCAAAATCATTTAAAACCATTGATCCATCCTGAACTACCCCTATTTTCCCTGTATATCAACAAAGGAACAAAATATACTTACTAAAATATGCAGAACACTCAAGATTTCTTAATGTCTTCAGTAACCTTAGCCTTGTGTTGAAAGTATCTCCATCATTTAGAAGTGACAACTCTTAAGAGTTAAATCATGGAGTATTGACCATATTTTCCCAAGGTTTTCTTCATAAAATTTGTCCAAAAGAAGGATATCTCCATCTCCTTCATCAAATAGAGGTTACACTAAGGGTCCTCTCACCCTAGTTGAAGAGGCATGACCTAAAGTAGTGAGGATAGGTCAAATCCTCTTAAAGGTGCTATCCATCTCTCCACAAATCTAAGTAACAAAGGGCTAGTTAGATCTCATCCCTAGCTACAAAATGACACACACTATGATCTATCTGCGTCTCTAAGCTCCCTGTCGAATTTGTGTTGAAACATCATTATCTATTTAGATCTATAAGAATTGTTCAAAGTTGTGATTTCTGAGTGCAATATTTCCATCTTATATAGTTATTACACTAAGATTCATATCATCATTGATAAATTTAGGTAAAAGAAGAGAAGATCTTGTAAGCTTGTGCATGAATTTGGTATTGACAAACATTTGATAGGTCTTTCATAGTGCATTTACACAAACTAAGGTGAAAATCCTTAGTGGAGACTCTGTGTTATTTAAATTCTTTATAAATACCAGTTTCTTAACATATATCACGTAAGATTTGTCATTAATATCTGCAAAGGTGGAAGGAAGAAGATATTTCTTCACCAAGGACCCTAACAGAAGGTTGTTTCAAGAGCTAGGAAAGTCTAATTCAGAAGGAAGAAGAATTTGGAAGGCTGTTGGGGATCAAGTATTAAGAAAAGAGATCTCCATATGTGAAAATAATCAACCTATGATTGAAGATTGCAGTACTTCCTCAAGTGTTTCCTAATCAGGTAGTCTCTTTGTTGAATTGAATTCTCCATTTAGAGAGGGTCCTTCATTTGTATTTGAAATATTTTCTTCTTAATCCATCCCTTTATTTTCAAAATCTAATAGATTTTTCCAAGAAATAGAGCCTTTAGAGGGCAATCATTCTGAAAATTATATCCCTATACCACACAAACCCCTCACTCCTCATCATTTTGTTTCTCCTGTAAGATCACCTCCTCAAAATAATATGGCTCAGCCTCCACCTAGACCTCCATTTGTTGTTAATACTTTTGGTCCCATCAATTTTAGAGGTATGGCTAGCTATCCAAATGTTGTGCCACAAGATGTAAGAAACAAATTGCCTAAGTTTCAAGGAAATAATGCTAATGGCGGTGATCAAGCACTTAAAACTCTTTGTCAATATGATGGAGGAATTCAAAATAGAGTTTGAGGATGTATACATTAAATTATTTATCCATACTCTAGAAGAAGATGCAAGGGACTGGTAAAAATATTTTGCCAGATAATTCCATTAACTCCTGGAAAGAGATGAAGAATGCTTTTAGGATGTAGTACGGTGATAAAACAGACCCTAGGTTTCTTTTATCAAAGTTTGAAAATATAAAAAATAATCCTAATGAATCAGTGCATGATTTCAATACTAGATTTAACAAAACATTGAGAAGACTTCCTGTTAATTTAAGGCCATGTGATGAATCATATATGATAAATTATTTAGATGCATTTGATAAGAAATTTGCTTACTATTTGAGGGATAATAACCCTAGGACTTTGAGGCAGGCCTTTACCATGGCTCTGCAAATTAAGAACAACATTAAAGTAGTTGGAAAACCTCCTAAGAGGGAGGGTGTTAAAATAATCAACCCTAAGAAGCCTCAATCAAGTAAGGCTATGAATCTTGAGGAAGTTGTAAGGACTTTGGCCGGGGCTATCAAGGAAATCTCTTACAAGCTGGCCACGGTAGAGAAAGGAATTGGACAAGGTTCTCAAGGTCATCATAGGCAACAAGGACAAGACAGACTTGCAAATAATCCTAGAAATGATCAGAGGTCTGATGATAGAGGTAGAGGACCCCTGGGAGCTAGAAAACCCCAAGCTAGGGAAAATAGAGAAGTGTTTGATCCTCTAAATGCTATATTTTTGTTGTTAAAGAGACAAATCAAATGGATTGGTGTGAAAAATGCTTCTTACCCAACCTATATATGTGAAATATATCAGCAAGTTAAAGACGTTGATGATGATGATTCATGCATGCATGGTGGACTACTCTACAATCTCACAAAGAAGGAGCAACTTAAAGCGAGGTAATAAGTACAAAAACTCCTGCAAGTTTTTGGGACTGCATACACCTGGTACCTCTTCTTCCACCCTCTCATGCTTTAGAAATAGATATGATACAAGAATTTGAACTTCCTAATAATTATTTTGAGTACCTAAGATCTCTAATGATTAAAAAGTATGATGGAGGAATCCCATCAGAAGAGGATAGACAACTATTAATGAATGTTGTTGTTGCCCAAGAAAAGGAGTATAACACAAGAAGTAAAGCTATCAAAGGGGCAAGGCCTCAAGCCAAACTAAAGACTCCAGTTCTCACCAATGTCCCAAAAGAGGCTCCAAAGATAGATGCATCTGGGAGAGGCCCTATTGTCTTAAGTAGAACTAGTGTGCCCACCGATGCCCGAATGTTAAAAACCTTGTGCCATCTGATGAGCTTGTCAATATTTCTCCAAATTCTACTTTTCCCAAATGCATTCCCTATGACATTGCCCAAGTCTTGAGTTAGATCAAGATTTTTGTCCCAATTTTTGAATTGCTTAGGATTCCTGAGCACAAGAAGAGGGCTTTTGAGTATTTGGGGTTGGAAGAAGATAGGAGTGCCCAAGGAAGAAATATAAATAATGTAAACACTCCTCCTTCAACCATTAGAGACTTAGAAAAACCACCAGCATTAGAGGGCATATGTGAACAACCTAAATTTTACTTGGGAACATCTTTGTTTAAATCTCAATTAAATGTTGATCCATTTTTTACAACACGATTATTAAAGACAAACTACTACACAATTGTATGTTTGAATCTGGAGTCTCATGCAATTTTATGCCTCTGGAAGTTATGAATGAATTGAACATTAAAGTGACAGCAGCATTGCAAGTGTACTACAATGAAATATAGAGAGGTTCCTATTATAGGATGTGTAAAAGGTTTGGTGCTACAACTTGTAACTTATCCGGGTAAGAACTTGAAACTTGATGTTGTCGAGTGTTGATTGCCCCTGTCAAATGGGGCATCCTGTTATCAAGAAAGTGGGATATAAGTGTTGGTGGAAGTGTTCAGATAGATATGTCTTTTTCCACCATTCTAATTGAAGGCAGCCTTGTAAATATGTATGGAGAGAAAAATATGTTGCACCTTATTGAAGATCCAAATAATGCTTCTTATGAATTTTTGTATGCTTTGATGTAGATGCGAGATAACTTTATGGGGTTTGTTGATGGCAAGGAACACAAGATTTATCAAGTGTAAATGTCTTGAGCAAGTGGGTTTACCTTGGACTTTGTTATTTAATGGAGCTTGTTCCAAGTTTGGAAATAGTGTTGGCATTGTTACGATTTCTCCGGGCCAAGAAGAGTTTTTCTTTTTTTTCAAACTTAACTTTGAATGCACTAACAACATTGTTGAATATGAAGCATTGTTATTAGGTTTGATAATTACATGGAAATATGGTATAAAGGATGTCATTGTCAAAGGGGATTCAAAACTAATCGTCAAACAAATTAGGAAACTGTATGCTACCAAAAATTAGAGGATGAAATAATATAAGCATGCAGTATGGGATTTGATTGAAATGTTTGACTCTTTTAATATTATACACCATGATAGAAAGTTTAATGTTGTTACAGACAAGTTAGTAGTGCTAGGTTCCAGATTTGGGAATTGTACAATGTCTCCATTTTGTGAGTATGATGTTGAAATACTAACAAGGCCATCTATCCCTGATAACATTAAAAATTGGAAAGTATTTGATGATGATGCCTAGGTGAAATGGTTTCTAAAACCAAGGTGATTTTTGACCAAAATATAGATTAGGAACCAATGGTGTGTGTTGTTAAAGGAAATGAAGCTTTATTTGGAAAAGACATCATCTAACTGAAGAGAAACACGATTCCCAGAGGTTTGGTGGATCTTGAGTCAAACTTTGAAAATGCTTATTGCATTATTAAAAGGAGTATGTCATTTTCAAGAGATTTGGAAGAGCACAACCTGGGCACAAAGAAAAAAAAACGTAAAATCTGGTTAGGAAGTAATCTCAGCAAGGAAGAGAAATAGTCCTATATTCAATTGCTAAAGAAATATCAAGACTACCTAGCTTGGTCTTACTCTTAGTTGAAGGCATACAGGGAAGATTTTTTCCAACATGAGATTCCTCTTTCATCTAATGCCAAGCTTTTCAAGAAAAAACAGAGGCCCGTCAATCCTCTCCTTTCTTTGAAAATGTAATAATAATCTGAAGAAGTTGAGGGATGGAGGATCATTCATCCCACAAGGTAATCTTCTTGAGTTACAAACCTAGTGCCTGTCAGAAAAAAGAATGGTGACATAAGGCTATGCATAGACTTCAGAAACCTGAATAAATCATCACTGAAAGATAATTACCCTCTGCCAAACATGGAGAATATGCTACAATTGGTAACTAGTTCGAATTGTTATCTAACTGGATGGTTTCTCTCGCTAAATCAAGTTGTTGTGAAGGAGTCGAAAGAATAAAGACTTCCTTTACTATTCCTTGTGGAACTTATGTCTATGTCAGGATGCCTTTTGTCTTAATGAATGCTGGAGAAACTTTCCAAAGAGCAATGGATGTAGCATTTTCTAGTTATATCAATGATTTCATTGTTGTTTATCAAGATGATGTAACTGTGTTTTCTAGAAAAATAAATGATCACTTGCAACACTTGGAGAAGATGTTGATAAGGTGTAGAGAGTATGGCATATCATTGAATCCCAAGAAGTGCCACTTTGGAGTGCAAAAGGAAAATCTACTTGGTCACATTGTATCAAAATAAGGGGTCATGATAGATCCTAGATAGAGTGGAAGCCATCAACAAGGTTCCAATTCCAATAAATAAGAATGGAATTCAATCCTTCTTTGGACAAATAAACTTTATTAGAAGATTTGTGTCTAACTTTGTTGAGTTGACCATCCCCATTACTAGCATTCTGAAGAAGGACCAAGTTATCAAATAGGAAGAAGTTTCCATTCAATATTTCAATGGGATCAAAGAAGAACTAAAGCATTCCCCTGTTTTAGCAAGCCCAAATTACAAGAATCCTTTTCAAGTGTTCACTTTTTCTTGAGAAAACACCATTGCATATTTTTTTGGTGCGGAGAAGGATGATGAAGGGGCTGAGAGACCAATTGCCTTTTTTAGTAAGGCATTGTAGGGAGCTGAGTTGAATTACACCATCATGGAGAAGAAATCATTTTCCTTGGTGAAAGAAACAAAGGTTTTCAAACCCTACATCTTGAGCTCTAAAGTCATTACTTTTTTTCCCCACACCATGGTGAAAGACATCTTATCAGAGATGGAGGTCTCAAGAAAAAGATGCAGATGGGTGAACAAGTTGTAGGAGTATGACATGGATATCCAAACCATGAAATTGGTAAGAGGTTTGGGCCTAGCTAATCTTATGGCTGAGAGCAACTTGCAAACTATTGAGGTGAATGAAGTAGAAGGAGAAAGGGTGGATGTCCTTGAAAATTTGGTAAGCTCTGAATGGTACAAGGATATAATCTTTTATCTCAGACATCTATGTTGCCTTGAATATTTGAGTAAAAATCAGAAAAGAGATCTTAAGTTAGCCTCTCAAAAGTATGTCATTATTGATTTTGGGTTAGCTTGGAAGAACCCTAAGGAGTTCTCTTGAGATGCATTACTAAAGATGAGGCCCCCAAAATAATTGTTGATCTCCATGGAGGATTCTTTGGGGGACATTTTGTTGGAAGAGTTACAACACATAAAATATTGAGGGCTAGTTATTGGTGGCCAACTCTCTTCAAGGATACAACTCTATTGGTTAAGAAATGTGAAATTTTCCAACATTTTTCTGGAATAATGAAAGCTTCAGGCTCCCTTCCTTTGCAGCCTATGTCAGTTGAAGCCCCATTCAGACAATGGGGAATGCATTTCATTGGGGAAATTTCTGATCCTTCCAGTGCTGGTCATAAATGGATTCTTATAGCCACTGATTATTTCACTAAGTGGGTGGAAGAAATCCGCTAAGAAGGAAACACACCAAATTATCATGGACTTCATGTTGAATAAAATCATATACTGATTTGGAGTGCTAATTAAAATTGTTTTGATAATGCCATGAGTTTTGAGCCAAACCTTTGGTGGAAATGTGCAAAGATTATGGAATCAATATGACATATGCTTCTAACTAAAATCCCCAAGGAAATGGACAAGCCGAGTCCAAGTAATAAAAAATTGTTGAAGATCATTAGAAGAACCTTGGAGCTGAACAAAAGGAAGTGGGATGGCGAAGTTTGTGGTTTGGGATGATAGAATCACTATCAAAAGAGCTACCGGTAAAATACCATTTGAGTTGGTATATAGAACTCATGCTTTTATGCCCTCATTTGCAATTATCTTCATTTCAGTTTGTTCAACAAATTCAAGACCAAGAAGTTAGTCCATCGATGCACAAATCAATCGATTATTGAGTTACTTGAAGAAAGAAGGGCATCCCATCATTGGCATGTGAAGTTTAAATAAAATTTAAAGAAGTTATTTGACAAAAAGGTGACTCCTAGAGCTTTCAACATTGGGGATTTTATGCTTTTATGGGATAGCAGGCATGAAGATAAGGGAAAGCATGGTAAATTTGATGCATTGTGGATGGGACCTTATTCAATTGATATTCAAATTGGTGAAAATACCTTCTTCCTAAAAGACTTAGACAGGGATCTACTTGAATTACATGTTAATGGTGGCCATTTGAAACATTTCCTTGATTAATTTCTTAGAATCAAGGTATACTCCATTGTATAGTTTATAGTTCTTTATTTTCATTCTGCTTCTATGTTTTTGTTTGTTCTATTCCTTGGTGACCTGGTTTTGCTAGTTTCTTAGTTCGTCTTTATGGGAGTTGGTTATTATTGTTCTACTCTGCAAGATTTTTCTTTGACTCCATTGTCTAATGGTCTATTTCTTGCACTTGGTCTGCTATTTGTTCTTGTGGCACTCACAGGGAGTGCCCATCCCCAAGTCGTAGCCGATGTTAGTGCTCAAATTAGTCTCACCCCGTTTATAATTGAAATTCCTCAATTTGCGGCCTCTTTCATGTTTTTTATCTCCCGTATTGGTGCTTGAAGAATTTTTCCTCCATTTGGTTGCCATGATCAGTCCCTTCCTTAGTCAAGGATCACTTAAAGGTCCAGAATTTATTTTTCGTTCCTTTGTCCATCTGAAAGAGTTTGTAACTTGGGTGTAAAACTCGGGTTTTTCCTTTCCTTTCGTTTTCCACAGTCACATTTTTTTGTCCCTGTCATTTTTGTCCCAAATACCTATGGAAACATGATTGGATGTAGCTCGAAGGATCATATTTGAGCCTTATAACATTCCCAAAAAGAAATATTCATTTCCGTGCTCAAATGGTGATTTTCCTCCATTTTACGGTTTGACGGGTGTATTTTTCCCAGTCAAATTTACATCTCAGCATTAGTAGAAACATGGCCCTGTTTGGTTAGATGTGGTTTGATGGGGAACTTTAAACACTATAAGGCTCGCTTCAACCCAAAATTTGTCCACGTGGAGGAATGACACTCATTTCAAAATTCACCTTTTGGTTTGGCCTTAAAGTTGCGCGGTGGGACACATGGAGGTTTCTTGTGCTTTTCCCAGACTTAGACAAATTTTTCATGCAGCCGGTATAGTTTTGGTAGACCATGAACACGTGGAGGGCTGGCGCTCATTTCGGATCCGCCTCAAGGTCTCACCTTAACAACTGCGATAGGGAGACATGTGGAGGCTTCCGCTGGCTCCGCTTTGTACTTAAACTTTTCAAAGAAATTTTCTAAGTCCTGGGACACGTGGTGAGCCCACGCTTGTTCACAGTATATGCTCTTGGGCACCATCTCTAAGTTACACCATGAAGACACATGGAGGCTTCCGTCGGGTCTTCCCATACTTAGAATTTTCAAGAAAATTTCTAAAGGCCTAGGACACGTGGAGGTACCGCGCCTATTTGGGGACCAGTCCCTAAGTTTTATTTTGAAGAAGTGCAAAGAGGAAACTTGGAGGCTTTCGCTCACTCTCCCTTTGCTTGTACTTTTCAATGGACAAAGAAAAATGTCTCGGACCCTAGACACATGGTGCCTTCCATTGAACCTTCATCTTTTTAACAAACTCTACCGAACTGAGACACGTGTTGAGCTCGTGCTTGTTTAGGGTCTCTACTTTTGGGGACCATCTCAAAATGCACCATTGAGACACGTGGAGGCTTCCACTGGCTCCTTTTACACCGAGACTTTTCAAAGGCCAAAAGGAATTTTTCTTGGGCCCAGGGTACGTGGAAGGCTCGCACTTGTTTGGGACTTGCCTCTGTTCTTCTCCTTTGCATTTGCGCCAAGGAAACATGTGGATGGCTATGATATAAAGTGGAAAAGGGGAAGAATTAATGGTTGTTGTGCATTTCTCTTATTTTTCTGCCATTATTTCTCCAAGACTGGAGACGCAAATACTCCCTATTTTTCATCATTCTTTGATGAAATTCCTTTATCATCTCCGTCTGTAAGGGTGCCATTGAATGGATTTGAAACTTAAATTATTAGTCTAAGGATTGTTAAGGTCGATATTTTGAAGTGGGAATTTCTCATGCACTTGCAAAAATAGGAATTACCAGAGGAAATGGATGTGGTGTCGAATTATAGTGGAAAGAGAGGGAAATAGGATAAAAAGATGAAAGTGCAAGTGTAAAAGATGAAAAAGGTGTAACCTCAAGAGTGAAAAATATTACCTGTCATATCCATCTATGCGAGTCTCGGAAAAATGATTAAAAAGGGGATTTCTCGCATGACGGAGAATCGAATGATTAGAACGATTGCCAAAAAAAAATTGGTATGGCATCCTAATCATTAGTCGAGGGCCCAAGAAACATGATCAGTTCATAATTGGTCCACCGGTACCTTTTGGATCTGAATTTGTTAAACTTCGCTTCGAAGCAAATTTCTAACAAGAAAAGGTCCCTCGAATATTGTTTCTTTTTGGGGGGGAAATTGAGTGAGTAAAATGTATAAATGCAATGAGAATACTCTTACAAATGGTCGAGGTTGAATTCGTAAGAGAAATTTGAGAAAGTCGTCTTCCGAGAGACCAAGTGAGATAACATGTTATTTTATTCTATGTTATATTTTCTATCATGTCAATTTGGTTCCAGATGTATAGCCATTTATGAGAACCGAGATTTCTCTGGAAGCTTTCCCTATTTGATGAATCGAGTAATTTTGAAATTAATTTGTATCCAATCTCTAACAATTTATGTTTGCTTTGTTTCATAATGTTTGTAAATAGTTTCTTTCATTCCTATTGCAATCTTATATTGAAATATTTTTGAAATCACATAGAATCTCATCCCTGTGATAGTTTAATGGTATTTGCAATTTCATTTCAAGAAGAGCCTTCATCTTGGATGAGATAAAAAATTTAAAATCAATTCACTATCATTTGTTGATAAATATTGTCTGTAAGTCTTCGGGTGTACCTTAGGCATGATTGATCAGAGACTTTGGTGTTTAATTGATTCTTTCAATTTGAGCCTTTGTGTTAGAGTCTCAAATATTATGTGAAAACGTGTTGATCTGGGCCTCCATTAAAGCACACCTTTTGGTTGAAGGAACGTCTTAACTATTCTAAAGATTTTGTTGTTGAAGTTGTTCATTGTTGTGAAGTCCCTTTGAAGATATGGTATAATCAAATTTATCATGCTTCATCTCCCACCAAAATCATTTAAAACCATTGATCCATCCTGAAATACCCCTTTTTTCCCTGTATATAAAAAAAGGAACAAAATCTACTTACTAAAATATGTAGAACACTCGGGATTTGTTAATGTCTTTGATAAACTTAGCCTTGTGTTGAAATTATCTCCATCATTTATAAGTGACAACTCTTACGAGTTAAATCATGGATTATTGACCGTATTTTCCCAAGGTTTTCTTCATAAAATTTGTCCAAAATAAGAATATCTCCATATCCTTCATCAAACAAAGGTTACACTAAGGGTCCTCTCACCCTGGTCGAAGAGGCACGGCCTAAAGTAGTGAGGATGGGTCAAATCCTCTTAAAGGTGTTATCCATCTCTCCACAAACCGAGTAACAAAGGGTAGTTAGATCTCATCCCCGACTACAAAATGACACACACTATGATCTATATATCTCAAAGCTCCCTGTTGCATCTGTGTTGCTTCTCGAATTGAAAAGGAGAACGAATTTGGATACCAACACTAACTATGCATAATGGTCCCCTGTTAAAGCTCTCATAAGGACCTCATCCCAAGGTACCCACCAAACATACATTCATGTTGTTAACATAATCCCTATCTACCATACTAAAACAATTAGATAATGTAAACATGGTGGAGTATCCAACCGCGATGGTACCATACCTAGAAAATGCTCCAAAACCCATTTGGTTCAAAGAGCATGAGTACTGTGACTTCCATCATGTTAAAGGACACAAAACATATAGGTTTTTAAGACTACGTCATTACATACAAGACCTCATTGAAGAGGGAAATATTGTTGTAGATTCTCCTCCTAACTTAAGACAAGGTCCAAACGATAAAATGGGTATATTCAAAGATCCCTTTCCCAACCATGTAGATAAAAAGAAAAGGAAGCCAGATCACGGACAAACTTCTAATGACTATAGGACTGTTGCTTATATTTATCCCACTAATGATAGTCCCTTCGATTCTCTCATAGGATGTATTCGTTCATCTGATGAACAGGTCAATACTATTATGATCTTAGAAAATATTTTTGCATCAAGGATGATACGTTCTCTTTTAATCATACTAGATCCCCTACCTATCCCTCAAGAAGGTCAGTATAATTTGATAGACCAGTTAGAGAAAACACCTGCTAGGATATCCATTTTAGATCTGCTCAAAATCTCTACTGGCCATAAAAACAAATTATATAAAATGTTGTAGGGTTTGGGAGTCTCCACCGATATAGATCTTGCGCATATCCAAGCCATGATTGCACACACCTTGTATCTAATGATCATATCACTTTTATCGTGTTGTGATCTCATGTACCGATCCAGAGCACAACTTACCCTTATATCTACAAGTAGTTGTTACCCTTTGTAAGATCAAGAGAGTACTTATGGACAAAGTGGATCTAGTCTAAACAATTGAACTTTGAAGCTGGTTAAGCAACTAGGCCACTCATAAATGGATCTAGTTGCCAAAACTATTACAATCATGGCTTATGATAATGAGGAGCAAGAATCAGCAGGCACTATAGTAGTTCCAATGGAAGTAGGGCTGACTTGTCAGGATACAACGCTCTATGTCCTTGACTTGGATCTACCATACAAAATACTCCTAGGATGCCCATAGATCCATGCAATGCAATTCATTCCTTCAAATTTCCATCATTATATCAAGACATACCATAAAGGATAGATAATCACCATTCAGGGTGATCCATAACCATTTACACATTGCGTAACCTTGCATAGTTTTTCTCGTGTAGCTTATGAATTTCCTTCTACAGACATTGTTCTTCCTTTGTAAATAGAGGCTATAAAGGAATGTGTGGAATCAGATTCACTCACTCCTTGTAATCAAGACTTTCCTTCATTTGTTAACCATTTCACATCATGGGAGGAAATGTCTACAAAATACAGACTTGGGTAAGCCATTAACTCTTGAACAAGAATTATTAATATCGATGTATATGTATCGCCCAGGACACATGGTAAACCTTATTTTCAGTTCAAAGCACTTGAGGAAAATTCTCCAAACCATTGGAGAAGTTCATTCCCAGTGGTTTCTTATCCGAGGAAAAGATGTTAGGGGATCTGTCATCACCAATCTAGCACTATGATAATTCTCCACCAGGAACTCCTCGTGCTATGATTATCTACTAATGCACAGCTTTTAGTTTGGTGGATGTAATCTGGAAACACAACAACAAACATAACACAATAATACCATAGACTATGATACAAAGGAATGATGACAAATCTAAAATATAAATGTAAATTATAATATCAACATGAAATTGTTATAATCTCACCCATGAGGTACTTCAAGTGTTACTAACTTCACTTGCCTTCCAACAAACTATGGGAGAAAATTCACAATTACGCCTCTTAATGGATTCTTTAACACACGTTCTAAATGATGGCTTCCTTTACACACTTACTCATACAATATTTCTCACTACTTCCTTCTATTCTAAATGAGGGGGTGGCCTCTCTATTTTTTTGAACTTTCAAAGCTTATCCACCTTATTTCTAAGATAGGATAAGAAATCTACTCTGACGAATCATATTCCATACCTTAACTCTTATCTTTACATGTAATCTTATCTTTTAAGATAAGATAAACCTTATCATTTCACATGGGTTCCACATTTTTAGACTTTTTACAAATAAAATAGACAAAATATTTATGACCTCACTCCTTGTCAATATAATATTTCTAATTCCTAATCATGTAGACCATACTTCTCTACTTACCCTAACTTTGACATTTTAACATTCTTGAACCACTTACGACAAATATTTACTTTTTACCACAACATTCCTATTGTATTTTGACTATTACTATACTATACATTATTGGCAGTGTCATACTGACAACGCCATTATCTTCTATCAGACACTACTACTAATTATACTTAACAACATCCTATTCCTAATGCATACATTAATGAAATAGAAATTGTGGAAGAAAATTTTAGTGTCGGCAGATCCTACTAACAGATTGTCGAAAGGTACCATGGATTCATGCCATCATGCAGCCCAATATGTCAAAGGACATCACATGATGTTTTTCATGGGTTATAATGGTCTTGGATGTGGTATCAATGTGCAAGGATGGCTTGAATTCATTCCCATCCTCGCTTCAAATCAAATAAACATGGTCTTGGAATAAGACCTCACAATGATTCACCCTTCGAGATTGACACCACCTCTTTCGAACATGAGGATGACTCATCTCATTTTGATAATGACGTGAGATTCCTAATGTATCCTCTATGAGGATCTTCCTTCCACTAACCTATTCCTTGATTCAGATTTCCTTACCTTATTTGGATATGATCCTCCAACCAATTTCCAAGTAGCCCTTGTATATCCTGAACTTAAAGATTGGGATCAAGAATTTCACATGCCAATTGACTTATTTGATAATGATGAGCATTAGTAGAATTCATGAGACTCGGGGATTCTATTCCACTGGGGATCACAAGAAAGGCTTAATTCAACTAGATGCATGTGCATGCTTTGAGAAAAGAGACAAATATGTGTGAACGCTTCAAAAATAAGGTCATAAACAATAGTAAGAACACTTCAAAGAATCCTTGTGGGAAAGGTAAACGCAAGTCTCATAGCGATAAACTCTTCAAAGCACTCATAGATAAATAGAACAAAGAACCTATGGATGAAATAGTGTATCCATTCAAATATGATGAGGAGCTACCTAAGCAAGTTTATATTACTCTTCCCCCTAATCCTATGTGGATGGAAGATGATTTTTGAATAAGTAATCAATGTCAACATTGGCTTAGAGGACTAACCTAGGATGATAAAATTGGGAGCTTCAATCTTAACTCAAGAATAGAAGGTTTTTGTAGAGCTATTAAGAGAATACACGGATATATTTGCATGGAAATACACAGATATGACTGGGTTAGACCCATACTTGGTCATGAACAACCTCTTTGTGTACCCAGATGCCAAACCCATCAAGCGTATAGAGAAAGATGCACCCTAAATTCTCACTCCTTATCAAAGAAGAACTAGAGAAATTATAAGTTGTTGACTTCATTAAGCACATCGACTATTTAGAGTGGATATCTAATATAGTTCATGTTTAGAAGAAACTTGTTGGCATAAGAATCTACACCAATTTCTAAGATATCAATAAAGTATGTCCCAAGGATGATTTCCCCTTGCCTAAAATTGATATGATCATTGATTCTAGTTATGGTTATGAAATGTTGTCCTTAATGGATGGTTTTTCAGGGTATAATCAAATTCATATTACAGAAGAAGATCAACATAAAACAAATTTCATCACCCCTTGGGGAACATTTTGCTAAAAATTCATGCCTTTCGGGATCAAGAATGTCAGGGCCACCTATCAACCTTCAATGACTATCATCTTCCATGACATGATGAGAGACATCATGGAGGATTACGTTGATGATATCCTAGCTAAATCCAAAAGCATAGGAGAGCACCTTGAAGTGCTGAGACGTATCTTTCAATGTCTCAGGGATTTCAAGGTACGCTTAAACCCCAAGAAGTGTGTATTTGTTGTTTTATCATGAAAACTCCGGGTTGTATCGTATCACGAGAGGGATAGAAATGGATCCCACAAAGGTTATTGTTATCACAAAAATGCCTCCACCTAACACTCTCAAGCAACTGATAAGTTTACAAGGAAAAATTCAAGAAATTCGTCACTTTATTTCACAACTTACAGATAAATGCCACCCATTTACACATCTACTCAAAAAGGATGTTGCATTCAAATGGGGACCAGATTGTCAAAAGGCATTTGCACTACTTAAAGAGTAAATTTTCAACCCAACCGTACTCATGCCACCAACCCCAAGTGAACCTCTCCTCTTGTACATCTCTACAACCTAGTTTTTATTGGTGCACTTCTTGCCCAATACGATCTAGACCATAAAGAAAGGGAATTTTATTACCTCAATCACACTCTAATTTCCTATGAATTAAAATACTCAGAGATTGAAAAGGCCCGCTTAGTATTCATCTTCACATTTCAAAAAAATCACCATTATCTCCTTAACAACAAAACCAAGATAATATCAAAAGTTGACCCTCTCAAGTAACTCTTATCCAAACCCACCCTTATAGGACAAATGGCTAATTGGATCATTCTCCTAAGAGAATTTGATATTGAGTTTGTGAATAAAAAATCCTTAAAGAGATAGGTGTTGGCCGATCAATTGGCGTGAAGCCCCTCTACCAGGAATGGAACCTCTATGTCTGGATATACTTGATGTATCCATGATGTATGTTGAAAATTCAGTAGAATGGAAATTTCATTTTTATGTATCATTCACCTACCATGGGTCGGGAGCAGGAGTAGTGCTCATCACTCTCACAGTGAGGTTATCCTAGAGCCTTCCCTTTGGGATTCCCTTGCACTAATAACATTACGAGTATGAGGCACTCATTTTTGGCCTTAATTTGGCTATCACTTCGAATATCAAACAACTACAAGTCATTGGGGACTCCTAACTTATCATTAAACAAATTAATGATGAGTATAAGGTTAAAGATGAAAATCTTATTTCATACAAAAATTGGTTGAAACCTTGAAAGAGTATTTTATACAAATTGTATTTAAACAAAAACCAAGGTCACATAATAGATCAACAAATGTTATGGCTACAATTGGATTTCTCTTATGCATTCCACCTCAGGAGAGAAAAATTCCTTTTTTTGTAGAGAATTTACAAATACCCGCATATGACATACCGGAATATTGTTTTGCATGTGAGATTGTTGGTCCATTCTCCCCTTGGTACGAACCTATATTTAGATACCTACAAGATGACATATTTCCCTAGGACATTACCCATTCTAATAAGAAATCCCTTATCCTCTGTATAAACCATTATACCCTCCTAGGAGGCATCCCCTATCATCATGGATATGATGGGAATCTTCTTCGTTGTTTGGATGTTATTGATTCAATCCACGCTATTAAGGAATTACATGGTGGTATTTGTGGAGCGTATACTAGTGGTATGGTCTTGGTTAAAAATATCTTGAGGGTAGGTTATTATTGGCCACCATGGAAGTAGACTATTGTAATTTTGAAAAGAAATGGGAGCTATGCCAAAAATATGGCAACTTGATACATGTGCCAACACGGTATTTGTAGCCTATTGCAAGACCTTGGTTGTTTTCTAAATGGATCCCGGATCTTATACCGAAGCTCCATCCTTCTTCTTGAGATGGCCACACCCACATTATCACCATCACCGAGTATTTTTACTAAATTTGTAGAGGTTTTTCCTCTTACTTACGCCACCGGTGTGCAAATTTCCAAATTCATTATGAACCATCTCATATGTCATTATGGTATCCCTTCATCCATTGTCACCGATAATGATAAATCCATAAAAATATGGTTAAGACATTGTGTCAACGTTTCTATATTCAACTCAAGTGTTCTACCCCCTACAAGGTAATGGAAAAGTAGAGGCCACCAATAAAACCCTTATACAAATCATGGAAAAAATGGTAAGTAAGACTAGCTGTAATTGGCACTTACATATACATCTTGCCCTCTAGGCCTATTGAACCTCCATCCTCACTGCTACTAGTATGACCGCATACTCCCTATTCTATGGCACTGAATCCATCATACCCTTGGAAGTGGAGCTTCCCTCCTTGAGAATCTCTCTCTGAGAATATCTTGATAAAGATGAAGAATCTAGATTTTCTCTGCTATGAGCTGGAATTGTTAGATGAAAAGCGTATTAGAGCGCTTAATCATCTAAAAGTATATTAAAATAGAGTATATAGAGGATGTAACAAATGGTTTATTCATATTGAATTTGATTTAGGTGATCATTCACTGAAAGAAAATTAGAAGAATACCTGTCAAAAATAGAGAAACAAAAGTTAAATTTGAGGCCAACTAGTTAGGGCCTTACATAGTGGTTGTTAAGTATGGATCAAGAGCTTATAAAATTACATACTCGGATGGTGAAGAGATTTGAAACCAATGAGCGCCATGCATCTCAAGATTTTATATGCTTAAGCATGATGATAATATCAAATAAGAACTAAAAAGTAGAAAACTAAAGAAAAACAAGCAAAACATGAAAAATTTGAGAAAATAGTAAAGGAAAACAGGCGTTCACATGTGAAAACCACACAATTATGGCACAATGGGTAGGTCTTTCGGTAAAACCAGTTTCAACGCTCAAGGAGGATTTTCTCGATCACAAGTTACTCTTGCATCGGGATAGGTAACGTCTCTATGGTTGCTTGCAATGTTCACGTCTCTATGGTTGCTTGCAATGGATAGGATAGATACCGATGCTCTTCGGTTCTCTCAAATGCGGCACGTCTCTATGGTTGCTTGCAATGTTGCTAACATCTTGGGGCATGACTTTCATGCTCTCAGACTATTGCATGGGATCATAGGCTGGTTGTTCGCGTCCATCTTTGATAGCAAATTTGATGAATGAATGAAGGGGCTTAATCTCATTTTGTTCCGATTTGATTCAAACAAATTCCACGTCTCTTGATCTTTTGTACAATGCACTTGCTAATGTATCGCTTGGTCTGCGAACAACAGTTGAGAAGATGTTGGGGGAAGGAGTCTACCAACGCACACCTAGGTTTTCGGTGGTCGATGCCACTCATGTCAAACTCCACACAGTGCTTATAAATTGGTCAGTGGTCATTGCCACATGCTCTCTTCTCCCTCTTTGGTGACTCCACCGTTTCTCAATGAGACTACTTCTTCCTCCACGGTTGTGCTGCGACTCTTCACTAACTCGCCAAAGCTCTATGTTTTTGGAATTTAATTTTGATGTAGACATTATTGTAAAGAGTGCTTCAAAGTTTCGTAGACCTCTTTCTACATCAATAGAAATGAGTTGAAAGGTAAATCATAACCGTCATAACCATTCTGTTCCTTCCTTGTGCGACTTCTCCTTATCCCTGCGTCTCTGCCAGGAGCTCCACGTTTAGATAATCCTTTCGTGTTTGCAGAATACATGCATTTTGGAATGGCACTTGCTCACATACAGTCAACTCTGACGCCAAGATGACTCCAAATTCCACGCAGGTCACCTTTGGCGCTGGCTTGGGCTCCTTCCATGGCTTACCTCCTTCCCGCTAGGTCTGCACATCAATTTCCAGCCACGTCCAAACAAAAGAACAAAGTGGCTCCAATGAAAGGAAATGAAATCAGGTCGTTTGGATCTCCACGCAGGCTTATGCTCCTATGCTCCTTCCACGGCAGCCTCTCCTCCAGCGCACAACACACAAAGAAATACGCCAAAAATAGTTTTCTTGCTCCAAAAACTGGCACTCCAATTTTCCACGCAGGTAGAGGATGGACAGAGGCTCAAATAAATTTCCACGCAGGAGGGGAAGCGGCGGTTTCCAGCATATATTCAACAGTCCATGAAACTAATGAAATACAAACCTTTCTGGCTCCCTCGCTCCCACTTCCACGCTCTGATACCAATGTAAGAGGAGTGTATAAATACAAGTGAGAATGTGGTTAAGAGGTAACCGCCTGTAACTGACAGATCGGTTACATGTAGCTAAACTAAACTCTGTATTAATTATGCCAACAAACTTCCCATCATCGCCACCACCCCCTGGAGCACAAGTTGGTGGACCCTACTATGGAAATACCTATTAAAATGGGGTAAACATCCCCACTAGAATGTCTACTAAAGGAAACTCTATATCCGGAGCCCTATGTGCCTATCTCTTCCCGATCCCGGGCCCCCGTCTTTGTGGCTACTTTAGTGGAGGACCTTATCCCCACGCCCAACATGATGTTGGATGTCAAATGGATCATCATCCTCATCATCATCGTCATCATCATCACCACCACCTCCACCCTCATCACCACTAGGAGGCAACACTGGGGTGCTCTTCTACTGCATCGTAGGCTACTCCGGGAATGGTCAAATGACATGGGATCACACCATGATACCATGGTGCATACTCGGGGGTGTAGCCTAGATCTCTAACCTATCTCTGAGGTACCCACATAGCTGGTACCACCTATAAGAAGTTGGTCAGGGCCATGTCCCTAGTGATCTATGGCCCCAAATAAAAGTACTCTTTGGCCCTGCGAGCATACCACATATCTAGCCTAGGTACATCCTGGGTAATGCCAAACTATCTCTGGCACCGATCTACTCTATATATCTCCCACATATAGTTTCGGCTTCCCATCATGAAGTGATAAACTGTCAGTAGTGCTTTGAGCTACAGGCCATCCTGAAGCCACTGAAAATGTTTGTAAGGAATCCATACTACGGAAACCTATTGTAACTCATCCAACTCACGGTGGTAGTGGTAGGCATCTCCCATATGTGGCCACACATCATCCCCAATCAAAACCTATCCCATAGAAGAAGGCTCCTCTGGAGCTCAAGCTCTCAACACACCTACGGGGTGACCAATGGTAATATGGTCCCACACCCAAATATGCAATAATCTGGCTGGTCCTATCATCTTCTGATGGTATTATGTGATCAAATGAAGGTCCCAATATAAGTGTGCTAGTATGCACTGACCCTAGCAATATGTCTCCCCCTCAATCAATCCACGTATCACTCTGATGAGGCCGAGTGGAAATGAAGCACCGGTTTTGTCAGGGAGTAAAACTCCACTGACAAAAGCCATCAAATATACTATAACCTAATCAAGCTCAAGATCCTCTATACACCACAATAATATAATTGTTATCCATGATGTGGTATCTTTGGGATGATGAATAACGTGATAATACATTGATCAATGTTGGGTGGTGGCGGTATCTTTGGATCAGCTCACCCGGATGGGTATCATCATGATGCACCATATGTGATCCAAAGTGATCGTGATCTCACCAGCGAGCGGCAGCCTAACACACCGAGTCTTGCTATGCCATCACTCGGTTAGGGTTGTATAGAGGCCGTGATCCAAGGTAATATGTGGCATGTTGGCCACGTAAGCTAATTCCTTTGATGTATAGGAGAATATCTAATATCCTCCTATCGTCTTCATTGAACTATGCCTCTATCACTGCTAGCCGGCCATACCTCTCACGAGGTATGAAGGATGGGTAATATACACTGCAATAAAACACATGCGTTAGGGTTACATTTCTATCTACTTCTATCTAGTTTTCTAAAAAAATATTCTTTCATTCCATCTAACATGCTAATTTTTCACCTTCTTCTACAAACCATTTAGTCTATTTTTCATCTATACTTAGCTATTTGATTAGGATGAATTTTCCCTTTTTGTGGCATGTGTGCCTCTAATTCGATGTTTGCGTACCTATCTCGGTATATGCACACCCACACGAGTACAGATTTGTTTCAACGCATACGTGCCTTGTCCGACACATACAATTATACACCCATTTCTACCTATTCTACCCTGGGATGCATGTGCCCCCATCTCGATGCATATTCCTACCCTTTGATGCACGTGCATGCACATCCATGTTTTTCCCCCAGACTTGTTCACCCTCCCTTCGGTGGATACACATACGCATACCTATTTTTCAACATGTACATGTATGTGTACTGTTAATCTGACGCATGCGCGCATCACCAAATCAATGCATACATGCACATGCATACTTAAAAAGATGCCTAATCTACCCTAAAAAGGACCTAAAAACAACATTAAATGCATAATTGACAAGGAGGGATAGGGCACTCACGTAGGGTCTATCAGTTGAGTCTTGAAGGTACTCTTGGATGTAATCTTCTCGTCTCCACCTACTTGGTAGCCTCACCATCTCACTCCAGGGCTCTCGCTCTCACTCACGGTAAAAATTTGCAAGAGCTCTGCTACAAATGAATTGGTCATGCTTGTTCCCCCTCTGGGTGGGTATTTTAAGCTGTCACGATGCCCCTAGGGCATGTTTTCTCCATCTTGATCACTCTGATACTTCTTCTGCTCACTGAAATGATTATATATATATATATATATATATATTTAAAATAATTATTTTTACTAATTTTTGCACGTTGGAGCACTCAGTGCCACCCTGCGGTCACTTCTTCACCTGGGAATGATTTAGGAATATTCCAAGCACCATTTCCTATCATTTTTCTTCTATTTTTCCTCTCTTTTACCTGTTGTGATGATTATTTTTATTAAATAATTATTTTTTGAAATTATTCTCACCGGGAAATTTATTGTTATCCGACACCTTGCCTTCTCCTTAAGGACTTCATGTGTACTTTTATGAAATATTTGATCTCTAAAAACAAAATTCTTCTGACCGATCAAAAATTAAAAATTATAAAATCATCCAAAACACCAAAAGCATCGTGAAAACTTTGAAAATGAACTAAAATTTGTAAAAGGCTCATTTGCAGCTGAAATCTGTATCTCTCACATGGCCCTCATCTCGTATCTTGCTGACATTTTCAAATGTTTGGAAACAATGACTCGTGGATCACCTAACTCTGCAATCATTTACAAAAGCTACGTTGCTTACTTCATCTGTACTATGGGGCACTATCAGTTACCTAGTACTATTTTCGTCATGCACATTGCTTTTCCATTGGACCCAAGTGTCCTCCATTCTTTCCCTTACATATACAAATTTCTTGGGACATCATTTTTAACCCTTATCATTTATCAAATCATTTGGGACTAAATCTTGATAAAAAAATTATTTTACAACCGTCATAAGCATTGTTGGTTTAAGTGTGTTTGATTGTACTTATTTCCCTATTGAGTGAGTTTGTTTACTTCTCGTATTACATTGCACGTTTCCATGTTACATGGAGTTTTTGTTTTAGCAATGGATAGATGTTTGTATCTTATCTTTTCATGTAATTTTACACTTCCATTGTATTCTTACATTTTAATAAGGACCAATGAAGAGGATTCTAAGAAAAATTATGATTAAAAATTAATTCTCAGTAAGAACTTGTTTATGGATAGCTCAATATCCTCTTTTCTTGTTATTCTCTCATATTACTTTCACACTTTCCTTTCTTCTATTATTTTTTCAATTATCGATCGAGTTCTTCCATCACCCCATCAACACTCAAGGAGCATCCCTTTAGCTAACTTTTTTCTTCTACCCCTTCAAAATTTCATTTACTTATGTTTGCCTACTTTCTTTGAAGTGACGTAGCTTATGCCACCGCAAAGAGGGGAAAATGTAGACACATGTAGTTTGATCAAAGAACTATTATTCTTAATATTGCACTAACTATTCCCACTCCTAGCAAATTGATTACATACCACCAATTAGACCTATCTAACTCCCCTCTTATAACACTCTTTTGGTCATATTCCTCTTGTAAAGCAAATAATAGGGTTAATATAATCTTTTATTAGTTAAACCATCTTCTCATCCTCTTCTATACCACTCTTACCAACTTCCTGGTCTATCAATCCATTTCATTTTTTTGATTAAACCTCTCAAAACCATAATTCCTCTCTAAACATGATTAACTAGCCTAACCTAATTTAACTAGTCCTAACTATGATTAACCTTTTCTAAACCTAGTCAAATCTTACTTTGAATCCCTAATAAACTTTTTGGCTTATCCTTTAGTCCCACATGCACCAAAGTTCCCCACTTTCCCAAATGGAAAACTATAAATAGCCCACTACCCCTAGACCATTTCTAAGAACTCTCCTTCTTCCTAACATAAACTATAGCATTTTTCTTAGGGTTTAGAGCTTATTTTATTTCTTTTATTGAGCTATTGCTTTTTCCATTGCACTACACACCAAGCATTGAGTAAATGGGAAGAACCATTGGCCTTGAAGCCATTAATGGTGAGCTCCCATTCTCATAATCACAAACTGATTTCTTAGAATCCTTACTAGGTTCATTTGTTAAAGATTTCAAGAATAGAGGATCACTAAATATGTTAGGTTGCTTGTTTCCTTCAAGTTTAATGCATGCAAAGGTATGAATCCTTGTTTATTTCTTATCTGATGGTCCATTGACTAGTTTTTTAAAATCCTTTGGGGTTTCTTTAGATATTCTTACCCCATGTCCATGGCATTTGCAACTTTTTCATTGAACACAAATCCTACTTAAATAATGGGTTCATAACCACTAGTAGTTTCTAGACACAAAGTCAAACTTGAAGGTTTGCAAAATTTAACCAAGGGTTTTTTCTTTTTTTTTGTTTCAACTCAAACACTGTAAATCCATTTTCATCCATGACCCATAGATTATTCACAACATTCTAGTTTTTTTTTCACACTAGACTAGAGATTTCCAAGGGTCTAAGTAAGCTAAACCTAATATCCCAATCTATATTCAATTCCCTGGTATGCTCTCTCCCCTTTGGGGATTTGTTGAACAACTTATCAAGCCATTATAGACATCAAATCTATACACTTAGGTACATTTATAGTTCCTAAAGCATACTAATGTCTACATGATTCTCAAGAGAGAACACTAGTGGTTGAAAACTCCTTTTGGAATTTTGGTTTCTTTATCTCTTACACTTTACCGGCCTTACACATCTTACATCTCTGTAAACACTTGATTTATTTATCTTTCAATGGATTTGAAATCTAGATCTTAGTTAAGATAGAAGCACCCAATTATTCTTGTCCTTTCTGGGGCACTTATCCTTCTCTTTCTTCTTCTTACTCTTTTGGGTCCTTTTCACTTCTTGGTCACCTTTTAACACTTTGGGTCAGCCTTTCAATTGTTAATTACAAAATTCAAATAAGGGAATCATATATACACTTAGTTACTTCTTCTAAATCAAGGGCCAAACACTATAAGCATTATTTTTATGTTTTGGAGCTTGTTTTCATGTGTGGAAGTGTTGAAGATTGTACACTAAAATTACTATACACTATCCACATTTTTCTCACCTCAAAAAATGTGCTTGATATTTTGGGAAACATACTCTTCTCATATGGGAAGGATTTTTGACTCATAGGTTTATGGGACAGTTTTGGCCCATGGTTTGGGTACCCATGGTTTTGTAAAACTTCTTAAGGAGTTACCTATTTATGTTATTTTGTGCATATGGTAGGGTTAAAAAGTAACATTGTGGATGTGTATGGGTTCAAGTGTGAATTCTCAGAGTTTTTTTAGCATAGCTCCAAATAAATTTGGGTATTGTATTGAGAGAAGAGGTGGCTTGTAATAAATTCTAAGAAAGTGATTCTTGGTGGACATAGCCCAAATTTGGTGAACCACATTAAATATTATTTCTTTTTGCTATTTTCTTTTTATTATGTAGTTTTATTTCAGATCTGTAATATTCTCTACATATTGATTTCTACTATTGTGATTCGTGTGGGATTGTTCCACGTATTTTATTGCTTATTTCCTAACATTATATATCATCACCTAGTCTTACACAAAGGTATAAGAGCACTACAAGGCATACATGTAGCACATTCATTCAAGGGACAGGGGTGCATTGATCTACATACATAACAAATGAAGGGAGTTCATTCTATTCCATCAAACACATTTTACATGCTCGGTACAATATATATCTAGCCCATTATCATTGTTCAACTTGCAAAAGGGAAACCTAGGGAATAAAACACACACAAAAATAAATACATGGATTCTTAGATGTAGTGTAGCACTCGGTCGTAAGTTCACTCTTTGAGTAACCACCGTGGTCGGTCGACTCTACATTCTACATTTTTCATTGTATTTGATGTGGTTTGTGGACATGTGTAGGTTTTCATATGTTTTTAGGTTATAAATGTGATGAAAACCATGACGGATAAGTCAAAGTGACAAAGTGAATATTAGAGCAAAGGCCTTCCAATCTAGAAAAAGTGAGACCCTAAGAATCTAAGTAGACATAGGCACCGGATCAGATCACTAGCACTGGGATGCTCCTGCTGTCTTATGGGCACTTCTTTCATGTGCATTCCTAGGGTTATTAACCCTCATTTATCCTTTGTAACATCGTTTCTAGTATGTTTCACTAGATACAAATTCTAGATCACTCACGGGTTTCATGGAATCAGCCTAAGTCATCATCCCTCTCATATTTTCTTGGGACTTTACATTGTTGATTGCTTATTGATTATACAATACTGTAGTTTATTTCCTTGATATAATTTGTTATAATGTTTACTCTAAAATTAGATTTAATACAAATTATATTAAATCATTTGGTTAACCCCACTTCTCCTCAAATATTCTTTTCATCTTCTTATATGCTTGAGACTTGACCCCTTTACCGACACAAATATTCCTAACCTCAATGCTCATCTTACTAAACACCCTCAAGACATAAATCTATTATTATTCATTATCCATTATGAGAAAAAATGGTTAGATGAGCTCAACCTCTATTCTCCAATCATACTTTCATTCCTATTGTGACACCTAGACCTCCTCCCGACATCAATCTTTCACCTACATTTATTGTTGTTATTTTTATGTCTACCCATATAACCCATTTTATCCTCCCTCTTACTTATCGTACATGATACAAATCCTATTCAAGCACTCCTAACCTAGCATCATTCTACCATGATTTACAAACCTGAATTCAAAAATTACAATAAGCCACTTCTTATTTCTCTCTATCTCTATATTCCTCACTCCTCCTTCATATCCCTTTTGGATCCGCCATCTCTTTTTATTTGTTGCCTCCTAACTTCATCACACCTAAGATTACCACCTTTAATGACCATGGCGTGCCTTAGGATCACCTTCAATCCTTTCACGTTACATGTCTTGACTATGTTGATGACCTTACACTATTGGCTAAATTATTTCATCAAATATTACATGACTATGTTATGTGATTTTTCTATGATCTACCTGTCCATTTGGTAATATATTTTACATAATTTTCCGATGCAATCCTTACTTATTTTTATTAACATCGATACTAGGATATCCTATGCATAGCTAGCGAGAATAAAAAAAGGGCCTAATGAACATCTTGGGGACTATATCTTGCAGTATAAGAACAATATTACCAAAATTATCAATGTTCTAGTTGATTTAGAATTGCAAGACCTATTCATTCAAATTATTTTACCACTACTTCAAGAGAGTGTAGTTTTCGATATTTCTCCCGCTTTTGATCAATTGTGATACATGTTCAAATTGCATGAAAGATAATTGCTATCTATGGGAAAATTGAAGTATTATGAAACTTTTTCACTTCCTCTTCCAAAACATTTAAAGAAAAATCAATATTCAAACCATCCACTAAGCATACTGATTCTAAAATTTATCACAATTTTGTTTCTACACCAACCACCATGCAATTTCAATCCATGAGGCACACTTTTACTAAGCTACCTTACATAGCTCGGTTCCTATTGCCGTAACTCATTAACAACAATCTGATTACTCTCCCTCCTCTAATCAATCTATACTCTTCCCAACCACATGGACATAATTACGATGAAAACACATAATGCAATTATCACCAATACAATGGGTATTCTACCAATTGTTGTCTTAAGCTTAAACATTTCATTCAAGATATTATTAACACCAATGTGATTGAGCTCCCTAATCCATCTACTTCTAAACCATTCAATGATAGTCAAAATCTTAAAAACTTCAATGACCCATTACCAAAACATGACAATCTAGAAATCGATTCCTCTACAAATCATGTATATCATGTTGTACATCTCCCTTCATCGGGGCTACTTGATTTTATCATTTCTCTTTGCTGAAATGCCACCACCAAATATTACATTTTCATATCATGACTACCATGCTACATTTTCCTCTAATGAGCTACATATTGATGATTATATTTGTACTCATATAATCAACAACACTATGGTCCATCCTTCGTCCCTTTCTAATGCATGATTTATGACACTCTTACTAGCTATCAAATTTCCAATATATCATATCGCATTTCTAGTTCCCAATTCTTATGCATCTGTCATCTTTCCTATTACTATTGGGTCCCTTACCATACATAAACCATTCCTTGTTACATCTAAAATCAAGCAATGTGGCATGGTCTTAGGTCTCTCTTAGCTTAGAGCTTCCCAAGATATCCCTTACATGTTTCACTTATGTCTTAAGTTCATTCATAATAATAAATTTGTAACCATCCAAGGCATTCAACCACATACACCATGACTTAGGCCCACTCCCACCTCTCTTTGAGCCCCAATCATAGCATCTAGGGGCCTCCCACACCTCTCAAGTCTAAATCTATCTTTGCACCTAGCTCTCCCATTATTACATGGCCTACATCATGACCCCATCATCCTCATTGTTCCATTATCCCACCTCATCGGCAGAAGTCCCCTACTCAGAAGACCATTCCTATAGGTTTTTACCACCTTCTTTACAACATAAATATCCCTCACATACACATAGTTACTATCCTACACCGTCATTCCTAGTCCATGGTCACACTCTTTATCCTCCTTGGATACCAAATAAGGGGCCTTCACTCTTCACTCTCATCGGATAGCTTTCCATCACTCACACACTTGAAGGGCATCACACTTTATCCCCCTACATCTCTATTGGATGTCTCTATCATCTAATCTTAGCTTCTTTTCTATGTTTCATGATCTATACTTCATGATACATATTTTCTAACATCACAATCTCAATCGCATATAATACCTTTGTTACCTAATGTCACACTCTTGTTCTATGGTTCATACTTGAATTTTGAGGGAGTAATTTTTAGATGAACCTCATCTCATCTATTTTTTCTATATGTTACGGTTTGTGACTCACAATAAAAATTTCCAAACACTCTCACATATATTACACACACTACCATCATTACCTGATGAAGCACTCTTATTCTATGGTTTATACTTGACTATTGAGGGAAAAATTCTTAAATGAACCTCACATAATCTACTTTTTCTATACATTACACTTTGTACTTCACGATAAACCTTTCTAAGAACTCCCACATATCTAGTGCATCCATTGTACCATCATTATTGTCATACCCTACTAGTTTCACTTTTGTGAAGTACATATTTTATCTATGTGTAGATAATATTATGTTTGGTTTTCTTACTTGATAATATGTTTGTATTGTAATCACAATTATGCTTGTTGTTATAATTATGATTGCTTTCATTAACAACGAACATTGCATAAGCAATGACATTATTAATTGGATGTTGGATTACCTTGCTTGTCTTTGTTGTCTGTTGTGATTGATATAATTATGGTTCTTTATTGACAATTCCATTATTGGATTTTATGTTCTAACCCTACTCTAATCATAACAACATCCATCAGTAATTAAATATCACCAGGTGAGAATGACAAATTATTATGGGAAAGGTTATACCCATTGTTGTAATAATTCTGGCTTGAATGAAAAAATTGTTACCAGGTAATATGTGCATTAATTAAATGGTCATTGACCATGGTTATGATTAACATTATCTTCATTGAATGATTCATTTGGTCGATCACCTATCTATGCACTTTGTTTATTTGAATTTGTAATAAGCCATTATAATTTCCATTCAAACTATTGTTGTCTTGATTAGAATTATAGCATGAAATATTCGTTGTGATACACACACACAATATATATATATAAATATATATATATATATATATCATATCCTAAGATAGATCTTTATTAAGGTCAAAGCTATTTTATTAAGGAAATGTGCAATGTTTATAGGGGTTGGAAACTCAATCGAGCTACCATCCGAGCTCATGAATGAGAAATTTGGGTGAGTCAACCGTGGCATTAGCCACCCAACTATGT